>JAQHUG010000181.1:2474679-2506151 GCA_028555095.1 Dicrostonyx torquatus
CAAATCCCCTGGAGCTGGAGTTACAGACAGTTGTGAGCGGCCATGTGGTTGCTGGGAATTGAACTGGGTCCTCTAGAGGAGCAGCCAGTGCTCTCTACCTCTGAACCATCTCTCCAGACCCCTGTTTTTGTTTTTGTTTTGGATTAACATTATACCATAGGAGGTATGGGTGAGCCAGTCCAAAAGTTGTGAGCATGGGAGAGCTGTCCTGATTACTCATCTGTCATGTGACAGCATGGACCCTGGTGAAATGCTCCCCCACCCCCACCTGCCCATCAATGCCTAAGGCAGGTGGGAGGGCTAGCCCTGAGGTCAAAAGGGGGGGGGCTGTCCTTACCCTTCCTTCCTTCCTTTTTTTTTTTTAAAGTATTATTTAGTTAGTATACAGCGTCCTGCCTACATGTGTACCTGAAGGCCAGAAGAGGGCGCCAGATCTCATTACGGATGGTTGTTAGCCACTGTGTGGTTGCTGGGAATTGAACTCACGACCTCTGGAAGAGCAGCCAGTGTTCTTATCTGCTGAGCCATCTCTCCAGCCCCCTTCCTTCCTTCTTTCCTCTTTTCTTTCTTCATTTTTGCTCAGTTTGCTAGATCTTTCAAACTAGGTCATTAAAGGCTTTTACATTTTTAGTTAAAGTATTATGACTATGATTGTCATTACGGGTGGGGACAGAGTACTATGGCACAAGTGTGGAAGTCAGAGGACAACTTTTGGTAGTCAAATTCTCTCCTTCTGGGGGATCCAGGGAGGCACTCACGTTGTCAGGTGTGTGTGTGATGACCCATGCTTTACCAGTTGAGCCGTTTCAATGGCCCAGGGTTGTTGTTGTTGTTTTGGATTCCCCCATGAGGAGAAAGTATCATTTGGTATCATCTCTCTCTTCTTCCTGCCCTGAATGCAGTGCAGTGCCTGGAGCTGCAGTGGTCCCGTTAAGGCCCTAAATTCATACAACATGAGGACAGCGTCAGCACACAAGAGCTGTTAGCAAGGAAAGAGCATCTGGACCCTTGATAGCATCCCTTGAGCAGCTGAGTTAGCCCCACCCACTGCCTGCCTCTGTTTTGCTATGTGGGAGCAATAACCTTTATGACCTAAAACCATGTTAGGTTTTGTCACTTGCCAGTCTAATGTCACCTGCTTCCTAACACATTCAGGCTGGGTCTCCATGTGCTGGCTTGCTCACACAACCCTGGAACTCAGATTCCTGTCCTGTGGTTGGGAGTTTAAGGCCATCTCCTGGGACTGGCTTGGATTGCTGCAGCCTAGCTGTCCTCTACCTGCCCACTACAGCGGGAGTCTCTTCCTGCCTCACTCACAGAGGCCGCATGGTCTCAGGTACACTCCATCCTGAGCCAGGCCAGGCCCTTGTGTTCAGGAGACTCCAGTCACTGTCCATCTAGTCACAGTGCTGGACTGAGCCAGGGCAAGCACTGTACCACTGAGCCATGTGACCGGCCCTTGGTAGTTTTGAGACAGGTCACACTGTATAGCCCACGCTGGGCTTCAGCCTCCTGAGTGTTGACATACTCCACTTAGGACTAAGCGAATCTTAGGCCCAAAGCTCAACTCATTTCTGGCTTTCTCCCTCACTAGTTGTCAGGCATGGTTAAATCACGTCTGTCTTAGCGCAGTGTCTTCAGAATCAATCAGTGTTGACCAGGGTCACCGGCAAGCTCAGCATCATGAATCTGGTAACACATGCTTGCCTGCTTAATGTCTTTGGACAGTGAACTTGTATTCTGGGTGACAGAATACAAGTAACCAGAACCCTCCATGGGGCCCACATCTCTTAAGCTTCCTTTGGGAGGTCCCACAGCCCCATGGCCACTTCTGTGGAAGCCTGAAACTAGCCACTCAGGACAGAAACGATAGCAGAATTACCTTCAGTAGGCAGCTTGGTGTACACAGGGCCTGGGGTTTGCCACCGCCCATAACAAAGCAAAGAGGGGGCTGGTTTCTGGCTCTGGGCTGAGGGCCTGCTGATGCTGAGAGCATTGTCCCCAGGCTCTAGGGTGGAGATGAAATCCCCAGAGGCCATGGTGTGACTAGAATGAGATCAGCTGCTCACTGCCCTCCCAGTAAGTCTGCAGTGCAGGAGGGGTGCTGGACCCAAGTCTCTCCTGTGCATCCTGGATGGTATCATGAAGACCACTTACTCTGGCCAAAATAAGACCATAACTCCCTTAACACTTTTTTTTCTTGACAAACAAACGAACAAACAAACTTCTTTAAAAGTTCTTACCAAAGAATAAGGAGAAAAATCTATGGAGGGTTAATGAATCATCTGAACTGAAAAGACAAAAACCAGCAGGTGGTGGTGGTGGCCAGGTGGTGGGTGGTACAGGCCTTTAATCTCAGCATTCCAGAGGCAGAGGCAGGAGAATCTCTGAGTTCTACAGACAGAGTTCCAGGACAAGCAGGGCTATATATATAGAAATCCTGTCTCCAAAAAAAAAAAAAAGAACAAAAATCTAAACAACAGACTGTTCTGGCCTGCGGGATTGAAGGAAAGAAGTTTCTTTCCTTGCTAATTGACCTTGCCTTTGTCCTAAGGGCAGGGGTTCAGAGGGAAAGGGAGCTGAGTGCCTGAAGAGTGGGGGGGGGGGGAAGGGAGCTGAGGTAGTCAACCTGAGGAGTTACTTCCTGGGATGAATGCTCCCAAGATGGCAGGCACCTTTTCAGGAATGGAGACGCAGTGCGAAAGCAACCCCAAGGCTAGACTGTGTACCGCTCTAATCCCAGATCTCCCAAGGAATCACTCCTTAGGTTTCCAACCGGCTCCGGTGGCTGAGGTTCCTATTTAACATATCAAAGCGGGTGCTGGCCACCAGATTCTCCCCGCAGCCCTCAGTTTCCACCTGTTAGAGGGCCCTCCCGGCTGGCTGACCTGCCCCGCCCCTACCCTAAACTTCTCCAGCCCAGGGGCTGGGCCGCCCTTCCCCCAGCTGCCCTTCTCGATGTAATCAACCATTTTGGTTACCTGGCCCTTTCCTCTACTCCTCAGGCTTCCTCACTCACTGCTGCACCTTGACCCCTCTCTTTCACCTCCCACTTTCATGTCCAGTCAGGACTCTCGCAGACGTCCCCATCCCTGCCTCTGGCTATGCTTTTCCACACATCTATAGCAAACTTTCTCCTCCACCATGCCTAGGAGCAGTCACTTCCCTTTCCTTTTTATTTCTGGTTTTCATTCATCACCCACTTGGGGCTGTCTTCTTGTTCTGTTCAGAGATTGATCTACAATGGTCATGCTGCAGATTTCAGATGACTAAGTTCATTAAATATGTGTCATGCATACTTAAAAAAGAGTTGAAGAGATTGTTCAGTGGCTAAGAGCACTGGCTGCTCTTCAGAGGACCCAGGTTCAAGTCCCAGCACCCACATGGCGGTTCACAACCATCCAGGGATCTGACTCTTCTGGCCTCCAAGAGCACCAAGCACTCATGTGATACACAGACATTCATGCAGGCAAAACACCCAAACATATAAAGTTAAAAAGAATTAATAATAGAAGTCACAGAAAAAATGAAAAAATGACAGAACATCAAATCAAGCACTTGGACATCTACCAGAAACAATGGGTGGATTGACACAGCCCTGCTAGAGTTCCCAGTTTCAGAGCTTGGGCAGAGAGATCTTTCCAGAGTGTGTTTTCAGCAGCACAGACAGCACACAGCAATAGCCTAGCGTAGCTTATATTGCCCCTGTGTGTGCACAGCATCCCCTTTATCTGCAGCCCACAGTGCAGGTGTGAGAGTAAGAGCCCTTCTCAGGGTAGCATAGCAGGGTGCTCTGATGGGTCCCGCCATCCCAGAATAAGGCTGGACTCCTCTGCGAATCTGTTCATCCTCAACCCTGCCTTAGGGGACATGCTCCTGGTGTCCTCTCACTGCCAGCCTCCATTATTCACCAGCCTTACCAGGAAAGCCCTTGGACGTGTCCTACTTTTGACTTGGTTCTTCCTCTACGGGAGGAGCAGCCATGGGAAGCTGCAAAGTGTCATCCTGTGTCTTCCTCTGTGCTCTCCATCAAGGCTGCCCATCTTGCTGGGCATCCATTTCCTTCCCTTTAACAGGGATCTAGTGATGGGCCTATCAGAGCTGCACAGCATCCATGGTAGCAAGCTACCAAGAGCGGCTTTAGTTTTAAAGACACAGTCCCTCACTGAACCCGGAGCTTGCCCATTCTGCTAGGCGGGTTAGCTGGCCATCAAACCCAAAGGTCCTCCCATCTCTGCCTCCCCAGTGTTAGTTTCTGCCCTCACAACAGTAGCCTGCTCTAAGCATGAGCAGAAGGAAAGAGAGGGGCAAGAAGGGCTTGCCTTTTCTAAGGATATAGCGCATGCGCATAGAGAGAGTGCTCTATTTGGTGGCTGCAGCAGCTGACCTGTCCTACTAGGTCCCCGAGATCAGGCCAGTGTAAACGCCTGAATGCTAACACCCAGGGCTGTATTATAGGTGTGTTCCTGCACACCTATAATACAGGATCCTGCTACTGCGGGATCGAACGCAGCTCCTCCCGCTGGCATAGCAGGCACTTTGTCCACTGAGAATTTCCTCAGTCCAGAGAAAGAACTCTTACTCTCACTGGCCTCCCAGTAGCCCTGGGACTGACTTCTGGTGGGGCTGTTCATGCTGTTCCTTGGCAGCCAGACTCATGGTGACTCTCCTCTACCGCAGTGCGGCTCACACCCAGGAGACAGGACAGCTCTACTTTCAAGTTGCCCACCATACAGTCAGTGTTCAAGGTCACCTCCAGAGCTGCCACAGGTGTTGTTCCCAGTTGCCCCAGCCCCACCAGACAGTCCTGTGAGTGGGTCCTTCTCACTACTCCTTTGCCTTGCTGGTTTCCAGGGGCAGGGAGCCCAAGAATGATGCTTTCTGGCATGGACTTCGGCAATGACAGCCATGAGGCACACATGCAGGGAAAGTCATCCCCCCCCCCCCGTTGTCTGCACTGGCTCCAGAGGCCATAGTTAGGTAGGGAGACTGACTGGTCATCCTCAGTCCTGTCTAGCCTTTCAGCCAAAGCTGTCTCTTCCAGCCTGTTGGTTATGGTAATGAGGTGGTGCCTTAATTTTTCATTTATCCCATTTTTAATCAGCAAAGCTAGGAGAACCAGCAGGCAAAGGCAGGGAGAGGTGAAAGGCCATGGGCCTACTATACAAGCCACCAAGTTACCTCTTAACAAGCCATGGCGAAAACAAATTATCTTTGTTGTTCTTGGGAAATCTGCATGTCCTTACGCATGTAATTGGCATGTGTGCCTCGTGCTGGCAGTTCAGGTGAACAGGCCACAGCTACACCGTGCCAGACCACCTATAATTAAAACCAAAACAGGATCTAGGTAGCTCTTGGGTACAGGCCACCTCCAACTCAATTTGACCCTCAACTGAGACAGTGGCTTGGGGTCTCTGGGGCCCTTGGAGACAAGAAGAAGGAGGGAGAAGGCAGGCAGTCCTGCCTTCTTCACATCCTGCCCTGGCTTACTGAAGCTGAGGCAGAGGCCTGTGATGATCCAGAGGTCTGCATTTTAAACAGTTTTCCGGTAGCTGGGGGCACATCAGGAGCTGTGGTCCGGACCCTCAGACTTTCTAGGAGAGTAGCAGTCCCTCTTCCTGCTTGGTGCAGGACCTGGAACTATTACATTGAACTTAATGCTCTGCTCATGACTATGAGCAGAGCGTATTACCACACTCGTGCCGTCCATGGTACCAAATGACCATCTGAAAACACACTCCAGTAGATGGGCAAACTCAAACTCTGAGGTGGGTAAAGACCTTGCCCAAAGCCACATCACACTTGTCTCCAAACCCTGTTCTGAACTTATCCCGTTTGAAGCTTCTTGTCCCCCCGACTATTAAGTGATGCTACCCTGACATCACACACAAAATGGAAGCTTCCTTGGTCACAGAGGACAGGAAGGACTACTGTCTTGTTCCTGCCCCATGCAACTGTCTGTTTCCAGTTTCCTGTGCAGATCAGGTAAAATGTGAGGTGCACAGGGGCAACACAGAAACATGCATTCTGTGCCCTATGTCTTGAATTAAATGGCAAGCAGATGGGACAATTGATTTGACGGAACAGTTGAATAATCTAAGGCCTTCCTGTGGCATCAGTGATTAGCAGTAATTACATGGCATGTCTTTCCCCAAACATACATTTTCAAGGAAACTGAGGCACGAGTGCCCCGCCAGCAGTCATCTGGAAGGGAGGTGACAAACCCTAGCGCACGCACGCGCACGCACGCGCGCGCACACACACACACACACACACACACACACACGCGCGCGCGCAGCAGCCTGAGACAGGGGCAGAGGGGGTGGGGCTGGATCTCCTCTGTGATCTTTAGCTTGCTCTGAACCAGAGAGGCCTGGTGACAGCAGGTGACTGATCCCCCAGAGTGACACAGTTCTCCTTAGTAGAAGTAGTAAAGACTGGGCTGAGTGTGGGCATCCTCAGCAGGCAGGCCAGAGCCAAGGCAAAAGGCCAATGGAAGAGCGGCAATGGGTTTAGGAGCAGCAGCCCTCTGGACCAGTGTGCAAAATGTTGCTTCTAGCCTGAAGAGCACAGAGAGCCTGGGTTTTCATCAGTTTTTTAGTGAAAAGGAAACTGGAAATTAATATTAAAATCCCACCGAGCAGTTGTCCATACTTTCCACATGCAATCATGCTTGGCTTAGTAAGTAGTAAAATGTTTATAATTTTCTTTCCAAGGTTGAGTTTAGTCATTCTCAATGAACCATTTAGTTGGCCTCATAAAGTCCTGAGTTAAAGAACTCCTGTAGGTGATGTTGTAGATGGATGGGTACCTGGACCTTGTGGTCGCTGCTGGCTGCTGATGTCAAGGCTGGGGGTGCAGACTTGGAAAATCCCGGGAGGAAAACATCCTCCCACGTAGCTGTTGTGATAGGGTGAGCACCCTTTGGACAGATCAAAGTGTAGTCTGAGGGTCTCCTGTGGCATCAGTGGCAACAGTAATTAGATAGCAAGCCTTTTCCCAAACAAGCATTTTCAGGAAAGTCTCCTGGAGGGGAGACAACAAACCCCAGCACTTACACACGTGCAGAGGCATCTGGGGACCTCCATTGTGGCGGCTAGCTTGTTCTGTGCTGGAAACTTGGAGGCAGCTACAGAGCATCCTGGTGGGCAGACAGCATACGCCATGAAGTCTAGATGCTCTGAGGCTACACAAAAAGGAGCCTGATAGTTGTAGATGCTCAGAGATGGGGCGCTTTAGTCACACAGTATCAGAAGAAAAGCAGGAGGAAAAGGGAGGAGGTGCAGCTCTGTGTGGTGTTCTAGCATGTGAGAGCTCCTGAGTCAACCCAGTCCTGAAAATAAATAAACCGCTTCTTTGGAGTTGGGCATGTTGCACGTGGTTGCAACTCCAGAACTTGGGAGGCTGAGGCAGGAGGATTAATGCAATTTGAGTGTAGACTGCATTTGACACTAATTATCAAAGACCAAAGAAACAGTTGGGCAGTGGTGATGCATGCCTTTAATCCCAGCACTCAGGAGGCAGAGGCAGGTGGATTTCTGTGAGTTCGAGGCAGCCTGGTCTACAGAGGGAGTTCCAGGACATCCAGGGCTATACAGAGAAGCCCTGTCTCAGAAAAACAAAACAAATAAAAATAAGAATCTGCCAGTCTTTGCTGTCTGCTGAAGCTAGAAACAAGCAAGGCTGCAGTTTACCCTCCATCTCCTGGCACGATCTCACCCTGACCACTCCCACATGGCCACACATTGTCACAAAGGCACCATAGTGCACATACTCACAGAGAAGCAAATAATGTATTCCTGCCCATTTATAGACACACATTTATTTGTGTGCACATGCTCCCTCATAAATGCACAGACAAATGCACACACATTCATGACTATTCAGAAGCAGGATAGTGAGATAGATGGCTTGGCAGGTAAAGGCACTTGCTGCCAAGTCTGATGACCTGAGTTCAATCCCTAAAAGCACATGGAAGAAGGGAACTGACTGACCTACACACACACACACACACACACACACACACACACACACACACCACTCTATGGCAGGTATCCACCCCACCATGGATATAAAATAAATAAATAAAATTTAATAACAATAAAAGAAGTGACTACTTAGAAGTCCACACACTGAGGCATGGTGGACATGATCACAACATAGCACACAACACTGAAAGATGGAAGACATGATCACACACATTAACACACACACTGAGACACAACAGACATGATTACACACACATCAGCATACAACACTGAGACATGACAGACATGATCGCACATAGTAGCACACACATGGAAGGTACAGTCAGTCTGGTGTAAGACACAGACACTCAATCTTCTACTGGACCACAGCCCTGCCCTCAGCACAGCACAGCAAAGGTCTTTCAGCGGGCCCCCGCCCTCTTGTCCTCCCCCTCCTGCCTCTGATGCACAGAAGGCCTTTACACTCACACAAACTCACAATCTCCTATCACAAGAGGACCAGTCCACCTCAATCCTCCCCCAGTCACTTCTGTGCCACTTCAGCCTGCCCCCGCTCTGCCGCCAAACCAGCTTTGGTCTTGCAGACACTCTGTATCTGTCTGTCTCCTGCATCCACCAACAACTTGAGCTATGGCAAGTGGGAGAGGGTGTGAGGCCTGATGGAAGCTGTTATTCTTAGCCTTGTCGCTGAACACTTCCCCTCCCCAGCTTTGTCTCTGCCTGCCTAGCTTCCTCCTGAGAGCCAGAGGCCAGCTGATCTGTGGAGTGGAGTTGGGAAGGGGGGACAGAGGGAGGGTGAGGGGGTGGGAGGAGGTTGCAGAGCCGACCGAAGGAGCAGAAAATGGGATTTATTCCAGTCCCCCTCCTGATCTGCATCCAGTGCTCGGGGAGCAGCTGCCTGGGAACTTGGGGGAGGAAGGAATTTGCAATGGAAATACTTGCTGGTCTGAAGCGCTTGGTGCCAGCACCTATCCAGTTTTTGTGTGCCTTTCTCCCTTCCCCTCCACCCATTCCTTCCTTCTTGGTAAGGTACTAGGACTGACCCTAGGGCTCCCTGAATGATAAGCAAGTGATTTCTCACTGACCTATGTCCCCCATCCCTTGTTACCTTTTGACACAGGATTCTACTGTGTTCTTTAGGCTAGTCTTGAACTCATTCTATAACCCAGGCTGGCCTTGAACTTGAGGACCTCTTTCCTCAGTCTCCCCGAAGCTGGGCTTCTGAGCTTGCCCACCAGGCTCTGTCCTACACCATTTTCTCTCTTTTCTTGCTTTGGATCAGAAACCGTACATGGGAGAGATGGGCTCATTTCTGTCTCAGAAATCACCAAATCCTAGGCCTCTGGTCAAGCTGGTTCTCAGGCCTCCCTCCCTACTAGGACAGGAGGGAGAGGCTCTACCCCAGGAAGCTGCCTGGTATTCTGGCCCAACTGCCTGGAATTTTTCTCCTCCACCTTCTGGCCAGTTCACCTTTCTCTGAAGATGTTTATTCCATGTGTCATCATTGTCGTCTTGTGTCCATCCATGCCCCTCCCCCCACACCTCCTCTTCCATTCCCTGAGTACAGCCCAGGGCCTGTTGTCTGAGTCAGGACCCTCCAGGAGGTGACACATAACACACCCTGGCTGTCCCACTGCCTCATCCTGAGCACATCTGTCCCTAAAGGCCCTGAAAGGCCTCGCCCATTTATATGAGTAAATTCAGGCCCTGTCAGGAGTCCTCCAACCCTGGAAACCTCCACAGCCCGACCCTCATGTGGACTGCTTTCAATTTCCTTCTCGTTCTTAGTACTGCCACAATCTCAATCTTCCCTGACCGCTTGCCTGGTAGTGCCCTTAAATTAGCGTGCTGGCAGTTGGTAGAGGACTTGCCTAACATTCACAAGGCCCTGGGTCCAATCTCCAGCACTGCACAAACCAAGTGTGGTGGCCATGCCTGTAGCCCTACCACCTGTGATATAGAGGCAGGAGAATGAGAAGCTCAAGGTCATCCATCTTAAGACCCCGCAAAAAACGCAACAAATAATGATGATTGTGAGCAGACACTGCTGTGCCCAGCACTTGGGTTACACTTTTAGGAAGAAAGTTCATTCCAGGAAGATCTGCTTCTGTTGATATGTGTAATCATTCATGCCTGTGTGATATTTCCCAATCTTCTCTGGTATTGTTGAATTACGTGGGAAAAGAGCTTGCCAGGCATGGTGGGCACCTATAATCCCAGTACTCAAGAGGTGGAGGCTGGAAACTCAGGAATTCAGTGTCGTTTTCAGCTACGCTACATAAGAGTTCCAGGCCAGCATGGCCTCCGTGAAGCTGTTGAAGGGTAGGGATGCCTCCATGAAGCTGTTTGGGGAGGTACCTATATAAAAAAGTATTCTTTTTAGAAAAACAAGAACTACCCCAGATGCCTTTCAAGTTCATGTGACTTGAGAAATCTCTGGTACGTGGGAAGATTGTTGGTTTATCAAGACAGACATGCTTCAGAATTTCAGCTTGAAATGAGTAAATTAGGCACCTGGCTTTTCCTCTCTAACAAGCTTAACCCCGCAGGATCCAGAGTTGCCCCAACGGAAGTCAAGACTAGGCCTGGGACAGAGACCTGAAGCAGAGGAGAGTCACACAACAGGAGATCCAAGCCCTGCTTTGGAAGCCCAGTGGCTAGTGGCTGCAGAAGGGAACCCAGACAAGAAGCCCTCGGCCTCAGCTGGGAGAGGAGACACTTGATGGACCTGTCCTCTATTAGGACAACCCTGCATCTGGGTCCAAGTTTCAGGAAGATTCTCCAGGACCGTGCCAGTCCATTCTGTTGTCCTATCTCCCAACACATGACAGCCCATTGGAAGGTCTTGCAGCCTAGCAAGTTGTCTCTTACTTCATGCCTGGCTCACTCAACTCTTTGCGAGATTAAAGCACACACATGTACACACACACACACACACACACACACACACACACACACACACTACCGAATCTGAAATGCCACACAGCACTCAGACAAAGACCCCTTTCTGTGGAGTTCCACCCCCTCCCACACCTCTCTCCTCCCCCCCCCTTCCTTACTGCAGGCTAAATTGGCAGTGGGAAGGGTTTTGAGTCAACAAATGGAGTAGGCTGGGGAAGGGAGCCCTGAAGGGGATTCCTGTCTGGGAAACATTTGCTGACAGCAGTTACTATGACCAAGAGGGCCTGCATCAGCCCAGCAGACAGCCCCTGCCTGCCCCCTGCCTCTCCTAATTGCAGCTCCCCCTCGCCCCACTCCTGTTCTGTCATTTACACACTAAACAAGCTATGGACACCTGCCATGTGTCCAGCACCTGCCTGCCATCGCTCTGTTTACTCTTTCAATCCATCCTCACGAGGACCGAGTAAGTTGCCATTACTGCCCCTCCTAACAATAGAGGAAAATGAAAGCCATCTACTGAAGTGACTCCGGCAAAGTCACGCAGACAAAAAGCAGAGCTGGAGTCTGAACTGTGGCAGAGGGCTGCAGTCCCAGTTACGCAGGAGGCTGGGTTCAAGTCCAGCCTAGGCATGAGACCCTGCCTCAAAAGTTACAAAAGCCAAGCCAACCAACTCCTTAAAAGCTCAGGCTTGTCCAGCTGTGGACTCCGCTGAGCGTTGGGAAGCCAGGGCCATGCGATGAGCTTCTCAAAAGGAGAGACTTCCCTGTCTTAGAAATAAAAACAAGGCATTTTAAGCATTACTTACTTTTATTTTAGATGTGTGGGTTTTGCCCGCACGTATGTCTGTACACCGTGTGCACGTGTGGGGGCTGTGGAGGCCAAAAGAGGGCATCAGCTCTCCTGAACCTGGAGTTACAGTTCTGGGCCTCCATGTGGAGGCTGGAGACTTAACTCAGATCCTCCAGAAGAGCAGCAGTGCTGGTAAAAGCCTAGCTGTCTCTCCAGCCCTATCAGCTATTAGAACAAAAACAAGGAGCAGAAACTGTGAACCCGATGTCAGTGCTGCCCATACACTTGCTCCATGAGCATTTGGCCTTGGAAGGCAGGGAAAGTTTCAGCGTCGGGGAGGCTTGGGGAGAGAGGGCTTCTCTGGTTGGAAGCATCTGTACCTGGATTCTGCACCCCTACTGTGTGCCAGTACCTACTGTGTGTCTGTTCCATGTGAAGACCGCCTGAAACAAAGATCTCTGTTTTAGTTGAGGTGAAAAACAAATAGATGGAGTCACCATGTGCTTCAGATTCCACGTGGGAGAGGGTCCCTAAATGGAAAAGTAAAACAGTACGGCTTCCATAAGACGCCAAAAGATGCCATGACCTTGGGAGAGAGGAGTTCTTTTGTTCTTGTTGTTGTTTTGTTTTTCGAGACAGGGTTTCTCTGTGTAGCCCCAGCTGTCCTAAATTCACTCTGTAGACCAGGCTGGCCTAGACCTCCAGAGATCTGCCTGCCTCTGCCTCCCAAGGTCTGGGATTAAAAGGCATGTGCCACCACCACCCTGCTGAGAAGTTCTTAAGATATAGAAGAACATACAGTAAAATTAAGATATTTTGCTCTTCAAAAAAATGGCACCAAGAGAGTAAAAGGAAGTCACGAGGGAAAGGACTTGCTGTGCACGCAGTCAATGAAAAGGCAATCTTCAGAGCAAGCTAAGAGTCTGACAAACACATGTGACAGAGATGGACAGTTTAATGGGTGGGGGTGGCGTGGGGGCAGCAGATGGTCTCAGAAATCCAAATGGCCGGCAGATGTACCAGAAGGCAGGTGAATATGTTAGGACTCAAACTCCAGTGAGCTTCTGTGACTAGCAGCCTACGCAGGTCAGCAAAAATGAAAAAATCGGAGAAACCCAAGTGCTGGGGAAGATGTGGGAAGAACACAAGTGTCTCTATGCAAGCAGCTGCTGGCACACGGACCTTGGACACACGTGTACTGAGGTGGTGCTGACAGGCACACGGACCTAGGACACATATGCACTGAGGTGGTGCTGCCAGGCACACGGACCTTGGACACACGTGCACTGAGGTGGTGCTGCCAGGCACACGGACCCTGGACACACGTGCACTGAGGTAGTGCTGCCAGGCACACGGACCCTGGACACACGTGCACTGAGGTAGTGCTGACAGGCACACGGACCCTGGACACACGTGCACTGAGGTAGTGCTGCCAGGCACACGGACCCTGGACACACGTGCACTGAGGTAGTACTGCCAGGCACGCAGACCCCGGACACAAGTACAAGTGCAGGAATACTCTGGGCAGGCATTGTTCACGGATGTTACAAGCTGACAAATATCCAAGAGGCACAGATTGGGGTAACTGAAAATGTGGCACCCAAGGGAGGAGTGTGGCTTATTCTGTCAGAGGGGTTAGGATGCCTGGTGACATCTACACAGCAGAGGGGGAGGGAGGGAGGGCATCCTAAAAGGAAGGCTTAGAAGGATGTCCAAGAAGCAGGTAAGGGCAGGAAGGGGTGGATAGAGGAACAGATGTTGACAATATGGCCACATGAGCCACCATAAGAAGTCTGATTCAAGTCCCAAAGTGTGGGGGGTAACAGTTGGAAGAATGGGTGGACAGAAGAGGTCAGGTGGACACTCTTGCAGGAGGTGGAAAGGTCTGGAAAGGAGTATAGTGTGGCCAGAGAGATGGGGCAGGCTAGAAGGACAGCTCTGCACACTGCCCACAAGATGTGACATTTGGGGATGGGAAGAGGACAGGAAGGGGACTTCCTAGTGTCTGGCTTGGGAACAAGGGAGGGGAATGCAGCAGCACAGAGAGGAGGACATAGCTAAGAGGCCTAGATGGGACATGACGCTTTGGAGGGCCCATGGGACAGACAGAGCAATGTCCAGGACACCCGGATGTAGCACTGTGACTTGGACCCACACATCAGATAGACTAGAGCAAGAAGCTAAACTGTGTGTGTCCAGGTGTGCTGTATGGCACAGGTCTGAAATTCCAGCACTCAAGGGACTGAGGCAGCAAGATCTTGAGTGCAAGACCAACCTGGCTACATAGCTTGTCATACCTTGTGTGTGTGTGTGTATATATATTATTTATATATTCATATATATTTTAACAAGGTATATATATATATATATATATATATTATAAAAGGAGCAGTAGTCCATGGGTGTCCATGGGTACATGAGAATATTTGGAGAGGTAGACAAAACAAAACAAAAATCAAGACCCAGCCCTGGGGAGCCTGATAGAATCAATGAGAAGAGGCAGATGCAAGAGTGGCCTATGAAGAGAGAGCTGGAGGAGCTAAGGCAAGGCTGAGACAAAGTCTGAGGCTGGAGGGTCAGTAACTCAGAGGAAATGAGGCATCCAATAGGAAGGGTGGGGCTACACAGAGGGGACAAGGGCACTTCTGGCCTCAGGTTCTCTATTTCCCTTACCAATTATAGGTGAGCTAGGGGGCCACCCGGAAGCTGAAGGGGTGGAAGGCTTAGAACAGAAGCCGACCACTGGGGCCTGGAGGCCAGGCTGAAGTCAGAGACCATAAATCTGGGGTGGTACCAGTTTGCACGGTTGGTTGATTTTCCTGTGCTTTCCAGTAGCCTGGAAATCGTGATGGGGAAAGCAGATGACTGGGTCCTCTAGGGCTGGGAAAGGCAGGGCACGGGGCCGTGGGAATGGAGGTGCCAGATCACAGCACATCGCTGAAGGAGAAAGGAGAGCCAGGGAAGAAGGACAGCTTGGCAGAGTCTGAAGCCGCCACTCGGTTCCGTAGCTGAATGAGAGAGAATGGGAGAAATCTGTGAATGGAGACTGGCTCCATGAAAAGAAGGGAAATGAGTTTTGGCCTACATGGGTGATGCTGGTATTTAAGATTGTATAGGTGTCCTGTATGTGTGATAGCACATTCCTGTAATCACACACTTGCAGGAGGCTGAGGCAGGAGATTAGGGAGTCTGAGCCAACCTGGGCTACACAATGAGACCTTAGCTCCAAAAAGAAAACAAAAACAAAAGAACCCAATACTATCCAATCAATACAAAGATCTTTTTTTTTTTTTTTAAAAAAAAAAGGAGATGATTTTATTTTTAGTTGTGTGGCTACGAGTGGGTCTGTGCACACAAATGCAGTGCCCAAGGAGTCAGAAGAGGGTCTCAGATCCCCTAGAACTGGAGTTACACTTGTGACCTGCCTGATGTGGGTGCTGGGAACTGAACTCTGGTCCTCTATAGAAGTGGTACATGCTTTTAACTGCTGAGATATGCCGTCAGCCTCAGCAAAAAGGTCTTACAGGAGATGCCAGGTAATCTGTGGGTGGCTGAGAGGGAGAGGAGATCTCTGGAGATTGGAGGCACAGGAGATAAGACTTAAGGAATTAGGGATGCCCTGGGTTCGCGCAAGTTCCCAGGATGATGGTAGGAGGTGGAAGTTGGCAGGAACTGTTACCAGGTCCTTGTGGCTAGGGGGTCTCTGGGTGGATAGTCCCTGTCACTAGGACTGGGTCATGGGTGCTGTGGCTGGAGAATTGAAATTGGAGATGTGACCAATTGGAAGGAACTGACGTGATAGACTGAGGCAGAAGGCTGACGCTACCACCTGGCTGGCTTTGATCTCCCGTAGATGCCTCTGAGCATCTTCCTTGCCTTGCCTTGAGCCTGAGAGGCACCACTTCCCCTGGCACGAGCACAACCCTATTGTCACTTCTCTGCAAACCACAGTGCAGGACTCCCCCGGCAGGAATGTGATAGCCCCTGTACGCTGTGGTCTCACAGGTCCTAAGAAATGGGTTGTGGACACAGGACTATAGGACCGTAGAAGTGTGGGGCCATTCTGTCCCTCCTCTGCCCTTTCCACATCTCCCTGGGGCACACAGCCCTTTCTTGTCCCTCAAGCTGCCTGCGGAAAGTTAGAGTAAGCCAGAGATGTTGGTGATTGTGACAGCAGGTGAGGAAGGCTGCCAGAGTCTCACTCATCCCCAACATACTCAGTCTGAATGCCTTCGCAGCTTTCATGGTCCAGCCAGGGACTTCACTCCCCTTCCAGTCCTGCTTATTTATATCAATTACTCTGATAAGACAAAGAGTTTCAGTCCTTCCATTTATTATTTTTCCCCCACCAGTCTTCTAAGTGGTTTCTTGGGGTCTGTAAGATTTTATCTTGGAGCAAGGACTCTGAAGGAGGGTTGGGGATAACACAAAGGGTCCCACAAATGGCTCCTACTCTGGTCAGTGGGATCAGTGGATCCTGATGGATGCGTGCATCTCTAGGTTGAGAACTTTCCAAGGGAGGACCAATGGTCTTGAGAAGGATAAGAGGGGGTTGAGGGGTGTGGGGGTGCCAGAAGCTTCCAGAGAGACTTTGAAAACATTTGGCCAGTCCCAGGTTCTGACATGGGTGGTGGATGGAGGTGGGCTAGGACTTTGAGAGTTTAAGAAAACTCAGGTACTTCTGTGTTAGCAGATCTTCATTCCCTGCCAGCAGCTCCCAAATAAACACACTGAGGCTTATATTCGTTCTAAATGCTTGGCCAATAGCTCAGGCTTGTTACTACCTAACTCTTACATTTAAGTTAACCCATATTTCTTATCTGTGCCCTGCTACATGGCTTAGTACCTTTTCTCACTATGGCATGTTCATCTTGCTTCTCCCTGCATCTGCCAGAGACTCCCCAGCTCTGACCTTTCTCCCAACATTCTCAGTTTGGTTCTCCCCACCTAACCTTTTCTATTCAACTATGGGCCAGTCAGTTTCTTTATTAAACCAATCTAAGTGACAAATCTTCAGAGTGTATGAAAGGATTGTGTCACAGCATTCCTGAGTGAGCAGGACTTTGAGGAACATGGTAACGTGCATAGTGGGACTAACACAGCTTGAGCACCAAGCAGTCTGCCATGTGATATGATATAAATGATCCCATACTGAACACTGAGACTTTCCAGCCAGGCCTGGCCTGCTCCTTTCCCCTAAAGTGCCTCAGCCAGGCCCTGCAGTTCCTTGTGGGATAGCCATACCAGTCTTCTTACCTATAAAGAAGGGCTCACGTGAGCAAACGGTTTGGTTTAGTGGTCCCTGCTCCTTGGCTGCCATCATGCCCTCAGCATAGGTCACCAAGTGCATTTGCACACAGCTGCTGCTGGTCACAGTCAGCTTCGCTGCACTGGGCTTGAATCCCTGCTCGCTTGCCAGATGCCTGGTCTCAGCCGGGGGGGGGGGTCTGTCACAGGGTGCTGACAGAGGTTGTGACCATGAGCAGGGAGGATGGCCTGATGGAGGCTGGGGTTCTGAGGAATGGGGTGGCTGAGAGCACCTGTGACCATTAGGAAGGCTTTTATGAGCCTCCTACAATAGGCAGCTTCCTCCCCCAGGTCTGCAGTACATTGAGGCTTCCTGTTTGCTCCCAAGCAGATGGAGCTGGAATCTCTCAGTACCTACTCCCATTCATAAATCACAGCCTATCCTGGGTGCTGGAGCCACCATTCTAAGTACAGTGGTGTGTGTGTATGTGCACACACATGTGTGTGTAAGTGTGCATGAGTGTGTGTGTGTGTGTGTGCGCATGTGTGCATGCTCAGAGTGGGAAGAGGAGCTGTGAGTGTGCAGAGAACACATGTACTACTAGGAAGACAGGGAGGAGCTGAGATTGTCACTTGCCCAGTTCTGTGAGCAGTGTTTGGGACTGTGTGATACACCTGTATGCAGGGTCCACTTGCCCTCAGGCCCTCGGTTTTCAGCACCGGCCTAGAGTTCATCCCAGAGTAAAGCCACGAACAGTTCCGTCCCTACTTGTGAATGAAGGCTGGGTATGGGAGAGGGCACAGCAGGAAAGCTGCAGTAGTCACAGAGGACGCTGTGTCCCTGTCTCACGCTGTTTGCTACCCTCCCTTTGCCAGGAGACTCCCATGACTACCCAGTGAGCCTAGTCTTGCCGAGGGCTGTTCCTTCAAGGGCTCCTTCTCCTTTCTCTGGAGCAGAGAAAGCCAGTCCTTCATCTTCCATGTTCCTTCAGTTGCTGGAACTGCCTCCCCCTTCCAAGTTGTGGCTGAGGGTACCCATGGATGTACCTTACCATACTTCTTCACAGCTTTCTCTTACCGCTGCTCCTCCCCCACTCCGCCCTGGCCCCAGTCCCAACCCCGGCCCAGGTCCTGGCCCAGGTTCCGACTCCCAGCACCTCTCCAAGGGTTCTAGGCTGACCCAATAGAATATTTTAGGAAGAGTTCCAAGCAGTCAGGAGGGTGGTCACCCTAGGCTATTGAGTTCATGGCCAGCCTGGATACAGAGGAACCCTGCCCGAAAACAACAACAATTAATTATAAAAGGGTGTTGGGGGCAGGGGCTGGGCATGTAGCTCTGGAAGACCTGAGTTTGCCGCTCACTGAGCTTCCCTGGGACTGAGATTGACCTGCTGTGCTGCCTCTGGAGCGAGGGACACAAGGAGAAAGCTGTCTAGGAGGGGGACTGTGCCAATGCCCGGCTATTATCACAGCGGGCTCTTCTTTTAACTAACTGGCACTATCTCCATTTGATAGACAGGGACAGAGCTCTGGAGAAACTCGACCCTGCATTGGTCTCGCGGCTTTGGCTTAGATTCCTGCCTGCCGGTACTCACGGCGGCGTCAAGCGGGTCCCTACCAAGCCCTTTGCACTTAAGCCCCGCCTACCCTGGAGCTCCCCGCCCCCCAACTCTCGCGTGCGCCCCTCCCGGTCTTTTATCACCGCGGGTACTGTTTGTTTTCCTAACACCTTCACAATTACTGGAGAGTCTGCAAACAGCAGTGTGACTGTGACGTCCTGCAGTGTGAGCCTGGAGCTCCGTTCCCCGGAAGGATGCCCAAGCAGTTCTCACCTGCCCCAGAGAAGGAGCCTGGCACTGGCGCCGACTGAAGGAGCTGTGAATGAGGCCAGGAGGGGATGCTGAAACAGGCCAGGCAGAGATGCTTCTCGTTAACATCTCTCCATAAAAGCCCCCGAGTTCCTACATCCAGCTGGTGTCTGAATGGGGCTGATTATAAAACAGGGAGGCCTAGAGGCGGAGGGCAGCTGTGTGGCCAGTGGGCTTTATAAGGAGGTTTTATGGACTCAGCTGAGAGATGTGGTGATGAGAAGCCAAACTTTAAACATCCTCCTAAAGTTCACTTTCCTTCCCCTGGGGCTTCTAGCTGAACAGGATAGAGGAGGCCTGTGGAGGAGCCACGGGAGGGGTGGTAAGGGGCATGAGCCACACATATCCAGAGGAAGCAGGCAGGAATCACAGTGGGAAGGCTGTAAGTTAGACAGGGAGGAAGGACTTCCCTCTGGGCTGGGGCATAGGGAGCGATGATATGGGGTAGGGGAAATGGACTGACTATTTCCCCTTATCGTTGACCCCTAACAGGTTTTCACTTCCAGCAGCCTCCGCTGATAGGAGGAGCTGAGGTTAGGACCAGGAGCTGGAAGCCTGCATCAGAGACTGGCACTAGTCAGGTCCTCTCTGGACTGAGATGTGAACGTTTCCCTCCTTGGACTGTGCAGAGGAAAGAGAGGACAGAGGTGGTCTGGAGCACAGGACAGAAGCAGAGAAAAGTGTGAGGATGGTAACCAAGGGTTGGGCACCTGCCTGCCTGCTCCCCATGATAGGACCCTGTGGGCGTGCTAGGTCTCATTTCACTGCCACGAGCATGGCTTGGCCCCAGGAAGAGACTGTCTGGCTCACCTGTGGCTCCCCAGCTACATATTGGTCTCAGGATTCTGATTCGAGTCCACGACAGTCCCTAGAGAACCAGGCTGGACCCATGTGGATGAACCCTGATAACTGAGGCTACTCTGAGCCCTGAGGTCTTGCTGCCAGTGGGCCTGTCCCCTGGGAGGGCCTGACAGTACACTCTGGGGAACAGAGATACAGGATGAGTGGGGGTCTTTGGCGTAAGAGCTGTGAGGGTGCCCTCCTGGTGCCTTGACTCATCTATTGAAGCCCCATTCCAGTCAGATCCAGCTGACGGGACATCACAAGGGGAAACCACCCCAGGATGCCCTCTGTGGCTGCTCCCTGCATAGCCTGCTACCTGAAGCGACAGGAAGGAGGAACCCACACAGCACTCTACAGGGTGAGCCTGGTCCAGCTGCTTCAGAATTCACAGTAGGAAAACAAACAAGCAAACAAAACAAACAAACAAAAACAGGCAAAGGAGAAGGCCTTGACCCTGGAGAAGTGGGCTCACTTTCCGAGCACAGGAATAGAGCTGAGATAGGAAGTAGGTCCAGAGGGCGTGTGTAAAGTGCCTACAGCCGCAGAGCCGGCAGGACTAGGGAAAGAACGCAGCGCAGCGTTCTGCCCCTCTAACCTGAGGTTTTCTGCAATGAGGAGGCAGGCCATCTTTCTTTTTGGTCTCTGGGGATGGGGTGGGGGATGAGAGAGTAGGGGAGTAGGGGAACATAGAGCAGCCTTTGCTTTCCAGAGCTTCTGGTAGGAATGGGGCAGAGGAAGGCTGTGCATATACTGCCGGGTGGAACAGCTTGCAAAGACCTAGTAAATCTGCAGCCCAGATATGCCTCCTCCAAGGATCCTGAAGAAGGGAATGGTAGAGGCACTGACGGACCTGGCCTTCAACACACAGCCTCCCAAGGTCCCTGGAGCTTGGGGGTCGGCACCCAGAAACTTCTGAAGGGTGTCCATTAGAGGCTACGTGGACTCAAGAAGTGCAGCTAGGGACTTCCAGTGCTGGAGTCCTGGCGCGTCCACCCATTCACTGGTGGATGACATGGAACTCGACCCTCTCAGAAGTGACTATTAAAGCCAGTACTTCGTATGCTGTGGGACCTGTTCCGGTCCCTTTGCCTTCTGTCCTGCACACAGCCAGTGTGTAAGAGCCAGTGTAGGATCCACCAGGATGGCATCCTCCACACACCAACACACACTTGACTGTCCCAGCTCAGCTTGGCTGCTTTTCCTTGGGGTCACCCACTAACCCATACTCAGTGCTGTGCAGGTGCAGGGAGTACGGGATGGTCCTGAGACATGAAGATCGCCGTGGGGAGGAGGCACAGGAAGTCTCCCATGCTAGGGTGCAAGATACACATTCAGTGCCCAACAGGAAACACAAGGTTGCTGGATGCAGGGGACGAGTTCTACGGTGTGGCCAGCGGACACAGGTGCCACTTACAATGGCTGGGGGAGCCCTTAGAGAGCCGAGCAGAAGCACACACTGGTCATTTGATAATGACTTATTAACCATTTTAATTGTTGAAAATATAAGTATTTGGCTAAGTGTCAAACTTCTAGCAGAGGCAGAAGCTGATGGCTGGGATGGCCACTGGAATATACTATGTCAAAGGATCTCCACCCCCATCCCTGTAGACTGTTCAGAGAGCATTTGAGGCATCTAACAGATTACAGCAATGATGTGTCATGGGAAGGAAGAACTGAGTTAGCCTCTGCCCCGTCAGTGTGCAGGCACCAACCTGCCCACAGTCGACCTGACCCCCACGCCTGGCCGAAGGATGCCTGTGCATCAGTGATCTGGCCTCTCAGCTGAGGTGTGGGTGCCAGGGCCTCAAGGAGGGATGTCTTCCTGAGCCTGAAGAGGGGGCATTGACGGGTGCTGGCCGCCAAGGGCGTGTGCTGAGAGCTGGGCAAAGGAGCAGGCTAGAGCCTGGCAGCTGAGGGGCTCTCAGGAGCCCTGTGCCTACCATGCAGCCGGGCACTACTGCATAGCCAGCAGGTGACCAGCAACTAGAGATGCAGCTCGGGAGGAAACCAGAAACAGGCAATATGCAGAAGCCAAGGCCTGGGGCTGCAGGAGTGGCATACAGGCCCCCTGGCCCTGCCTTCAGGAGCAGGCACGGGCAGCTCCAACTAGAAAGATAGCTGTGCCATTCACCTGTAATTAGGCAGAATGCTTGCTTGCTTTAGTTTAGTTCAGCCGTAGCCGACTCTTCCTGCAACTTGGCCATTCACTAGAAATTCAAAAATGCCCTTGTTATAAGGATTCTGCTGAGGACTATCCAGTAGCTGGACATCCAAGTGTCTAGGCAGACCATTCCCAGAAGAGGAAATAGTGTCCTGCTGATTGTGAACCGGCCACAATGCCGACCCCGCTGTAAGGACCTGGGAGGAGGCTGCTTTCTTCTCTAGGGGGCAGGGAGAATGAACTTGAACATCTGTCTCCAGAAGCTGAGAAGCCATCTGGGCCATCCAAGGCTTCCTAAGGGGATTTGCAGAACCTGCTTTGAGTTCTTGGAAGGTCCAGTGTGTCTAGGCCCTTAGCCAACGGGGAATGGTAGCCACGCCACGTCAGGTGTAGGTAAGTGCTGAGGTGGGTGAGGGGAGGGGCGCACGGGCGGTTCCAGTTCTCTGGGGTTTCTTCTGAGGAAAAGGGCCACAGGATGCTTCTTGGTCTGAGGCAGGGCACTGTTGCGATTACACTGGCCAGACAGCGTCCAAAAGAAGCTCGAGGCAGAGAAGAGGAGGTATTCTGCCCAATGTAAAAACTGTGGGAAAATTCCACTGACCTGGAAACCTCACGGTGCCCTGAGCTGTACCCACAGAGCCTCAGGTCACCTCATGTCACTAGTGGCCAGCCTGTCTTGGGGATGATTGTGTAGACAATAGATTCTGTCAGCAGCAGTGCCCTCTCATCCCTTTCTGGCGTGGGCCCAAATACTTTAGGTTATCATAGCAGGCCAAGTCTCACTGGGAGATTTGCTTAATTCCCACCGCTTGGACAGGCGAAGCCTTCACTGCAGCCAGCAGCGTCCGGCACAGTGGCTAACTTGCTCCTATAGGCTGAAACACGCCACGGCTTGTTCCTGTTCCGTCTCCCCTCCTACAGAGCTTTCTACAAACCTCCTGCAAAAATCTGCCCCGCTATCGATTATCACATTTCGTATGAGGTTAGCTATCCATGGTCTTGTGGTGCTCACTTGACTTGGCACAGGTGAGGGAGGGTGTGACTCAGCCCCGCCCCCCCCATTTTACCTCTTTGTGTCCTGATCCCTGGAAGCCACTCTTCTTCCTCTGAGGCTTAGGGTATACTTCACTCACGGGCCCCTTCATCCTGGGACAAAGGGCCTTTCTCCCCAACCCCCCCGTCAGCCCCAGGGCATGGCCCAGAGAAACCCGGATGTATCTTTGCCTCTCTTACAGTGGGGCCTGCAGCCCTTGCGGACCCCAATCAGGCAGCCTTTTTATTCTTTCGCTGTCACTTCACTAATGATTTCTCTGAAAAGCTTCGGGCTTCCAGGCTGCGGCGTCAGCAGCTCTGGGTGGCCCAGCGCCCACTTCCTCCAGGTACACATGAGCTGAAAATCCGGGTCCCACCCACATACCCTGGTCTGGTCCTCCCCTCACATCGCAGCCATTACAATCTCAACCTGCAAATTTCCTTGCTATCGAAGCTGACTTAGCTGTCTGGGATCTCCCTAGTGATGGTTTGGCCCGACCCCTGTGTTCTGTGACAAGACTTTTCCTGGGGAGATGCAGCACACACTTCTACTCACCCCCAGAGAGAAATCGCACGCAGGGCAGACCAAAGTCCAGCCTGACGAACCATGAGTTTTCTTGGGGTTACTTACAGGAATATAGGTGAGGGGTTATGTACAGGAGCAGAAATGACTCAAAGACAGCTGTGTCACCAGAGCCCACCCCAGCATGGGTGACAGCTCACAGAAACTGTGGACACTGCACAGCCTGCAGGCAGCTCAACAAGTCAGAGGCTGTCCTTTCCACGTGACTCAGTTGATCTATTTAGAAGTCTTCTGGCAGCTCCGCTGATTTCTGCTTCTTCCAGGTCTGGTCCCAGTCTTCTTTGTAGCTCAGCACCCTTGATGGACACACACACACACACACACACACACACACACACACACACACACACACACACACGCGGGGGGGGACGGGATGGGGGGACGGACTCTCAGCTTTTATGGCTCACTCTGGCAGGGAGGGGCCTGGTGAATCTGGTCAGTTTCAGAGAGTTCCTGAAGCTATTTTGAGTTATTTATCTTCCTGTTTAAAGAGCTTCCCTGCAGAATGGAATGTTTCCATCTTGGAGGAGACTGTTCCACAAAGCGCTGCCCTGAGAATGGTTTCCTACCACCAGCAGAAGGAGCACTCCTTCCCTTCCTTAGCGTGTCTTACCCTTGGTGCCTGACTACCCTCTGAGGGAACAGGTCTGTCTCGGATTCATGGACTCATTTAGCCAAGTTGACCAGTGTTCCTGTTTTGCTTGGGGACAAATCCTCAGCTGCCTGGTTTATAACAGGGTGGGGGAAAAAAGTTTCATGTGTGAGAAGCACAGGAAACCTGGACAAAAGAGAAGCCCAGTATCATCAGGTCTATGCCATGGGGCCTGTGGATATGCTGGAGACCTCGTTGGGTCCCAGTGCACTGGGAAACAAAGATGGGGTTACAGATGAACCAGCTGTGCTTCCTTCCTGTGGCCCTAGAATTACCTGGAAGGGACAAACAAACATGGAAAGAGCCAGGCTCCTTTTTTTTTTTTTTATCTAACCATGATGAGAATCAGATTCCTGAGAATCCCCTTAATTCTGAGGTTCCCTTTGGCAATAAGCCTCCTTAATTGTTCTGAAACTCACATGGCTGTTTAAGACAAAATTATAACATTGTATGTGGGTTTTATAATTTATGTAGATGTAATACATATGATATTCACAGCATGAAGGAAGGGGGCAGGGAGCAATGGACATCTGTGGTTACAAAGTTTCTACATTTTACTTGAAATAGTAACTCTAAGTGGACTGTGAAAAGTTAAGGATGCATTGTAATCCCTGGGGCAATCATTAAAGAATTAATGCAGAGAGGTATAGCTACAAACCCAATAGATAAATTTAAATGGAATTTTAAAATTCTAAAAGAAGGCAAGGAAGGAAGGATAAAGAAATAAAAAACAGAGGGGCAAAATAAAACTAAATTCAACCATATCAATAATTACATTAAATGTTAATGGACTAAACATTCCAATTAAAAAGCAGAGATTGTCAGTTGAGATTTTTTTTTAAAAGACTTAATTATTTGCAGTCTACAGGAGATGTAATTCAGATCTAAACACACAAGTTGAAATAATGACAGAGGAAAACAATCGTATATGCAACCAATAAAGCGTTTCAAATGCATGTAGCAAAAAAGGAGAGATTTAAACAAAAAGATAGACAATTCCATAATTAGAGTTAGGGCTTGTTAGTAAGGTCAGGATTCACTGTCATTTGTTCTGATTCCCTGTGAGGATTAATGTGTTTAGGAACTCATTTCCTGGGCTGGCCTGTGGATTGTGGGTTGCAGGTTGATAAGACATTTCAAGAACTAACGTGGTTCCAGGTGATTTTTTTTCTCCTCTAAATCAGGGGATTTTAAAAATTATTTATTCTTATTTTATGTGTACGTGAGAGCACAGGCATATATATATATATATATATATATATGTGTGTGTGTGTGTGTGTGTGTGTGTGTGTGTGTGTGTGTGTGTGTGTGTGCCAGTGCCCGAGGAAGCTAGAGGAATGTGTCAGAGTCTCTGGAACTGGAGTTGAGGCTACATAATGAGCTGCCCAACATAGGTGGTGGGAACAGAACCAGAGTCTTCTTGAAGAGCAGCAAGTGCTCTTAACCACTGGGCCATCTCTCCAGTCCCTAGATTATTTTTTTACCGTTTTTTTACCGTTTCTGACTAAGCCATTGAAACTGTTTCCTGTTGGGGTGCTGGCAATGCTCACGCGGCAATGGCCTCTTCTGTCAGTTCAGCTATCCCTGAGCTGGAATAATCCTAAAGTACTAGAGAGCGACAACAAGGAGGCCAAAGCAGCCACATGTGTTTCGTTATTAGCCCCTCACGGCCCTTCCATAGCAAAGACCACAGCAAGAGTCAGGCATGCCCTCAATTGTCACCACAGTTTGTTTGGTCTAGAGAAGCAAGAGGCATTCAGTCCTTTTCAAGCTAGTCCTGCATCACGATCAGAGGAACCTTGTAAAAGCGGACAGCTGGGCCCTGTGCCCAGCGTTTCTGATTCAGCAACTCTGAGGTGGGATATGATGCTACCCATCTGGGGGCACACTGAAGAGTCCCTGAGACGAGCAGGGGGGAGGCCAAAGGAGGGCAGAGGAGGAAAGTCTTACTTGACAGTGTTAACTGTCAAAGCTTGGAGGGAAGGGTGAGGGGTATGGCGGGAGAGCAGAGAAGCCTACAACCAACAGGGCTTCCTCACTTAGAAGGAAGAACCCAGGCTCCACAGAAGCAGGAGTTCAAATCCCATGTGATCTACAGTTATCTATTTTGTGTATCAAATGTGGTTGGGGGAGGGGCACTGTTACAGTGCAGGAGGGATCAGAGGGCAACTTGGGGGAGTTGGTTCTTTCCTCCCACCAGGTGTATTCTGGGAACTGAACTCAGCTGGCTTGGCTCCATGGGCCTTTTCCTGTTGAGCCATCTGGTTGACCCTAGCTGTGGCTATCTAAAAGATTGCCTAAACACTTGGGCCTCATTTCCCCCACCTGTAAAATGGCTCTCCAATGAGAGAATGTGGGCGGGGAGCGGGCATGTGGCACAGGCCATGCTCAGTGAGGGCTGCGAGGGCAGCTGGCAAAGTGCAGTGCCGAGGACCCAGGCTCCAAGAGGGCTTAGGTGGGTTAAGACAGCATGTCAAGCCGAGTCCAGGACGGCATTTTCTGAACATCTTCCTGAGGGTATGAGAAAGTTCCAGGGCCCTTCTCAGACCCTTCCCCGCCTGAGTCAGGCTGTTCACTGGCCAGCTCCAGGCCTTTGAGCCCCCATCAAACTCACAGCCAGGCCAGGGCTGCTGCAGCAAGCCAAGCAGCTCAGCCTTATCAGGCACCGTCCAAGACCACAAATGGCAGCCACTTTGAATTTTTCAAGCAAGAAAGCAAGCAAAGGGGATTTAGTTCATCTGCATTAAGGAGAGAGAATTCATCGCCACCCCACTCCACCACCATGTTCTGAGATAAAATGGTTCATTTCAATGAAAGTTGGAACCCGGAGATGAATCCTTGCTGCAGCCTCTTGGGCTGTGGGTTAGGTGGTGAGTGAGGAGTGTTCAGGCCAGGGCAGCAGGCCTTTTCCTCTCCCTCTTCTGAGGCCTCCGTGTCACAACTCTACAGGCATGTGGGTGCAGCTTCTCACTTTCAAGCAGTCTTTTCTTTTCTCTGGGCTCCCACCTCTCCCTCAATCTGATACACTTAGGTTCACATTCCCTTCTGCCTAGCCACCATTAAAGCTTTGGCCTTGTAGGGTCATGCCCGCGGAGGCCATCAAAATAGATAAAGATGGCACGGGCAATAGGAGGCATTGCCATCTTTATCTATTCTGACCCTGAGTCTTGTCCACAGCTAGTTCGAACCCTGCCAAATGCTGCCTTGCTCCAGTACTGTCTTGGCCAAGCCCTGCCGTGCCTCTCGCTCTTTGTGTGGTTTGATGAAAAACTAGGCAAAAGCCAGGCCTGGCCATCTTGGGGAAGCCTTGCTCGTGGTTGGAAATCATGAGTAAAGTTTGAAAAATAGCCGAAGAAAATCCTGCTTAGGGAAGCGAGTTTCCCAGCAGGGGGAATAAAGGCCAATTGGCAAGGCCCAACGAAACAATCAGACAGCCTCTGGGTTGTTCACCTCGGGGATCGCCCACCCTTCCCCAGCCCTCCTGAAGCATGGGAAACCAAGAGCTACTCACATTAAGGTGATTGTCTAAGAAAACTCAATGGAGACTTTGAAGCCAAATTCCTGTGCTGTTCCCTCTGCTATCCAGGTTCCCTCACCCCGCCTTCTCCAACTCCTCCGTCCAAAAGCAGTTTACATTATGTATCTGCTCCCCAAGGGTTGTTGGCCCTGGCAGATGTTTGTGGCAGAACCCTGGTACCGGTCCAAGGCTTAGACCTTCTGGGCCCTGTGTGGGGCAGAACAACTTAAAGGTGTAGGTGGATTTATCTCATCGGCCAAGTATTGCCGAGTGAGTGTCTGTGTGGAACAAAAAGGATTGTGAACTCCTGCACTTAGTCTTGTAAACCAGTCCCCCAGCTTTCCCAGCCTCCTGTGTGTGGTGGCCCTTTTCTTCCTGGAAAACTGAGGTGGCAGCTCCCGATAGAAGGGGGCGGGGCAGGACCAGGTGGAACCAGGCTTCTGAATCTCCCCATTATCCAGCTGGAGCAGCAGGCAAATTGACCTCCGTCTTCTTTGACCCAAAGCTTCCCTGCTTCCGCTCTGTGTCTCCACGGGGCAGCCTTCTTAAAGGGCACATCCAGGCCTGCCGATGGCCTTCACACAGGTAAACAATCAGCCATGGGGCTGCAGGAACCTGACGGAGACTACAAGAGAAAGCCTTCTTTAGCCTTCCTCCTCCACCATCCCCAATCTTTTGGGGTTTTTTGGAGACAGAGTCTCACTGTGCATCCAGCTGGCCTGGAACTCACAGAGATCTGCCTTCCTCTGCCTCAGGTGCTGGAACACTGTGTGTCACGTGGTCTCTGGAGTTTTGAGGACTGACCAGGAGGTATCCAGTAATGCAACAGGCCAAGGGGCTGGGGAGTGGGATAAGAATATATCCCGCTTCCCCAAAGCTCTTCCCAACTCTTTGGGGCCCCATGTAGCCAAGCTGCCTCTGAGAGTCCACAGGCTTGATTTTAGTTTGAGTGCCAGCTCAAAAGTCTGTTTTCCCATCTTGCATCATTTTGGCCAGGTCTTTGCAGAATGTTCTAGGATCCTGGCTTGGACTGCTAAAGATGTGAAGCTCTCCTAGGGAAAATGCTACCAGCTTTCTGTACCAGGACACTGGCCTAGACTACACGCACACACACACACACACACACACACACACACACACAGGAAATAACCTGGCCTCCTAGTGCTAAGCCTGAGCCTTTGGTGATTTGGGGCAGGAAGGTGTCGACTCAACATCCTGTTTAAATTTGGCACTCGTCGAGGTTTTTAACAGGGGTTATGACCCACCCTCCTCCCTTTCCCAGGCCTTTCTTACATATCCCTCTAATCAGTTTTAGCTTTGACTCTAATTCTGTTCTTTAGCTCGGAGCTCGGGCCCTGGCCCAGCTGAGGGAGGAGCGGTGTGATTTCTCTGCTCAAGACCCAGATGGCAATTGGGGACCGGAAGGTGGGAAGAAGAAAGGAGGAAAGAACAGAGGGAAGGACAGCAAAACCGAGACAAAAATGGGACGGAGGTGTGTGTGCAGCGTTGTGTTGTAACCTTGTACGTGTGCTCGGGCTAGTGGTGGTGTGGGAGGCTCCGAGGACGCGCAGCGGTGAAGGGGAAAGGCCTCATTACACCCGAGCTTGGCTGCCACGGATCTGAGTCCCCTGCTGGCCATCTGAGCAGAGGCTCTGCCTAGCAAGCACCCAGCCCCTGTGACTCCCGGGTGGAGAAGCCCACATTCCTGCCCAGCAAAGGCCCCTTTAATCAAGGCTCCAGACCCTTCCTGCAGCCGCCTGGGGGGGGACTGTAACGCTAAACACATTAGTGTGTGAGATTGAAAGGTAACACATTCTCATGGAAGCCCTCGGAACAATGGGCCTCAGG
The DNA here is from genome assembly GCA_028555095.1 of Dicrostonyx torquatus. Taxonomy (NCBI): domain Eukaryota; kingdom Metazoa; phylum Chordata; class Mammalia; order Rodentia; family Cricetidae; genus Dicrostonyx; species Dicrostonyx torquatus. The sequence continues at coordinate 2,504,110 of JAQHUG010000181.1, forward strand.
TCTGGGTTTCATTTGGAGGAACTGTGCGGTGGGAATTTCTCTAATCAAATAAAAGAAAATGAAAAACTCTATCGTTCACAAACTTTAATGCTCTTAATTGCATTAATTTGAAAAACACAAAGTCTTTCTGAGTATGGTGTTGGAGCTTGATAGGAATGGAAGCTCATGGCTTGACTGTGGCAGAAGCCCGGGTCTGGTGTCAGCAGTCAGTGTGGCCAAGACTTGAAGGATACTCTGGCAGAGACTCAAATGATAGGTTAGTCTCTGTCCCCGCCATGGCCCCTCCCAGCCCTGGTATTTCCGGAACCTTATGGTGGCTGAAGAGGCCTGACAGCCCCATCAGGCCACTTGGCCCAGACCTGCTGCTGTCACTCACTCCGGAGGGGGGAGGGCAGACCCTCTGCTCTGTCAGCACCTACAGCCTGGTCCCAGCTGCTCTTCTTGCAGCATGCCCCACCCTGGATGCCTCCAGAGGCCCAGACCTCAGACTGTCCTTCATAGCCATTCGGCCATGCTAGACCTCCTTGACCTGGAAATCTGTCTCCACAGATGACGGAAGAGAAAGAAACAAGCCACAGGGCTAGTCTATCAAAAATGGAGTGGGAGCACCTGGAGCTGGAGGGGTGGGAGCACCTGCAGCTGGAGGGGTGGGAGCACCTGGAGCTTGAGGGTGGGAGCAGTTGTGGGTTGCCTAATCTAGGTGTTAGGCTGAGCAGGTTCTCTGCAAGAATGGTACAATATCTCCCCCTGCCCCCCTTTTGGTTTTTCAAGACAGAGTTTCTCTGTAACTTTGGAGCCTGTCCTGGAATTCATTCTGTAGACCAGGCTGGCCTCAAACTCACAGAGATCCACCTTTCACTGCCTCCTGAGTGCTAGGATTAAAGGCGTGCGCCACCACTGCCTGGTAGAATGGTACAAGCTCTTAACCACTGAACTATCTCTCCAGGCCTCCACTCCCTAACCCCTGTCCCCCACCCCCTACTCCTCAACCCTGTGTTCCTCCTTGTTCTTAAGCTTGTAGTAAATTTACCTCTTACGTGTTTTCGAAACCCTGTGAGGTCTCATTGAGTACTGACTCCCCTGAGGCTAAGAAGCAGGATTAGTCCTATGCCCCAGACAACTGAGACCCTGAGACATTGGTTGACACACAGTAGCAGAATCAGAACTAACATGCCAGAAACGGGCCCCACTGCAGCATCCGCCATGTGTCAGGTCCTTTGTGCCCGCGGAGCGCCCACTTCCATCAAGTTTCTTGGCCACAGGTGGAGTCCTCCCCTGCAGCACACTGCCTCCCAAAGACGAGGATGGGAAGCCAGGAGCTTCCAGAGCTCTTTTCAAAGTCTTTCTCTGTGAAGAATGCTGTCAGCCGTCAGCCAACACCACTTACTCAGAGCTCTGGGCGTGGACTAATGAGGGACACAATCCTTGCCCAGACAGAATGGAGGCTTTTCATGAGGACAGATATGCAGTCCTCCAGAGGGAGTGGGGGAGGGAGGCCCAATTATATCCTGAAGGAGCCCTGTGACTCCAAGAAAGTGAGACACCTCTTTCGGCCTCAGTTTCTCCCCATGTCTGGGGGGAACTAGAGGTGCAGGGCTTGCTATTGGGATCTGTGACGTCTGAGAGTGTCACAGGGTAGCTGTGCCCGGACAGCTGCGGCCCTGGCAAAGGTGACTAGCTCACCTTTACCCTCCAACCCAGCTGCCTGCTTAGAGCTCAGTGTGTAAAGCGCAGGAGGGGAGCTCATGGCGGGGGCGACCTGGGTGAAGATGATTTACAAAAGCACATTGTGTTTAGGTTTGCAGGCCTAATGGAGCCCTGGGAATGGGCACATGCTTTCCCCAAGCGAGCAGATGCTGTTTTTAAGAACTTCTGGGGGGAGGGGAATCTCAGGGGGGGATTTCATGACCCCATCACTGGAGGTAGAATCTTGGAAGGGGGAGGCAAATCTCATGACCCCATCACTGGGAGTAGAATCTCAGGGGGATCTCATGACCCCATCACTGGGAGTAGAATCTCAGGGGGATCTCATGACCCCATCA
>JAQHUG010000181.1:2506521-2524304 GCA_028555095.1 Dicrostonyx torquatus
ATCTCATGACCCCATCACTGGGGGTAGAATCTCAGGGGGGATCTCATGACCCCATCACTGGGGGTAGAATATGGGGGGATCTCATGACTCCATCACTCCTGTGACCTGGTTTGATGCTCTCATCCAATCTACAGAGGAAAATATCTCCGCAACCCACATACCAGCTCATGCCTTTGTGACACTGCCCATCACATAGCCACCCAGAGCAGTGTAACTAAGGTCACATGGTGGGAAACCGAGGCTCGCAGACTTAGCTTGGCTCAGGGGTGCTGTCCAGTCTCACTTTCACTGGAGAAACGCAAAAGACAGAACTGGTGATTGAATTCCAGTTCCAAGGGAACCCAGGGAGAGAGAAGGACCTCAAACAAAAAAAGGTTGCAAACCCAACACCGGTGTGCCTCAGTTTAAGCAAATCCAGTATATCTAAAAATAGCTCGTTCTTTGGAATGCTTTCCCATATGAACCCATTCCCATATGAGAAAGACTCACTGGCTCTTTTCTTCAAGAAGCCAACTCCATTAGTGCATTAAAATACGACTCAAGTTGCCAAATGTGATTTCATATGCAATCCCTCTCCCCGCCCCCAACATACTTCTCACCCTTGATCCCTAAGGAATACTCCGCCTTGAATAAAGAGAGGTTCGCCTGCAGGGGGGTGGGGGGCTGCTAACCAACATGGCAAACACATGTCCTGGATTTTCTGAGACCGGCTCACTTTCTAATATTAGGTTTCCATTGTCCCAGGAGAACTCTTGGAACTCTCAGGCCTTGGGGACCAAGGCTCTGGACCAGGAGAGGACACTGTTCTCCCAGGACCCCTTTTCCAACATGGCAGGGCTTAGGAGCGGGCCAGGCTGGAGACCTGGGTGACGGTAGAGAGGGTAGGCAATTCTATGACTGGGGAGCGGTGAGGGGGGGATGTTGGACATAGGGTGAGTTAACTGAGAAAGGGAGCGCCCCCCTCCCACCCCCCCAGCCTGGGTTCCTGGGATCGATTAGAAGCCTGCCATGTGAAGCAGACATGCTCCCTGCACCGGTGCTCCTCGGGGAAGGGAGTGGGCGGATCCCTGGAAGGTGGCCAGGGAAGAGCAGCTCCATGATTAAAGGGTAGGGTAGGAGACCAGGACTAGTTACTTATGCATTCATCTCTTGGTCTTACCTCTACCCACCCCACACCCCACCACCCAGCAATTCAGACCCACAGCCCAGCCCTAGACCCCACATGGGGTCCTGGGACCATAGAAGAAGGCTATGTGGGACATCCATCACCCTAGTGTGCCAGTGGGAATGTAAACACCATGGAACTTTCTAGCAGCCCCACAGGATACAGGTCACGAGCCCCGCCTTCCAGGTGGGGGACACTGAATTGCAGTTCTTTGCTTACCGGTGGCCAAGTGGAATGAGAACCTGGGTTGTCCGAGTCTACCTCATCTCATCCCAAACAGGATGGTGGAGGAAGACTGGAGCCAGCCATGAGGGTGGAGAGATCTGACAGAGTGCTTCCACTCGGCCTGTTTCCCTGGGGCTGTTTATGTGTGAAGTGGTGGTTCTCAGAACAGAGCTAATAAAGAGGTTGGTGCTGTTTATTGAGCATTTATGGAGCAGCTGCCACACACACACACACACACACACACACACACACACACACACCAACAACTTCCCAATCTATTGCAATCCATTTTACAGATGGGGAAACAGACTTGCCTAGGGCAACACTTAAAAGAGGCAAAGCCAGAATTTCCACCTGGGTTTACTCTGTCTTCAAAGTGCATGGCCCCAGTATTTCCTCTACCCCATGCAGGCCTCATGTGCTTGCTAGAGCCCGTCCTCTGTGGGAGGGAATTCTGGGAAGTGTCTCTAGGGTCAATCTGAAAGTGTCTCTAGGGTCCTTAGAGTCCAAGAGGTGTGAGGCGTAAGGCTACTGAGGGTTAGCTGTTTTCCTGTGCTGCATGCTAACTCAGTCCCTGCTCTCTCCTTTTTGCATGGTCCCCCAGCCCCCACTTTTTATCTATCCACCTCTTCTCCTATTAGTCTCACCCTGACTGCACCTCCCTCTTCGAACTCTCTGGCTGCCCTTTGTGTAGCAGACTGGACACCATGCATCTCCTGTTTATGTGGTTCAAATGTCTGGAGGAGAGAGACTGAGTGGCGTTGAAGGAGGGGATTCCCAGGCGAAGTTTCAGATCAGGGCTTGTAGAGTTATGGCCTGGAAGGTTGAGTGAGTCACGGGATGGTGTTTCTGTCGGCAAGTGGGGTGACACCCACTCTAGGTGCCAGGCCCGGAAGCACCCCTGCTCACACCATGGCCTTCACTACCCTTCCGGCCAGTTCTGAGTTGTTCTTTTATGTTTAGAGGTCTGCAGCCTCCAGCCTTGTGCACCATAAATAATCATCTCACTGCTGGCCGCTTGTGGTCCCACTATGGTGTCATAGAAAGAACTGGGAGTCAGGGATCCCTCAGGCCTGTGGTTTCATGGCCTCTTGGTCTGGTGGCGAGTTTGAGATCAGCTCTTCCTTTTGGACCTGGACTGGGTTTTCCACTGGGCTCAGGAAGGGCCTTTGTCCCTAAGAAGCAGGCTAGATAGAGACACAGCCAAGCAAAGAGACCACTGTCTGCTTAGGCAGCGACTGTGTGCCTGAAGGATGAACAGCATGCAAGAGGAACCTGGGAGGAAGAGAGGCTTGAGTGACACAGTGATAGGGAACAGTCTGCAAAGGAGGCAGGGAAGAGTCATGTCTGAATAAGGATGGAAAGGATAAGAGTCAGGGTACCAGGACTGAACTGTATCCCTGGTTTCTGATGATGGCATACCCTGTTACTAATTGACTTTTGGGAGAGAAAAAAAAAGTCTTCTTCCTTAGGAATCTCAACTCATGGGTCATCCAAACCCTAGCAAGGATCAGTGAGAAAATAGCTGGCAAAGGGAGTCAATAAAGACTGCGGGGGAGTAAATCACACCGGGGACCAGAAGGATCAGGATAAGATGAGGATGGTGAAAAGTGAGAAAGCTTTAAGAATGAGGAGAAAAGACTGGAAGGAAATATACCAAAATGCTAACGGTGGCTGTTGCTGGTGGTGCGTGCTGAGGGAGTGACCCTTTCCCTGCTCCTGGGTCCCGGACTTGCCCACCTTCCCATAGGAAGCATCTATTTGATAATGCAGGCATATGACAGTCAGAGCTGGCTAAAACGGAAGCTGCCGGTGACCTTGCAGGAGCAGATTGAGCTAGCTGTTCTGGAAGCCAGATTGCAGGGCATTAAGAAAGTGGCAGGGGGTGTGGAGCAGAAGAGAATGGAACATTCAGAGAGGGTTGGCAGGAAACGGAAGGACAGAGATGGCACCTGGAAGGCCACAGGCTGAGCACAGATCTTTTTTTGACCAAGCATGGAAGAGACTTTGAAAGTAATGCCGTTTCTGAGCGTAGAAAGTAAGCTATTATAAAGAATGTGTGTATCTTGTCTAGATTGAAGAGATAGAAAATTTATTGGGATTTTTGGGATGTTTATATTCTTTGTGGGAACCACAAAGGCAAGAATTCTTGAAACTAGGAGGGCTCTGGGAAATTGCTTTGCAGATCCAGGGTGAGGATGTGTGTGGGTTGCTAGACCAAGGAGAAAGAGCAAGTGACAAAGAAGGTAGGATCGGAGCTTGATGCCAAACCTTCAGAATCCCAGTTACTCAAGAGGCTGAGGCAGGGGGATTGCTTGAGCCCAGGAATTGGAGGACAACCTGTGCAACATAGCATTACTCCATTTTGAGAGAGAGAGAGAGAGAGAGAGAGAGAGAGAGAGAGAGAGAGAGAGAGAGGTGATATCCATATTCACAGCAGTAGACAAGCTCAAGCCCAATACAAGGATGAGCAGATAGGCATGCAGTGTTAATCCTGAAATTCCACCATTTTGGTCAAAGTTAAGCAAGCTTTTATTAAGATTTTAAATACTGACCAAGATGGAATTTGATCAGGACCATCCCCTGAAAACTTTCCAGATGAGTAATCTCGAGACATCTGTTGGTGGGGCTTATCAGTACAAAACCCATAGGCCATGGTATTTTCCCATGAGGCTTTGTTGTTATTTCCCAAGATCTACAACTCCCAGAATCCTGGAAGTTTCCTGGTCCTTGGGTGGGTGGGGCTTACAGGTTAATTTAGGGTCTAACAGTAGCATGGACAGATCACAGAATCCTATTTAGCCATTTCAAAGTGAGACAGTTCTGACACATGCTACAATAGATGCCCCTTGAGGGCATCATGCCAAGTGAAAGAAGCCGGGCACAAAAGGGGGCACAGAGACTGTGTGGTTCTGCCTGCACATGGTACCAGGGTAGTTAATGCATAGAGACTGTCAAGACAATGAAGACGGCCAGGAGAAGGCCAGGGGGAGTAGAGCTTGCTGTTTAATGGTCACCGGGTTTAGTTTCAGAGCATGGCAAGTTCTGGAGATGGGCAGGGCTGGCAGCCACAAAGCTTTGGGAACGTGCTTAGTGCCACAGAGAAGCATGCTTCTGAGTTCCATTCTTCAAAAAAAAAAAAAACTGGTTAAAGTGGTAAATTTTTTAAAAGCAGTAAACTTTATGCCATATTACTGTATACTTATGTATCTATTTGTACTTACATTTGTGTGTGTTTCTGTCTGTCTGTCTGTCTGTCTGCTGTGTGCACATGCTGATGGAGCTGGAGTTGCTGGCCATTGTGAACCACTTGACTCAGAGAGCTGGAAACTGAGCTTGGGTCCTCTGGAAAAGCATTAGGTGGCCTTATTCACTGAGCAACTCTTCAGTTGTATCTTTGTCACAATTTAAAAATAAATAGGTAGAAATATACCCCCCACCAAGGGAAGGGGGAGAGCAAAGACTCCCTGAGGGCAGGACACCACCAGGTATTCATGGGTGGCTTTGGGCCAATGGGGAGGCGAGTGCTGTGGGAATAGTGGACAGAGGTGGAGGACGCTGGAAGAGGCTGGACTCCACTCCACTTGGTCCTTTGTTCACTGAGGGTTGGTGGTACTTTGGTGCCAGTGGGGCCATCAGCACCTTTGTGTGAATTAGGGAATAAGCTTTACTTACCCATTCCTTCCTGGCCTCAGGGTTATAAAGCTCAGACAGGCTCCTCAGAGTGGGGAATTTCAACTCCTACCTGGCCAGTTGGTGGGGTGCCTCTACCTTGTAAGGAATTTTCTGAATGGTACTCATCACCCCTGGACAGGCAATGTGCTTCACCCCACCCCCAACCTGCATGCAAAGTTTCTGAGTTCTAGAATATCTATTCTCTGCCCCAAAGCAGAGAGTTGAGTGATCAGAGGCATTCCAGTGGACAGCATGACCCTAAACCTTATGTATTTCACTTCTGCCAAACTCTGAGGTCTGGGGACACGGGGCTGAAAACATGGTAGGAATAATTGGGGTCAAGTCTTGACATTGCAGTCAAGGAGTCAAGGGCATGGAGAGGAATCACCATGTGGCTGTGGTGGCTTGTGCTCCGGGAATGGAAGGAGCCTGGTCTGGCTAAGGAAGCAGCCAGAGGCCAGCAGTCTCGTGTACGGTGCTTAGGAAGCCTTCCCTGGAGTGACTGGTTGGCACCCTGGGCAGGGAAGCCTCTCTATATGCACCGCGTGTACAGAGCAGTAATATCAAGGCTGACTCTCTCTGTACTCCCCTGGGATAAATCCTGTAAGTTTTTAAAAGTGTTTTTATTTACACAACATAACCGCACGTGTTTATGAGGTCCAGCGTGACATTCAAGCGCTTGTCTTCGTTCTGGGAGGGTCAGGTCTCTTCACATGTTGTTTGCCATTTCTTCCTGTTGGGAGCATTTAAAGCCCTTTCTACTGTCTCCTTCAAAATGTACAATTATTTGTTGTCAGCCATGAGCTTTACAGTTTTGATCAGAGGCTGTCTGGTCTGTCACTGCTTCTGGTACATTCGGCCTACTTGACTGTCAGCATAAGACAATAAACTTGGAGTTATTTGGGGAACTGAGCAGAGTTCAAAATCCAACTCTACAAATTGCGAGCTCTAGTCCCTGGATAAGTCTCAAGTCTCTTTATCTGTGAGATGAGCTCAATGATGCCATCCCCATAAGGAACGAACATGGCAATAGATGGGAAACACAGGGAAATGTCACACAAGAGTGTTGTGGGATGTGTGTACACTCTGAAGGTGTATGGCTGTGACTGCTGTAATAAAAAGCTGAGTGGCCAATAGCTGTGCAGGGGAGATATGCTGGACTTCTGGGCAGAGGGAAATGCTGGGAGGAAGAGAGGTAGAGTCACAAGCCAAGCATGGAGGGAAAAGGAGGGGCAGTATACACAGTTAAAGGTAGCTGAGCCACATAAAAGAACATCCATTAAAAGAACCAGTTAGGATAAAGCCTAAGCTAAGGCCGAGCTCTCAAAATTAATAACAAATCTCCATGTCATCTATTTGTGAGATGGCGGCCCAAAGAAAAATCCATCAACAGAGGTGTCTTAGTTGTTTTATTATTTGTCTGATAAGATATCACGCCCTAGGAACTTATAGAAGAGTTTACTTGGGGCTTACAGTTTCACAGGGTTCGAGTCCATCATCATGGTGGGCAGCAGGTAGACATGGCCTTGGAGCAGTAGCTGAGAGCTAATATCTAGAGCCACAAACATGAGGCAGGCAGAGTGAGCTCAGTGGAGATGATGGGAGCCATCTGAAACCTCAAAGCCAGCCTCCAATGATATACATCCTCCAACAAGACCACACCTCTTTTTTTTTTTTTTTTGAGAAATTCCCACTTCTAAAGTCCCCATAGTCTTTCAACGTTCCAACATAGTTTAGAAGTTCAAAGTCCAAAATCTCTCCTGAGACTCAAGGCAATCTCGTAATTGTAACGTCCTGTAAATTCAAAGTCAAAAAGCAAATTATGTTCTTTTTTTTTTTTTTTTTGGTTTTTCGAGACAGGGCTTCTCTGTAGCCTTGGAGTCTGTCCTGGAACTAGCTCTTGTAGACCAGGCTGGTCTCGAACTCACAAAGATCCGCCTGCCTCTGCCTCCTGAGTGCTGGAATTAAAGGCGTGCGCCACCACCGCCCAGCGCAAATTATGTTCTTCCAACATACAACAGCATAGAACATATGTTACCATCCTGAACAGAAGAGAGACATAGTGAGGATAAGCATGACCGAACCTAGTATGTTAAACTCCAAATCCTGTAGCTCCATGTCTGATATCAGAGGGCTTGGAGGGCTCCTCCCTTCCAGCTTTGCGGAATGCAACACACTTCTTTCTCTTGGGCTGGTTCTCACTGGCAGATATCCCAGGACTCTGACATCTTCAATGATCTGGGGTCTCCAACACAACCCAGGCTCCACTTTCACAACTTCAATGGGCTCTCAGAACCTGGATGCAGGGACCCTCTGCCACAGTCTGGGCCTTGGCAGCTTTCCTTAGCTACACAGGAACATTGCGCAATCCCTCAGTCCCGTAAGACTTCAAGGCTCTAAAGCTAGACCTATAGGAACAGTGTTGACAAGGTTGATTGTCCAGTTAATATGGCACTTGACCCCTCCTTGAATTACATTTGCATAAGTTTTCCTTGTAGTTGCTTTGTAGGTGCAGAAAATTCTTTAGGCATTACCTTTTCACAGGTTGGAGGTTTAGCTGGTGGGGAGTGGGTCTTGCTATGAGGGCACCCCTCCCTTTCTTTCATTTCCAATCAGGCTTTTCCTGATCTTTTTCAGCCCACGCCATGGCTTCAGCATTACATTTCCTAGTGTTCTTTTCTCCTCACACTGTACATTTTGTATCGCTTTCTGCCTCACTCACTCTTTTGCATTGTAGACCTACACAAGAGTGATTCCTAATAACCACACAACAGAGTCAATGTTATGCTTTTGCATTGTAGACCTACACAAGAGTGATTCCTACTAACACAACAGAGTCAATGAAATCTCCTCCGCCAAGGAAATATTTTTCAATTTAGTCTCAGGAAAATTCTCAGGACAAGAGCAGAAAGTAGCCACATATTTTGCCAAAATATCATGAGTGGCCTCTAGTCCACTTGCTTAAATATTGTTCCTATCTGAAACCTCTGGATGGCCAATACCCTGCTTAGAATGTTCAACCACTTTTCTAGTCCAAAGTCTCAAGGACATCTATTAAAAAAAAGAAAGAAAAAAGAAAAACAAAAAATAAATATCAAAGTCAGGCCTGTCCCAGTGATACCCCACTCCTGGTACCAACTTCCCTCTCCCAAACCACACCATTGCCAAAGCAACTTACAGAAGACAGAGTCTAGTTGGAGCTTACAGTTTCACAGAATTAGAGTCCATGACCATCATGGTGGGCAGCATGGCAGACATGCCCTGGAGCAGTAGCTGAGAGCTTACATTTTGATCCACAAGCATGAGGTAGCAGGAGACTTTTGAAATGTCAAAGCTGGCCTCCAGTGGTAGACCTCCTCCAACAAGGGCACAGCTCCTAATCCATTCCAAGCATTTTCACCAACAAGGGACTGAGTATTCAAACATATGAGCCTATGTGGGCCATTCTCCTTTAGATCACCGCAGGAGCTGAGACACCAGTGTCAAGATGGAGCACAGCATGGGGAGGAGAGGGACTAATGGAAAGTTGGGGTACAGTGTATGGTGGTCTGGGACCATTGGCAAGGGGTACAGTGTGTGAAAGCGGGAGACCAAGGTGGAGTTCTGTGAGGGGGGGGGAGGCAACTGGTAGGTGTTCCAGGATGGCTCTTTGTGGTTCTCATAGATTTAGACCTGACATGGGGTGTGTCCTGTACAGGTGGGACCTCCAGTGACCCACAGTTGCCATCAATGATTTTACAAATCACAGAGTCTCTGGTGTTTTACTCTTTAGACGAGGCCGGAAGAGGAAGGTTGGGAAACTGGCTGCATCCACCTCTTCCAGGCATAACCTCTCACTTCCAGCCAAGGAGAGAGGTTAGCCTGGAGGGAGCACTTCCCCTCCACATGGGGATGGAGATATACATGGGAGGCAGGAGAGGAGCTGGGTGGGCTCTGTTGAGCTGGGTTGTGTTGGACCAGATCAGCCCTGGACGGCCCTGGAGGGACCAGCCAGTGGGCGGGAGGATGCTGTTTATTTGACTAGGATGTATATTTAAAAGTCTCAGTTACAATGGGCCCCGAGCACTGTTTTTTAACAAGCTGCAGCTGTCTGGTCCCTCATTAGCTTTCCTGACATCTCCTCTTGGCTGGTCCTGGGGGAGCTGCCCCCAAACTCCTCCATTGTGGGTCAGGGCCCTGAAAGTCTAACTTCTTGCTCTTGGTCCCTCAGCCATCATGATGAATGGGGCTCCTACCCTATGTCGACAAATGCTTTCCTGGAACAAGTTCTTGTTTGTTTAGGACAAACACAACTTACTCTGAGGAAAGTTGAAGTCACCTGCCACCCAACTGTACCTCTGCCTCTGAATACTAGGAAAGGACACATCAGGGCACCAGGCAGCTTTAGGCATTCTGGACAGAGTAGAGTCCCTGGGGACAGCGGGGCCTTCATGTCTTTGACAGTGGATGAAAAAGAACTAATCATCTATGAAGGCATGGGGAACAGCTGAAATCATGGGAAAGTAGGGCTTTGGCTGTGTGGCATCTGTCACTGTCGTTTTCTGTGTGACTCTCAGCTCAGGTTCTGCTGCTCCTAGCCTTGGCTCTGTCCTGCACAGAATACACAGCAGTTCTCAACCCTGGCTGCAGGACATGGGCATCTGAAAAGCGCTTTTAAGACAAACAGAGCCAGTTGAGTTCCCACACCTCCATTTCATCACTAAAGCCCTCAAGTGGTTGTAATATGTATCCAGGTCTGAGAGTCATGGATTTGGGTGGTTCCCAAAGTCTCTCTAACTCTGTGGCTCATTAATCTGCCTTCAAAATGCCTGGGTCCCTAGAAACACCTCCAGGAAGTGGCTTTGAGTCAATTTCCAGGCTGTGGGCCCCTGACATTTCTCTACTAGGCACTCTTTCCTAAGCAGATCCACCTGAGCACAGCAGGCATAGCCCCTGGGCACGGCAGGAGAGCCTCTAGGCATAGCATGCAAAGCCCCTGGGTACGGCAGGCAGAGCCCCTGGGCACAGCAGGCAGACCCAACTGGGCACAGTAGGCAGAGCCCCTGGCACACCTGGTCCAATTTGGTTTGGATAGCAAAACTTGGGACTAGTATGAGAAAGTATTAATTAATTAATCAATCATCAATTATTGAGACAGAATTTCTCTGTGTAGCCCTGGCTGTCCTGGAATACCAGGCATACTCTGTATACCAGGCTGGCCTCAAACTCAGAGATCCTCCTGGCTTTGCCTCCCAAGTGCTGATTTAAAGGTGTGCACCACCACTGCCTGGCTGAGAGTGTTCTTACTACAGATGATTAGTTGAGGACTAAATAAAACAAGAGAAAAATTATAACTGTTCTCTGTTTCTCCAATTAGTTTGTAAGCCTTTTATGGGCAGGAACCAGATCTTTTTTCTTTTTCTGATATCCTTACTGATTAAATAACCGTGTGTGTGTGCATGGGCACATGTGCATGTGTGTATGTGTCTGTATGTATGTGTCTGTGTTTGTGTGTGTATGTGTGTCTGTCTGTATGTGTGTGTATATCTGTGTATGTGTGTGGTGTGTCTGTGTGTATGTGTTAGTGGTGTGTCTGTGTGGTGTGTGTGTATGTGGGTGTGGGGTGTGGGGGTCTGTGTGTATGTGTGTGTGGTGTGTGTGTCTGTATGTATGTGTGTGTGCATGCTTAGATATATAAATGTACAGAATCCTATCCTTTGTCTTTGGTACTAATCACTATTTTTGGCTGTGGGTCATTTAGGCTGCCACCACTTGGTCTCCACTATGAATAGTGGAGGGCAGTGGCTGAGGGAGGCATTTGGGTAGTTAGAGAGTGTGTTAGCCTTTGGATCATGGGGAGAGCTGTTAATACAGAAAAAGCACCTGAGGCTGGGCCTGTCCACCGAACTGTGCACAGGGCGGCCAGATCCCAAGCTCATTATATTTTACTGTGCTTTCTCAGCTCTGTGGCCCATCGCACAGTGTGACTGGGAAGGCTTCATCCTCAAAAGTCTTTTGTCCAAAAAGATCATTTTTGTTAAAGGACGAACCATAGGCACCAAGTGGGAGGAATGGGACTCAGCTCTGAGTGAGGTTAGGGGCTGCTGTCTGCTCTTCTAAGTCCCACCCAGCTGCCCTTCACTGCACTCTGACCCAGGCAGCACCTCCGCAGGCTGCATGAGGCTGAGCGTACAGAGGTTGGAGGCCAACTCTTTCTTCCAAGACCTCACTGGATAACACTGCTGGGAAAGGAGCCAAGGGCTCTGAGGACACAAAGGAAGAAATGCCCAACCAGGTGGAAACAGTGGGGCAGCTCTGGAACAGGAGTGACCTGTAGGCTTAGTGGGAGTTCCTCAGACGAGTTCTTAGATTATCGAAGAATCTGCCCTGCAGACAGACAGGCTTAGGACTCCTGAGTCTGGCAGGTGACGTGCCCCCAGAAGGGTCTGCATACCATACGCAAGGAAAGGAGGTGACGCAAGAGCACGCAGGAAATGGCTAAGGGTCAAGTGAGCGTGGAAACCAGCTTATTTGGGGAAAAGAAGACGATGTAGCTAGATAGGAGGACGGAAGCTGAAATGCCCTTTTGTCAGGATAGTTTGAAATAATTCCCCCAGGAAGCAGTGATCTGTGTCAGCCCTTCTTCTTCTGTGCTAGTTTGCCCAGGTTGGAGGGAGATCTGGTGCCGATTACCACGTTTTGGGGCATTAGGCAACGCAACAATAAAATCTGGGTCACTGCAGCACAAAGTCCCCTTTATTTTGACAAGTGTAGTTTTTACTCTGAAGTGTTATCATAAATAATTAAATTAAGCCAGCAAATGGCTTGTAGTGTGCTTTGCTGTAGTAACAAAGTCGCCGTAACCCCAGACACGGAACCCCTCCTTTGGGGGAATTCTCTGCTTAGAAACATTTGGGGATTTTTCAGCACTGGAGACTATTTGGACTAGCCAAGGTGGGGAGGCGGGGCAGGAGCTTCATTCCAGTCAGTGTTCTGCTCCTCTTCCCGCAGGGGTTTCCTCTTTGTGCTGGGTCTCACTCCATATTTGACCTGCAACTGTTGAACTTTCAAGGGGACCACTCCGCTCTGCAGGCTGACCTGGGTGAACGAGGCTTAGGGTCTCTATCAGGCACTAGGGCATCCATAAACTGGCTGTTCTGATCTTAGGCTTGCAGGGGCTCTCAAGACTGGCAGGCAGCCCCACTCACCTGCTGCTTTCATCCTTTTAGAGACAAAGAAACTGAGCCCCAGGAAAGTGAAGCGACTTGTTGGTGTTGGTTGTTAGATAGGTAGAAGCATCAGACAGGGAGTAGAGAAGACTCTAAGATGCAAAGGGAAAACTGCCCACCCCTCCCTTCTCTCACAGCCCGAAACAGGTTCTCACTGTGTAGTCCTGGCTGTCCTAGAACTTACTATGTGGACCAGGCTAGCCTCAAGCTCACAGAGATCCATCTGTCTCTGCCTCCCAAGTGCTGGGATTAAATGTGTGCACCTCTATGCCCAGCATTGAGCAAATTCTTAAGAGGAGATCCAGAAGAATAGTCCTCAGAGTCCCAGCCAGACTTCTGCCATGACACCTGGGTAGTTCCTAAATGAAGCAAATGAGATTGATCGCTCTCTTGTGGAAAAGAAAAACAGAAAGATGCCATAGAGAAAATCCAGAGGCAGAAGAGGCTGGCCCAAAGCAGAGGGAGGTCCCAACCCTCAAGGTGATGGAATGACTGACTGCATGCCCATTGTCCTAGTCACTCTTGCCCAGCTGAGCACCTGTGTTCCTTATCTCCTCAGAGTCCTAAGACAAGGAGGGAGCTGGTGGCTGATTTTTAAGAAGCCTCCCAAGTCCAAAGGGCTTCCCTCAGGGCCGATCCAACTCCTAAAGATAGTTCACCAAGTTAGAATGTCATAATCCTGGCTCCTGCAAGGGAGTCAGGATCTCTCAGAGAGATCCCTTCAGGGCAGATACCCATCGGATGAAAGTGTGACCTGCGAGATCCTACTTTCAAGCATTCCTCCCCGCCTCCCCAACCCTCAGTTGTTTTTCCTATCACCTTTAACGGAAAGCAAAGCATGCTTTTCTACCTTCTCCAAACTCTAGACCATATAAACAATAGAGATGGAACCTGGAACAAAAATCACCCTCCGGGAAAATGAAGCCGTATCAGAGATCTCTAAGGAGAGGCTGCCACTGCTCCAGCCCACGGCATTGCTGTCTGCGGAGGGCTAGTGGCTCAGGTGTTTGGGAGTAAGGTGAACTTTTGCCTAGGGCTGTCAGACCTCCTTGGAGAAGGCCAGCTGTGTGTGAACTGTATGCGTGTCATCCCCCCCACCATGACACCCAGAGGAGAGCTCAGCCAACTCGGAAGCCTCCACATAGCCTGTGCGTTCCCCCCACAGATCTGTGGGGTTCTAGGCCAGCTCTTTGCTCTGGGAACAAGAAAGGAATAGAGTGGAGAAAAATCACTATCAATCAGGCAGAATCTACCATTGTCACCCCAAACTACAAACTAGACTGGGCCCTTGTGTTCTCTCTGAACCCCAAACCTGCACCCTGGGGTACCCTGCCATGCTCTGACCTCATCTAAAGTCTCTCTCCTTCAGGCAGATCAGTATCCAGCTTATTTCCGTGCCCAGTTCTGCACACAGTAGGTGTTCATGACGGCTTGAACAGAGCAGGGCTCCAAGATCAGGCCTGAGGTCCTTGTCGGGGAGACTGCACTTGGCCTAGAGAAGGGTGAAGGTGGGGATCAGAAAGGTCAGGAGGTCAGGAGATCAGAGCTCAAGCCAACCCTTCAGTTTTCCCTGTGTCGCAGCCGGATCTCATCTCCTTAACACCGGCTGGTCTGTGACTATTGCATTCCCTCCCTGACGGGCACTGTGGGGATGTGTGTGGCCAGGTTGGGAGGAGGGGACTTTAAACTAGCAGCCCGTAGCCCCAGTCAGAGCCCAAACTCTCGTCCTTCCCTCTTTAGGCAGAGGCAGCTCGCTGGACCGTGTGACAAGGAGCCAGCCGAATTCATTTAGCAAAAGCGGATTTGGTGCTCTGCCCCGCAAGCACTCCCCGAGACGAGCAGATAGCGCCTGGGCGCCCCTCCCGTTATCCCTCCCTCGAGGGTCTTTCACCCCCTAATCCACTGAGTGGGGAGCGGTCACGTGGGCCGCCAGCTCTCGACAGGAAGCTGTCGGCACCGCTGGCTCCCAGGGCCAGCTCCTTCACCGCCGGGAAGGCAGGCTGCCTTCCCCCAGCCCCGCTCCTTGAAACCCAACCCCTCTTTCCAGCTGCAACTCCAAAGAGCCTGGGGCCTGGCCCTCCCTGGGGACCCTGTAGCCTGCAGATCTCACGGTCAGGGAATTTTCCCTGTGCGGTGTTCCAGGCGGGCAGAGCCTTCAGAACAAAGGGCAGAGAGAGCACGCAAGCTGTCTCCCCTTCTCCCTTCTCTTCCACCCGCCCCTCAGCAGGGAAAGGAAAACGATAAAAGCCGCCCCCCACTCCAATCTGGGGCCAACAAAGGCTTGGAGAACAGAAACCAGCCTTCCCGGAGAAGCGTCACCCTGGAGGAAAAGGGTCTAGATCGTTCTGGAGCAGCTTTCCTTTCTTCCAGCTCTGCTCCCTAAGGAGAAAACTGACCTGCACTTTCCCTGGCTGCACTGTGTCTAACGTCCTAAAGTCAACGCGTGGCTGGAGGCGGGGTCACAGTCAGGGGCTTCAGGGACTCAGATTGAGCTGGTTCCTGTACCCAAGGGAAAGGCTATTTATAAAAGAACAATCGGGAGCTTGGTGTTGCTCCTTAAGAACTCAGCCAATCCCTTGTTGCTGGGTTAACACTATAATAAAACAACGGAGCAGAAGGGGTCTTCTGCACCAAGCATGCCCTCAAGCCCTGAACTCATCATTTCCTGGCAGCCGGACTAGTACGGCTCTCAGGATGCCCCGTGCGCCTTGGCACTGACAGGGTGCCTTATAATAATCTTCCTGAGTTTTTAGTCGTGCCTACCTCTATTTATTCAGCAAACACGGAACCTACTATGTGCTGGGTACTATGTCCAGTCCCTTGCTGGAAGCTGAGCACACTGGGACCCCCTCCAAGGGTCACATCAGCTCACGGGGAGTCAGAAAACAAATGTTTAAAGATAGGGACCAGCTGTAATGACCTCATTAACTTTCTGGGAATAGGACTGCTCCAGTGACTTTTGAAAGTCCTAGAAAACAGTGAAGGGAGCCAGCCCTTCCTCTGTGATCCTGCCTGAACTATTTATTTGCCTAGCAAACCGTTTCTTCATAGATAGTGTAAAAGGAAAGGTTTCAGACCAGCCGGAGGCAGAATTTTCCCCAAATACAGAGTGAGTGGGGTCTGAATTAATTAGGGCTTTCTGTAGCTTAATGTATAAACCTGGGCTCAGGAAATTTGGCCTTTAAAGCAGGTGCCCTTTCAAATGAGTGGGTTTCATGTAACTATTTTAACATCAGCTTCATTACCCTTTATGGGCTGAGGGAGTGGTGGGGGAGCAGAGGAAGGGGTCTGGTGTGACTGCCTCTGAGAGAGAAGCGAGAACCATAAAACAGCCTCAGAGTCCCCACAGCTCTCTTCCAACCAAAACTGGGGATGACCTGTCCACCTCCCGGATGAGGGAAACTCACACTTGTAGACCCACTTACATGACTTCTGGTCTCAGGTGAGGCCAGGGGCCAACACTCCCAGTACTCCCCCACCCCGGCCCTGGCAGGGTTTCTTTCTTAGGTCTCCACTATTCTGGGATGTTTGGTTCTAGCTTGCAGGCAGCCTCTGAACTGCTTAGCCTGAACTGCTGCAAGACATTCTCAGGAACCCGTGGTTACTCCCTGCTGCCACTTGGCTAACCTGAAGCCCTTCAGTCCCTAGGCGTGGGTCCTTCCCAGTTCTTTTTACGGTCTGTCCGGCCATGGACCACCTCAGATATCCTCTTAGTTCAGTATGGCAGCCACTGGACACTTAGAGCTATTCTCAGTTGAGATATGCTCTGTGAAATACATACCAGGGTTTGTATTTGTATGAAAAAGTAATGTAAAGTAGCTGTTAATTTCTATATATCTGCAACAGTAGCACTTAGAATCTAAGGTAGAAGGATCTACAGGGCTAGTAAGCTCAACTCCAGCCTGAACTACATAACGAGAACTGACTCAAAATGAAGTATATATATGTTTGTGTGTGGGTCTTATATGTTAAAATGGTAACGTTATGGATAGATTGGCCTAAATAAAATACATCATGTACATACAATGAATTACTTGTTTCTTTTCACTTTTTTTCTTTTAATGCAGCAGCTCTATAATGTGGTTCCCACTGGGAGCATGCATTGTCTTTCTATTAGGTGCTGTGCTTTGGGCTCCATGCACACAGTGAGCCTGGGCTGGGGGCTCCATGTGGCACAGTGAGCCTGGGCTGGGGGCTCCATGCATACAGTGAGCCTGGGCTGGGGGCTCCATGCACACAGTGAGCCTGGGCTGGGGGCTCCATGTGGCACAGTGAGCCTGGGATGGGGGCTCCATGCATGCGGTGAGCCTGGGCTGGGGGTTCCATGCATACAGTGTGCCTGGGCTGGGGGCTCCCTTTCAGTAATATTCCTGTGTCACCTTGCAAACCTGTTTCATTGGATGAAAGTGACTTTGGTCCCCGGGAGAACCAGGGGAGCTGAGAGTTGAAAGTGAGCTGCACAAGCCAGTCAACACAAACCTTTCCTCTCAAATCACATTTCAAAACATTTCCTCACACAATAGTCCTTGAGCCTGGGGACAGCATGTCGCCTGGGTAGGTTTTAAAATGCTCTCATGCCTGGATCCCTTCAGGTCAGGGTAGGCCTGTGC
This sequence comes from Dicrostonyx torquatus, assembly GCA_028555095.1. Taxonomy (NCBI): domain Eukaryota; kingdom Metazoa; phylum Chordata; class Mammalia; order Rodentia; family Cricetidae; genus Dicrostonyx; species Dicrostonyx torquatus. Next base: position 2,523,405 of record JAQHUG010000181.1, read on the forward strand.
ACTAGCAAACCTTACCCCTCTCCAGCACAGGCACAGCCGGGTGAGGAAACTCACTGCTCTGGAAGCACTGCCCACCCTTCAGGGCATTCACACAGTTCTTGTGCCACTTTAGAGAGAGCCACAGTTTCTGAAAGCTGACCAAAGCGTGGTGCTCAATACTTCCCTCGACTCCTCGTCGCCGCCTGTTCTGAACATGAGGAAGCTGGGCTGAGGAAAGAGTCAGGGAGGAGTTCACCCCAGGTGAGAGCCACTGGTCGCCACACCAGGTGGTGCTGGCTTGAAATTCTTGAGTAAATGGAATATACACTCCAAGATGGATCCCTCCTGTTTGCAGTGGTCTCCAATCCAGTCAGCAGGCTTAGTGAGTACTGAACAAACCTCAGAGACCTGGGTATAAGATCGCCGAGCAAGGTGGGCAGCAGGACAGGCTCCCTGAGGATGGAGACTTTTCAGGGGTGGCCAGGACAGCCTGAGCCTGCCTCCCCAGTTTTCACACAGATGCAGGATGGTTCTCTAAAGGACAGCGTCCAGATGGCAAAGTCGGCTCCACGGCTTCTAACCTAACATTGTCTCACAGCCAGGGTCTCCTGACAGTTGGCTGGATGAGCTCTGCCAGCATCCCAGGCCTGCAGGACCAAGAAGGCAAGTGGATAAGCTTCTGGGGCTCCTGGGTGGGTGGAAATTGCCTCCACCCCACATTAATTGTGCTTCCCCCACTCACAGGCTTCTCTCCTAATCTACTGCAACCAAGAGCTGCCTGGATTTTCTGGACCAGCTAGGAGTCCATGTGATTTTATTCTTGTCAAAATAGGTGGTGTTGAATGCCAATTATCCCACCAGTTAGGAGGCCTCTGAGATAAGGGGACCCCACCTCAAAACAAAACAGAAGAATGGTCTGTT
>JAQHUG010000181.1:2525024-2584436 GCA_028555095.1 Dicrostonyx torquatus
AAAAACAAAAACAATTAATTGATTAATTAATTAACTAATTAAGTGGAAGGTGTGTGCCCTGTAACATGCACATGTCAAAGTCAAAGGACACTTGTGGGGCTAGGTCTCTCAGTCCACACTCAGATTTTGCAACTGGTCATTATATCCTCTGATCATCTTGCCCAAAATTTTTTCCTGTTTGTCAAATTTTCTATACTGACTTTTGCAATATATACATTAAAAAAATTCCTAAGTCCCTCTGGTGTCCATTCTAACAAAACTCACAAGGTTTGACCGTATCCCATGCTCTGAGACAGTCCGGCTCTCCTTGTGCCCTGTTCTTTGCTGGGTGATGACGAGAACAGAGGGGCCATGGATCGGCTGGCGAGTTCACAGTGCCAGCCCTGTGGTGATGACTCAGGCTTTCCCCCACAGCCAGTCTGGCACTGACTCCTCCTTACCCCTAAGCTTTGCTCTGCGGCAGGCCTCTTTGAACTCAGAGTTGGGCCCCTGTCGGTCTACATGCAGCAAAAGGGAGGTGGGAAGCCATTACTGCAGATGCCCACCAACCTTGGCACATCTTTAGTGGGTCCAAGGGCAGGGCAGCCTAAGGGCCTCTTCCTCTGTGGCAGGCGTCCAAAACTGCAGAACCGTGGATGCCCAGAGTAAACATCATGTCTATCCTTTGTGGTTCCCTCTTCTTTTGGGGGTGGTTGATGACTCCATCTCCAAGCTACCCAGTCCAGTCTGCCAAGTGGGCTGCTCCCCAAATAGAGCTGACAAAAAGGTAGAGTGGTTCTAAGCTTTGGACATGGTCAGACCCTGGTTCGAGTCTTGTCTAATTTTGCTATTTAGTAAATTAGGACACTGGGGAAAGTCACATCAGATGGCATCCTATCCAACCAAGAAAGAACTTAGTCTCACAGGGCTGTGATAAGGTGCACACGAAAGGCAACAGTTACACAGAGTCTTGCATGGGCTCAACAGTCAATACCTGCTCCTGGAGCTTCGGTCTCTTTGGCCGCCTGGACAGGCTCTTGGGGCAAAGGAAAACCCTGGGCTCAACTTTAGGAGCTGGCCTCTCTTGCGGGAGCCATGTGACTCAGGCTAGCTACTCAGCCATTCCTACTTTTCTGGATTTTATGTGTCCTTGGCTCTAGGGATGTGTTATATTTTCACCATTGTGACCAAGTATCTTAGGGAAATAAGAAAGGAAGGAATTGTTTGGTTTATGGTGTCAGAGGGTTTAGCCCATAATCTCTTGTCCCCATGTGCTTGGGAAGAACTTCATGGTAAGACTATGTGGCACTAGAGATCTATGCGTGTCCAACTAGGAAGCAGAGAGAAAGGACAGGAAGCAGTCCTGGATGAAATGCCTCAAGAACCCACCCCCAACGACCCACTTCATCCAGATAAAGCTTCCACAACCTCCCAGAACAGTCACTAGCTGGAGACCAAGGGTTCAAGACCTGCTTCTGAGGGACGTTTTTCTATTCCCTCAGGAGTAAGGGACATCCTTCCCTGGGGAGGAGGACTTGTCCTTTCGTGGGTGAGAGCTGTAATACTGTCCCACTGGCCCTCTCTCTTGATCGTTGGTGTTCCAAAGAGTAAATGATGACCATGTCACCTCACACCAGATCCAGGAGCCAGGCTCCAGGCTGGAAAGCCTGGTGGTGTTTCTCTGAAGTACATACACACACCCGCTTGGCAGCGAGTGTCCTGCCAGGGTAAAATGGCTACTGTTACAGACTCAGCCAACACAGTGGTGATCATAGTAATTGTTCTGTAGCACGCCACATTTCGGAAAGCGCATTCTCATGCCTCGAGTGATAGCTCTACGTGACAAATGAGACGGTAAGTGATGCCACAATGCCAACGGCTAATCCTTGTCCCCTAACACCAAGTCCTGAAATTAAATTCGGGGGCATGGGAGTGTGGCTTGGTGGTGGGATGCTTACACAGCATGTGGGAAGTCCTCCTGGGTTCCATCTTCACAACAAAATAAAATAAAGGGAGTTGATTCAAGAATGTGGAGCTTCCCTGGTTCCATACCTGCACCGTTAGGTAGCTTTCAGCAGGATATGACTCAGTACACGCCAAAAGTTTGCCTCAACCTTTGGAACAAAAAAACCAAGGCCCCTGCTTCATCTCTCTTCTATGTAGGCCAGCCAGGGAGGGAAGAGGAATCTTGGAAGGGCTTTCCAGGACGCAAGATGCCACTCCCAGCCACTTACGCTCATAAGCAAAGGGGACTCCCTCTTCTGCCAAGTCTGAGCCAAGGGTCCTTGTTGGCTCCCTGATGGAATGGGTGGCACAGGGGCAGGCTGGCTAAGACCAGAGGTGCTGACAGCCCCTAGCACACATCTTCACGTTCCTGCCTCTGAGAGAAAGGCCTCAGGCTGCCTGTTCAGAGGGAGGGGTGGGGGTGGTGTGGGGTGTGGGAACAAACCCAATGCTGAAAACTTGTTTCTAGAGCCTTTGACATTGGAATGGCAGCAGCAGGGGTGCGGTGGGGTGGGTGTACCCGGCCCTTCCCTTGCCTAGAGACCAGCTGTGCAGAGGCATTACTTTCAGCACAAATGCCCAGCACAGCCAGCCAACTTCCTGACATGGAACCCTAGCCCCAGGTCCCCTGGGCTCGGGGGTGTAGCAGGCAGACCCTCAGACAAGGTCCTGGACCATACACAGCTCTCGCCCTTCTGCTTCCTATCCTACATTACTCTGGTCATGAAATGAAACATGCCAGTCACTGGTGACGCGTGCGCCTTTAATCCCAGCACTCAGGAGGCAGAGGCAGGCAGATCTCTGTGAGTTTGAGGCCAGCCAGGTCTATAAAGTGAGCTCCAGGATAGGCCCCAAAGTTACAGAGAAACCCTGTCTCAAAAAACAATCAAAACAGAAAAATAAATAAATAAACAAAAACCAAATGAAATGTGTCTTTACAGTGAGTAGTCAGGGATTGTCTACTGTTAGTCATGTACTGTGCAGGGCATCACATGGATGTTGTCTCCTTGGTTACAGCAGGAGAGGTGTGCTGTGTAAGGAATGAGCATATCAGACTTGCTGCTGATAACAGTAGCTCCTCAAACACTGTTTCCATGGGGGGAAATGGATTTGACTTGTATGTTTTACAGGGAAACTTCCAGATGCCTCAGTCTGAGCCAGGCCTGTGGCAGCCATGTCCACAATGGAGATAACTTCTTCAGACTGCTCACCTATAATTCATAGTGTCTTTTTGTCCCGCTGTTTTTCCCACCAAGAATGCCTTCTGAAAAGCCAGGCGGTGGTGGCACAGACTTTTAATCCCGGCACCCGCGAGGCAGAAGCAGGCAGATCTCTGAGAGTTCGAGACCAGCCTGGTCTATAGAGCCAGTTCCAGGACAGCTAGGGCTGTTACACAGAGAAACCCTGTCTCGAAAAACCAAAAAAGAATGCCTTTTTAGATGCCTGTTACTCGAATTTTCTCTTGTTTGTTCAACAACTGAGGTTATTCTTGCCAGGACTAGAAGGGCAGAAATTCTAGGACAGCTATAGACTGGCTGGCCACTGGAGACCCTGGCAAGCATCCCTGCCAGCCAGGGTCTTTGGGCTGTGGGTTCTAGAAGGAGCTGCCAACAGAGTGCAGGGTTTCAGGGAGGGCCACTGGTGCCAGTGGGGAGGCAGGAGCTAGCTGGCCAGAGGCCTTCTTCACGGCTCAGTGCCGCGCGGCTTTCGCTTTTATGAGCTCTGTGAGATTTAGATCACTAGGCATTAGCCACAGGTTTTGGGGTCACAGCAGAGGTTAGAAAGAGTTCTTTCTCCATGAATCATACTTCCCCAAGATGTAAAACCCCTGAGAGGAGTCGGTTTGCTTTATAGGGTTGGCAGCAGGGAGGGGGACAGCAAAAGCTCATGGTGAGCTCTTCTGGAGAAACTTCTGGAAGGCTGGACAAAGGAATTTGTGGGTAGCAGAGGAGCCAGAAGACAAAGATTCTCTGGGGCAAGTTAGGTTGACTGGAGCTGGCAAGCGGACTGCCACGACGCTTACAGATACTGCTGGCCTAGAGTGCAAGGCACGGTAGCTTGTGCAGGACATGAACCACGGTCATGTGACAGTTCTGCCTTTCCATGTTCCTCCCTGGATTGAGCTGTTGTCTTGTCAATGACATCTGCAAAATTCTCTTAGTGGTCTCGGAATAGTAACGTGTTATCGATGCCCAGGTCTGTCCACTTCACAGTTACACCTGAGGAGACCCAGGTCTTTGTGGCTTTTGCTTTCCAGCCAAGCACGTACTACGTAGTCAACAAACACTTGTGGAACGAGTGAACAAAGGCTGACAGAGTTCTTTCAGTACTGGGAGACTGTCGCGGCCAGAACCAAGCATTACGAGCCAAGGAAAGCTTAAATTCCTTTAGAGAAAAAAAATACAATAAAGATATGCCCTCCTTAAGACCTAGGTGGCCAGGTTCTATTTTAGGAAGTCGCCTTGGTGGGGTTTGTTCTCTTAGGGCATCATTTCTCACTCGCCACCCCTTCTCTCAGCTCCAGAAGAAGTCCACAGTCCTGATAGGGCAACAAAGGCTCCTACTGGTCTCCAGAATGATGGTATCATGAGGATTCGTTGCACTGGGGAGGGAAGTGCTCCCTTCACCAGAGAAGCAGGCTTCACTGAGGGAGTGTCGGGACAGGGCTGAACAGGGCTGACCTGGGAATGGCCCTATTTGCAACTCCTAAGTTGGGTTCTTGAATAGAGCAAGGATGGTTGCCTACTCCAAGGTCACACAGCTAGTAATAGAACTAATAATTCCATTCCTCAGCTCTTTCTGCACTTGAGTCGAACCATTATTTATTTTTATATGCATTGGTGGCTTTGGTGTTTTGCCTGTATGTATCTCTGTGAGGGTGCTGTACCCCTGGAACAGGAGTTACAGGCAGTTGTGAGCTGCCATGTGAGTTCCGAGAATTGAACCTGAGTCCTCTGGAAGAACAGCATCAGTGAGTATTTGGGTCATGGGTGAGGAGTGTTGTAAGTTATGGGGGAGAGGTGCGTGTTGTGTTCCCCAGCTGCCAGCCGCTGGCCCGCTCAGCCGCTGGCCGCCTGCACCCAAAATAACCACATGACAAACTGGATTCATTTAAATTCTGCCTGGCTCATTATCTCCAGCCTCTTCTTGGCTAGCCCTCACCTCATAAACTAACCCATTATAAAAGTCTGTATGTCACCACGAGGTGGTGATCTTACCGGACTGTTCTAAGATACATCCGTCTGCTGAGGGAGCTTCATGACGACTGGCTCACTTCCTTCTCTCATCCCAGAACTTCCGTTCTGTCTACTCCGCCCACCTAAGGGCTGACCTATCTTATAAGCCAGGCAGCTCTTTATTCAACCAATAAGAGTAATACAAAATACAGAAGAACACTCCCACATCAGAGGAGGACTCAGATGTGACTGTTGGTTTATTCTTGGGCCACCCTCAGGGCTGGCCTGGGCCTCTCAGCCCAGCTTCTTCCCCAAGTAAATTTGCATGCTTTCCTGAGCTCCTGCCAGTCCCCTAGGCCTGGTGTAAATTATGACCCCAAACCTTTGCACCTCAGGCTCTTGACTGACCTAGAATGCCTCTGAGCTGTCCCAAAGCCTGAGGGCTCAGTTCTTTCAGGACTAGCCAAGCCTCCTTCTTTGCCTGAGGATCAATAGAGTTCCCGCCTCCTGCAACCATTGTCTAGGTACAGTCTTCTCTGCCAGGGTGTGTAGACATCACCCCTGTACTGGGCTCACCCACCATAATGCTGCCTATCCCTCCCCACTGGGCTAAAATGTCCATTTGATTATGTCCTGGAGCAACACAGTTCAACTTCTCTATCTGGATGCTCTGAGTTCCTTTAAGAGCCTTCTTCTTACTTTGCTCATCTGTAGAATGGCAACAATGTCAGGCACCTCAGGGAGGCGCACCAGTGTGAGCAGACACCCCACCCTGCATGTGTGCCTTGGCTGTGAAGAGAAGGGGGAGTGTAAGCTACAGCTTTCCAGAGCTTAGCACTGTTTCTGGGAGCCCAAAGTACCCAGGGAGAGCACACCATGTCCTCTTTCCAGCCAGGAGATGGGGAAATCATAAAAACTGGCTGTTCAACTCTGTCCTGTGGCTGGAGAGTCAATCTGCCCTGTCTCCTTTCTGTCTCCCCAGCCCTAATCTGAGCCTCCCCAGCCCCACCCCACCGTGCCATCACCCAAGTGCTGGTCAACACAAGCATCAAGCATCATTCTTGCTGTGCCCCAACAGACCTTCAAGTGAAAAATATGAAGAGCCCTCCATGCAGGTTGTGCGGTGGCTGAGGCTCCAAAAGCCCCTGCTTGAACCCCATTTCCTCCCCAGCCTTCTGGGTGCTGCAGAATGTCCTGTATGGAGTCCCTGGGAAAGAGGACACTTGCCTTATGCTCAGTGGGCCCAGGCTTGTTCTTCCCGCAACCCAGCCCTGGCAGGGGCAGCCCTGTGGCCAGTTGGTGGCGCCACCCAGCCCCTGCCTCAGGCTGCCAAGGTTGGCAGCCTCGTGGCCGCGCTGCACAACTCTGCGCCTCTCCTCCTCAGTTTATTCCTTCCAGATACACAGTTGCTGCTTTTTATTTGGCTCCCTTTTCTGTGTTATGGCATTTGGGTTGTTTTTCCATCCCTCCCAACCCCCGCGGCAGATTCCTAAGAAGACTAGTTTTTGGAGCAGGGCTTTCAGCACATCTGCTCTCTGGCTGTGGCATTCCAGGAGGATCCTGTCAGGGGTCTTAGGTCTCAGGGCTTGATATGCTGGGCTGTGGAGGCTATGGGCAGGGGCCTGTACCTTTGGTGGTAAGACCTGCAGTGAACATGCCCACCACAGCAGCCAGAGCCAGGCCTCATGGGCCTGAAAGTTGCCAGAGCCCCAGTGCGGCTGTTTGCCAAGTTCCTGGCCCTGCTGGCTGTGGCTACTGGCTCATAGCTAATATATGTGTAGAACAGACTCTGAGCACAGAAGACACCAAGGCCCTCCCCAAACACTGTCTCAGTCTTCTTATTGGTGGGACATTGTGTGTGGCGGGTACTGGAGTCAGGACAGACTTGTGTCCTAGAGAACATGCAGAGCGTCAGAAGTTCCGAGACCTTTTAGCTTCCATCCCTGTCACTGCCACCAGTCCGTCAGAGTTAGAGAAGTGAAATGTGAGAAAGTGCTTCCTGGCACGCAGTAAATGCTCAATAAATGTTTAACTGCCGTGTGTGTAAGGAAAGTGGGGAATCTCAATTTGGGGCGGTGCTTCTTGGACTCTGGTGTGTGAGAACTGTTGAGAGTGCCGGGTTCTGAACCTCACCACAGGCGTCATGATTCAGCATGCCGGGGGGGGGGGGGGGTTGACATCTGAATCCGGAGTCCTTAGCAGTATTGACATACTGGCCCAGAGTCTGATATGGAGTCATCAGAGTTGGTGGTGGTGGTGGTGGTGGTGTGTGTGTGTGCACGCGCACGTGTGTGGTCTGAAGGAAGGTGGTACTTGTATGAATAACCAGGGCTGGGAAGGACTGAGTGATTTCCTGGGCTCTGGCATGTCCTTCAGTCTGGCTTTACAAACAGACTAGAGATCTAAAGGGTAGAGTGGTATAAGGCCAAGGGGTGGACAGGACCTACTCCAGGCATCGCTTGGGCATGGATGACAATAAAGATTTGTTCAAACTTCTCTTTTTCTCTGAGACAGGGTTTCTCTGTAACTTTGGAGCCCATCCCAGAACTTGCTCTGTAGACCAGGCTGGCCTCAAACTCACAGAGATCCACCTGTCTCTGCCTCCCAAGTGCTGGGATTAAAGGTGTGTGCCACCACCACCCAGCCTTCCTTCCTTCCTTCCTTCCTTCCTTCCTTCCTTCCTTCCTTCCTTCCTTTCTTTCTTTCTTTCTTTCTTTCTTTCTTTCTTAAATAAAGGGTCTTACTATATATCTCTGGCTGTCTTGGAACACAGTGTAGACCAGGCTGGCCTAGACCAGGTTGGCTACAAGCCTGAAAAGATCCATCTGCCTCTGCCTTCCAGGTGATGATGGGATTAAAGGCATACACCACCACCACCCGGCTGATTTGTTCAGATTTTAAGAAATGGATGGGCACAGTTCAGCCAAGTGGTCTGGGCTGAAGCAGCATGGTTTCCAAGCGGAGGACCCAGTAGATGGCAAGGACAGTACAAATTGGCAACTTGCTCACAGCCAGAAAGGCAGAGGTCTTTGCCCTGAGATCAGCAGCAGAATCAGGATCTGGAAGAAACTGAGACCACTCCCAGAGGGCAGCTGTGCCAGTCCCCAAAGCACCCGCTCAAAGCCTGGCTTAGCCAGATTCAGGGCTTAGGAGCCGACTCTGTAAACGTAGCCAAGCAGGAGTGGGAATCACTTGGTTTGTTTTTTTCTGCTTTCGCTCTCAGTAAGGATCTTTTAGAAACTTTCTTTGTTTTGATTGAGCCAAAGAAAGAAGGAAGCATGCTGTGTGAAGGTTGGGAAGAAGGGCTGGTGGGCCACTTGCCTGCTTGGAAAGAAGAAAGACCACCACGGGATTAATGGCACCAGGTCATCCCCCAGCAGGGACAGCTCTGAGAGTGCCTGTCAGGCAGGTTAGATCTCCACACGAGCACAGGCACCGTGCATGGAGTTGTCCAGGGGTACAGATAAGTATCTCTCTGTGTGCATTCACTTAGTCCTTTTAACAAAGGTATATTTACTGAGCGTGTACTATATGCCAGGCCATGTTCTAGTGGCTTGGGATACACACGTGAAGAAAATGAAAACCCCAGGGCCTTACAATCTGCAGAGATTTGCAACCTCAGGGGATGGACATGTGTTTGCACACGTGAGTCCACTGTGCACACATACACACCAGATCAAGAGCATGGGCGTGAATCATCTTCCAGCCAGGTGATCGTAAGCAAAGCATTTGCTGAGCTACAGAGTCCATACAACAATCTCTCACTCTCACAGGTCTTGCTAGACTAAACGTGCAGACACGCAGATGTCTCCGAGCCAAGTGCCTGGCTAAGTCCACTGCCAAACGATGAGTTCTCTTCAGGTTTCCTTTACAGTTGGAGGGGACACTGTTCTGTGTGTGCGTCAGGTGCCATGTGTGTCCACGGGGAAGGATGGGTGCGCTATTCTCCAGTGAGAACTTCCCCGCCTCAGGATATAGATTGTGTGCTACTGTAATATCTGAGGTCTGATTAAAGGTTCCCTTCAATCAAAGACGGTAACTAATGAAGGAAGCGAAAGGCTGGATACCTGGACTCCTCAGAGTGGACCCATGTAAGGCCTTGTAAGTCCTTCCAGCTGTGATGAAACTCCGTTGCTTCTGTTTTTCATTCAAATAACCTTTGACCACTCCTCTGTTGACACCTACCTAAGACAACTCAGCTTCTCTTGCCTGGTCCTACAATGCCCTGGCCATGCTGCTTCCTTCTTAGACCTTCTCCCACCCCTGCCCCCACGATGATTTGTAGAAATGGATCTAGAAAATGGTCCAGGATCAGCCCCCAGTAGACAGGCAGCAGAACCACACTGCTTGGTGAGCACCCTGGTGTCCCCAAGACCCTGGCTTTCAATAGCAACAAGGAGAATGGAACTGTCCTGTGCTCTATGCTCTCCCTACAACAGAGGCATGTATGGTTTGGGTTATGCCCCCTGGTAGGATGACTGAGCATCCCCCAGTCCTTGATATCCCTCCTGTCTTTTCACTGATGTCCAGCTGAGCAAGCGAGTCCATGTGCCTAAAACTCCAGCCACCTCCTTGCCTCCAGCTAGCTCTTATGATTAATAACTGCCACATCCTTGCAGTCACCTGGCTAGAGAATATTGGGCTGTACCTCAACTCCCCATTTCATTTCCTACAGTTAACCAATTATCAAACCATTTCTAGTTATTTGCCCCCACCTCCACTTCTGCTGCCACAATTACCTTGGTAATGCTGTCATACCTTTTCCTCTGGACCATCAAAGGTCTCCACTTGACGTCCCTACCTCTAGCCCATCCATCAGCTCACCCATTTCCCTATGGCACCATCAAGCTCACCCATTTCCTTCATGGCATCTTAGCTGCTCTCTCCATCCACAGACATGAAGCTCAATCATAAGGGGTATCAGAATTGTTTCCAGGACACTGAACACCCCTGAACCCTAACTAAAGTAGTAGATGAAGTTGTTTCTCTTGCCTGGAATTCCTTTCCTCCATCCTAGGCTTTTATCGAAATTCTATCATTAAGCGGATATCAGCCCTGGCTGAACTGCATCCTGTAACTTTTTCTGGCTTTGGCATTGAGGACACTTAGGACAAAGAGCTGCTCAAAGTTGCTAGCCATTTTTAGAACTAATGCGTTCAATTCACCTCTGAGGTGCATTGTTTTGGTAAAATCGTCACAAGCCGATGACTGAATAGTCACTGTTGGCCTCAATAGATGCTAACTGCTCTGGTTCAGCAAAGCACATAGCCATACCTGGGGAGAGGACACTGCTTTCTCTCCTCTTTCCCTTCCCCAGAGTTTGAGAGCTGGGGAGGGAAGGAGCCTGAACCTGGCTCCATGAAAACGGCATTTTCTGAAGTTTGGTAAGTTGCTGTAAAGGATAGCCAGCAGAGACATGTGGCCTTCCTGGAGAGGTGGGAGGGACCTGTGACATACTGTGACATGGGGAGGGGGTGTTGAGAATACTGTGTCCATCTCTGCATAGAACCTAACATGTCTTTGAAGCCCTTGATTCTGTTACCAAAATCCTAGAAGAGCTATGTGGTGCAGACAGGGAATCATCAAGCATGGATGCTAGAGACTCCCAAATGGTCCCAGCAGGATCCCTTGATGGTCCTCCATGAACCCAACTCAGAACTGCAGCACACAGATGACTTTGTGGCATTACGCAAGCCACCTCATTTGGAGGCTCTCAGAAATAATGAAGGAATCACGAGGCACTCTATCTAGGCCCAGCACTTGGGAGGAGAGAAGTAGATCAGGAGTTCAACATCATCCTTAGCTGTATACAGGCTTGCATCTGGGCTAGGTTACATGAGATCCTGTCTTAGAAACTTGTTGGGGGCTGCAGACCCCTGGCCCCTTGACTTTGTCTGCTGGAGTGAACTGAGCAAAACAACTTGTCTACTTGTGCCTGCAGCTGCTCTGACCATGAGACCCTGATGGCAGGGGAGTGGGTTCTGGTGAGGCCTGCAGCTGAAAGATCCTGAGAGCCAGGGTGTGGCTATCAGTTAAGGATCCCAATATAAGCTTCCCTGGAGCACAATAAACTTAGCATTCTTGTATCAAGGATGACCCGTGTCCCCGTATCTCTGTGTGCCTGTGTTTTTAAATCTCCAGGCCTGGTTTCCAGCTGGAGTACCGACCTGTAGTGGCATGGGCACTTTACAGGTGGAGCCCCCAGTGTGATTGGGAACCAGGGAAGGCTGAGAGATCGCCCCCCCAACCCCAGGAATGGTTAGGGTGGATTGAAGATGGGTATCTGTCTTTGTGTAAAAAGAGTAAATTTTTAAAGAGACAGAGTATAGACAGATTAAAAGGAGAAAAGATGGAATGTGTACAGATGTATGTTATTGTGTTTGGTTTTTTGACTGGAGAAAGACATTTGATTTTGGGAACTGCTAAGAAAGGTATCTTGACTTTAAAATATGGGCCTTGGGATTTGTTGCTTTGCAAAAGAGGTTCTGCTTTTGTTTCCACAGAGTATGAGAACCTGTGGATTCATTCTAGATTAATGTAGTTTGATGGACCAAGAACCCCTGAAATGTCACCATGAAAAACCCCCAAAGATACTTCACCCAATAAATGGCAGGAAGTAGTTTACAGAGAAATAACACCCAAATTCCCTAAATGATTGTTTACCGGAGGAAGTGGGGCTCGGGAGTCTGTCGGCCATTGCGGGCCTGAGAAGCAGAGGGAACTCAGGCCTCTTCCACAATTCCTGAGCACGAGCTGCTTCCCGTAGTCCTTTCGGCTGGAGTCGAGTTTTGGGAGGGCAGCCAACTGCTGTGAGTGCTCGTGGAGAGGCCCAGAAGACGGCAGCGGTCTGGGCTCTGCACACCCAAGTGTCTGAGGTGCGAGAGGCAGGCTTTCTTGCAGGACCCGAGGAGCAGGTGCAGCAGTTGCAAAGGGTCCCTGTACCCACCTGCCACCGTGGCCTGTTGTAGTGGCAAACGCTGGTAGGATTTGCTGAAGGAAGCAGAGGCAGGAGGGTCAGTTAAGGAGACAGGAGACTATCTGGGAGTTTGTATTTTATTTTTGCTGAATTTTCCTTCTTTGTGTTAAATATTTTTGCTGAATTTTCCTTCTCTGTGTTAAATGTTGGCCCGTAGTATGGTTTATAGCCAGAGCACATTATTCATTATGGTGAAGGGAACCATGATCACTTTATAAGAATGTTAGCGAGGATTCTCAGGAAGTTTCATTTCTGGAACCCAGCCAAATGTGATGTAGTGTTTACCTTCACAGGATGGTATCTCTGTGGACTCCATGCTTGTTGAAATTTTGGACCCTTGGCTGTGCAAGATTCTACCTTGTTTAATAGCACAGCAAGATGGAAAACCAGAGTCAAAATAGGGCTTCTCATGCGGCTGTCTGTGGCTAATTATACCTTGAATGATTCTGCCCTTAACTGTTCTCAAGTTTTGTGTCTTTTGAACAGCTGTTGGGCTAATGAGATGACTGCCGCTGTGGCCTGGGTTCCGGGTTAGGTGCCTGTTCCAGTGAGTCAAGTGGTGCTGAGCTGTTCACCGAAACAGCTGGAATTGCAACCAGTCAATGACTGCTGTGGTTAGCACTGTTGATCCCCTAGCCAGATGAGTTGCCACTGCCTTAGAGATCCAGAATTCCCTATATAATTTTCACCAGGGCATTTTTCAGTTTGACCTATAGACCTCCTTTTATAAGAACAGCCAGAGCATGCGGTTGGCTGTTCCCTTTCCTTTCATCATATCTGTGCCACGCCTATGCCAGCCCAGCCACTCCCATACAGCCTAGGCTTACTGAACAGCTGGCCTTAGGAACTCCTGTAACTGGAGTGAACTGTTATTTGCCCAAGAAAGTGGGCTTCCTCCAAGAGCAGTATGGGTTAGCAGGCTACGGAAAGACCAGCGAACCAGAGATGGGTAAGACAGGAGCCTGTCATGCGCTTCTGCAACTCAAGACAGGCCTGGTCTAATTATGTAGAAAAGAGGAAGCTGTTGGGGGCTTCAGACCCCTGGCCCCTTGACTTTCTTTGCCTGCTGGAGTGAACTGAGCAAAACAACTTGTTTACCTGTTCCTGCAGCTGCTCTGAGCATGAGACCCTGATGGCAGGGGAGTGGGTTCTGGTGAGGCCTGCAGCTGAAAGATCCCGAGAGTCGGGGCATGGCTATCAGTTAAGGATCCCAATATAAGCTTCCCTGGAGCACAATAAACTTGGCATTCTTGTATCAAGGATGACCCATGTCCCCAGGTCTCTGTCTGTCTATGTGCGTGTGTTTTTAAGTCTCCAGCTTAGTTCCTGGCTTGTGTACCGTCCGTCCCATTGTGCAGACGCTACAGAAACTAAACAGGCAAACCAAACCCCAGTGATAAACCTCAAGAAATCATGAGGGAATAAATATTCCATGACAGGATGCTGTGAATTTGGAGTTCACAATTAATACCTCAAGTCAAGGGCTAGAGAGATGAACAGCAGTAAAGAGCATTTGTTGCTCTTGAAAAAAAAAAGAAGAAGCTGGGCGGTGGTGGCGCATGCCTTTAATCCCAGCACTCAGGAGGCAGAGGCTGGCGGATCTTTGTTAGTTTGAGACCAGCCTCGTCTACAAGAGCTAGTTCCAGGACAGCCTCCAAAGCTACAGAGAAACCCTGTCTCAAAAAAAAAAAAAAAAAAAAAAAAAAAAAGAGCATTTGTTGCTCTCTAAGGAGACTTGGGTTTGGTTTCCAGCACCCACATGGCAGCTCACAATGGCCTCCACAGCTCATAACCCTGACTCCAGTTCCAGGGGATCTGATGCCCTCTTCTGGCCTCTGAGGGCACTGCATGCATGTGATACACATACATGTAGGTAAAACACTCAAACACATAAAATTAAAGATAAATAAATCTAAACAAATAAACAAACCAAAACCTATACTGCAGGCAAGTGAAACAGAGGATGCTGGACACGGAAAGCCACCACGTGCTGCTAAACATGACTGCTTCCCTGTGCTATCAGTGGAGATAACTCACACACTGACACACACACACACCCCACACTGCCACCCCTACACCCCTTTTTTGTATTTTTATAAAAACTTCCAATTTCTCCACCATTTAGCATCCAGACAGCCAAAGGCCACAGAGAGTATTTTATCTTCCCTTCTTCTCCAGGCTTAGGAGCTGTGCCCCGCCCAAGGTGAATCCTGCAGAAGCTCTGGGGTCCAAGGCTGGGCCTGCAGTCAGTGTAGCCTGACAGGTCAGCCTTGTCACCCCTTTAGCTAGGAAACCTTTCCTGCTCACCCCTCCCACTGACTCCTCTTGCTGGAGCTATGTTTCCCAACACACCTGGCCTTCAGGCTTGGCATTTCTCTACCAGCCTCCCCCCAAGATACACACACACACACACACACACACACACACACACACACACACACACACACACACCTGTAGTAAGCTTCTAGGCTTCCTGTGTCACTGTGAATCAAATGCACTTCTCAGTGAGGACTCCTCGGTGGAGTTCTCTGAAACCTGCACATCGTCCAGCACTCCCCGAGTTCTTCCTGTGTCCCCCCCACAACAGAGGTCACTGTCCTGCCTGCTGTGGAGCCTGATTCTCCTTGCTCCAGCACACGAGCTCCAGGAGGACAAGGATGTTTATCCATTTTGCCCTCTGTTGTAATCTCATCACCTGTGTGTACGCTGGCCATCTAAAAGTGGCTCAACACATATCTGTTGAGTGAGTGATACACATCCTAACAGTATTTACCTTGTAGCAGATACGGTGGGAGGAGCTTTGGTAGCTGCCTTCTGACGTCTGGTCTACCAGGTGCTCTCAGGTAGGTAGCACTGTCTGTGTCAAAGACGACACCCCAAAGTGGGGGAAATTTAAAAACCCAGTTGAGGCCAACTTGTTGTCCATGGGCAAAGCAGGGTTGGGGGGAATGTAAATATATAAGGGGCCAAAGGTCTGCCTTTTATTTTGGTTTCAGGTGTGGCTCAGACAGTGGATGCTCCTCCCCCACAACACTGGCACAGCGTCTGGGGGTGTCTCAGGGGCATCATCCCTCAAAAGCGGGCTTCCCTCTCAATCAGAGTCATCAGCCAGAGAAGCCAACTTGCTGGCTTGTGCCTTGTCACTACTCACTGCTTCTGTCTCCCAGCCCAGTCCAGATGCTCAAGTTGTACCTTGCTAAGTTGCCAAGGCATTAAACTTGAGTATTGAGAGAATGGTAGAAATCAGCTTTCCTGTGCTTTTCTTACGGGATCTTAATGTTAACAGTGTGGAATCTGCCTCACAGGGCTGCTGTGTGGATGCACAAAACCACGTGGTTCTCATTCTCAGCACCACGCCTGGCACACAGGCTTAGTGACGGCTGTCTGCTATAGTTATTGACTGGGAGGTGGCCGACGTCTGATTTCAGGGGGTAGACTAGAGTATGGGGGTATGGATTTCACTGACCCTACTTCAATCATCCACTAAACTGTTTCCTGGATCAGCACTGAGAATAGGATTCCTTGTTCAAGGTCACATGGCCACGACTTCTAAAAGGCCTTGATCAGGAGACTTTTCAGGATACCCAACTTCCTTATTATGCTTTTTTCTGCCGGGAGGTAATTGTTGCCATCTTTGCTGGGCTGCATAACTTGAGGTATAATTTACATAAGTATCAATTGCCACCATGACCAAGGCATGAAAAATAATTACCTCAAGAGGAAACTGGGGTTGGGCCTATGAACTGAGGCCTGACTCGTATGAGCTACAAATGAGCTGCCACCTTTGGGGCACTCATGTGCCTGCTTGCTGGATCTTGAGCTGCAGTGAACCTGAGGCTGTTGCCAAACACCTGTTACGCAAGTCCTGACTCTCGCATCAAAATCCCTGAAGAGCTGGGTGTTGCGCCACATCTGGAAGCCCAACACTGAGGAGAGTTTGAGGCGAGCATGGGCTACATAGCAAATTCCAGGCTAGGCTGGGATGCATACTGAGAACTGTCTCTGTGGGCTGGGAATGCAGTTCAGAGGCAGTGTACCTACCTGGCATGCCGAAGGTACTGGGTTCAATCACCAGCAGCACTAAATAAATGCCTGTTAAGAGTTCTTAGGCGGATCTATCTTCCCATCGTCCAATGCGAGTCACTGGTTTCGGTTTCCTCCACTGGCTTTGCTTCCTCGTTGCACTTGGCAGGTCTTCCCACTCATGTGAATGACCACAAACAACAGGTTTCAGCTCTTGCCATTACTGTGACCAGGATCTGCTGCACACATGGACCCAGGAGCCATTTCTTAGTCCCTTCTGAAAAGTTGATGATGGCATCTGTGACATGGGAGGTCTTGCATCCTGAGGCAAGGGTACAAGTTCTGCCTGTTTGTACTACTATCTGGATACAACACTGGGAACCACATTTGCAGGTCACAGGTATTACTACTGACCAATGGCATGAGAGACTGATTTGGGGCTTACTAGAAATGGGAGACCAAAGCCTGAGAAAACATGACCGATGCAGGTAAAGCTAGGACTGAGCAAAACTACATATCCCATGTGTAATCAACACGTTGAGAACACTGCAAGCATCCACAGCTGGGATTGAAGCTCACCAACAATACCCCAACTTCATTTTGCCTGCTTTTACCCTTACTGTAATTACCTTAGCGACAGAGTCCTTGTTTATATCTCCAGAAACACTGCAGTGTTTGAAGACAGACGAGTCTGGTGACAGACACCCTAAGACTTTCCAGTCTAAAAAGAAAATGTGTACAATAATGCAAAGGGTAAAAACTCTTGACTAAGACCTCAACTCTAATCCTGTTCTGTCAGGCTACCTGTGAGGGCTCCGTGGTCTCCGCATGCATGTGCTCGGTGAAGCGGAAGGTCCTATCTTCTCTTAAAGATGGTTACACAAATGGAAAGCAGAAAAGAGCTGGCTATGTGGGGACTTGAGTAAGGGTTATTACTGCCATTGGTATCTGAAATGTAGATATTTAGTGATGCTTTGCAGTGCAAAAAGCAGTGGAAAAGGCCTTTGGCCTGTAAGGCATCTAATGCATGGTCCTTTTCTGTTAGCCTTCTCTGCCGTGTCTTTACACGTTTGACCTTGAGCAAAGCCATTTTGTAAAATTCAGACTGCTTTTATTCTGCCTCGGTCCTTTAGAGACTGGGAGGCAACTGACTCACTTGTTCTTGGAGATGTGGCAATTGAAATCACACATGGTATCCTGGCGGGATATCCAGGGATGGGGATATTGGGCTAGAATGAGACACCCTGGAGTGGGCACAAGAGACTTGGGTTCTGTCTGGACACTAACCAAGCGACTGCAGGCAAAATCAAGTAATCTGACCCTTGCCGCTCACGCTTCTGACCTCTGCCTGGGAGAAAGCATTGCTCCTGAAAGGCAAAGGCATTCTTCCCATTTTAATTAACTTAGTACCCAGCAAGGTCATCTCCACGTGAATTACAAACTACTCAGGGCCCATTTTTAATCATTAGCAAACCGCCTACTGACAGATTTTATTCTGACCTGAATTAGATTCATTGAATCCCTGAGCTTGTGTCCTAAAATGCGTTCCTTGACAACCTTAGCATACTTAATGTTATCTGAATGTAACTGGTAGCAGAAAAATTGTGATGAATAAAAAAAGGGCTTTTCTATTATGGTCGCTTTAAGGACACAGTTCCCCAATGCGCATCTCTAGTGGGTCCCACTCCTTTCAGATTCCCTGCTTGTACTTTGAGGGTAGGTGGTCCATACTGCAGAGGCCAGGGGCTAATCTTCATGTCTTCACTAAGTGGGCAAGCAGCAGAGAGAGCACGGAACAAAAGCACAGGGCTGCCTGGTGCTGGGGACAGACCCTGAAGTGGAGCTTCTTGGCAGGAAAAGATAACGTGTCCCCACTATCTATATAACATTTCAGGCATTATTTGGTCTCTGAAGGCTTTGGTAGAAGAGGGATCCTTCCTTACAGAGGTTGAGTGAAGGAAGAGGGCCAAATTGATCACGGTCAAAATCACTGTGCTCTAAAACCCACTGCTCCCCCTCAGTATTATGGTATTGAGAATGAATGATCAGTACTCTTATAACATTTTTTTTTACCATCCCAACTCTTCCATCTCTTTCTTTTACACCTTCCCCTTGCCTCCTCCAAAGTCTGAGGGGATTTACTAGAGGTAACCTCAAGGAAGTTCAACCCCTCAGCTATATCATATGATCCTGTATAGCCTTTCATTCATTGTATTGTAATTTCCGGTTTATTTATTCTTCCCGCCAAACACGGGGCACATTCTATTCCCAAATGCCTGAAACTGTGCAGCATGACACATAAGATGTTCAACAAGTTTATTTAGTGTACCAGGATATGCTTCTCATTTACTGCATTTTAATTTTTTTCTAAATCACTATAATAGTTAAGCAAATAGAAATACATACCAGTTTTTTTTTAAAATAAAACGCAAAAAAGTGTTAGAAGTTTGGCATCAAATAAGCAGGTCAACCTGCTGAGTTCCTTCAAGACATCAAGGACAGGCGTTACAGCGCTACATAATGCATTCAGGTTCACAGAATAAAATGCAATGCTTTTAAACACATTTTACAAAACGAACAAACCTCTACAACAAAATTCTATAGGAAAATGAATGGCCTCATTTAGAAACAGCAATTTAAAATCTTAAAAGTAGCAAAACGTAGCAAGATACAAGATCTAAAAACTAAAGTTTCACAATTTTCTCAGAAATGACACCTATTAGGCCCTCTTTGGCCACCCTTCCTCCCGACCTCACCAGTACTAAGGGGTGGTCCTTATACTGGCCCTAAATAGGCAATGCTCTGGCTCTGTTGACTCGTACTGAAGCCCGGCCACGAACCCAGAACTTTTATCTTGGTGATTTCCACGTTGCTTTGGGGACTCCAAGAGCATTCGTATTCCGATGAATTGGTGTGAGGCACCTGTGCTAAGGTACAGCTGCTGAAGAAAACCTTCTGCAATAAATCTTCTCGGGTACCCAAAGAGAATTCTTTGATGGAAGCACACCCCAACCGACTCAGCATCTCCCAGAACTGAGCCTCCCCGGCGCTATTACCTTTCATGTAGATAAGACCCATGATTATCACTTAGAGACCTAATCTGGGGCCATCTCTTCCCAGATCCTCCTACAAGCCCTCAACAGGTTTTAATCTGTTGGTCAAGATGTGTGATGCTTTGCGGTGAAGCTGTTTCAGCTGGAAAGCAAAAACGTACCGCGATGTTCTGCGGCTCTTGAGGCGATCTTCCAGTGCAGAGCCTTCAAATCTCCGATAACATGTTTCACCGTCTTGGAAGCGTTTGATAAGTTTCTTCCTCCTGTCTCCACCAGCAGAAACTGCATCGAATAGGCGGCTGTCCGAACAGCTGGAGTTGGGAGGCGGCCAGAGCTTGGGCTCGCCGTCTTGGCCATCTTGTTGGCTCTCAGCGGGAGGAGGCAGGGCTGTCCCACTCTCAGGCTTCTGCCACATGCCTTGGGGCAGTCGGTGCCCCGCGAGCCACCCCAGAGACTGCGCGAACAGGCCAGGGAGGTACGGCGGCCGGAGCACCAAGAGGTCACGGCGAGCTCCACGCTCGCCCGCAGCCGCGCAGCCGCAGTCTGTGCACGCCGCTTCCGGCCTCCGCGGCCAAGATGGCGGACGGGGGCAGCGCGCCGCAGACCCGCAGGTGCAGGCGCCCGGGAAGAGTGTACCTGTGCCTCGGGGTAAACGCTGTAAGCAGTCACTCAGGGTGGGGAAGCGTCTCTGTGTGAGACCTAGCACGGAGCACATTCTTCTCGTAAGTGCTTACGTCAGCTGTAGAGGCTTACGTGCGGCGCGCTTAGAGACACGTTTGGGATGGTAAATTAGACTGCACGCTAGGGCCATTAAAATTTATCAGGACACATGGGGAAAGACTGCAGTCTTTGTCTACGGCCTCGGTGGCTTGTGGAGAGGATGCCTATTACAGGGCGGAAGAGGATCTTGGAGGCAGTCCCGAAATACTGGCCAGTGGTTAATTGCAAGGTGAGGACAGCACACTCTGCGGTGATGAGAGATACACCGAGGAAGCGCATACCACGCTGACTGGCTTGAGGAACGGAAACATTTCCCCCAATCAGAACTACTCTTATTTCTCCCCTTGGTGACCTCTCACCCACGGCTGTCTCTCACTTCATGTCCCTCCTCCTCCCCACTCTGAAAATTCCCTCTTCTACCGTGTTTTCAGGTCACTGTGCAGGGCTAAGCTTCAACATGGCCTTTACAAAGTCTTCCTTGGAGGTCATGCATAGAATTTATTTGCTGTTGCGTCTGAGTCATCACGGCAATTATGTTTATTTAACATCCAGGTACTCGATATTCACTGTTATTTCTGAATCACCATAGCAGTTCTGTTAGTTAATATCCATGTGCTAGGTTTTATTCTAAAGGCATTTCCCCTAGATTCGTTTGATTCTCATTAAAGTACTGCTGCTGTCACCGACATTTTACAAATGGTCGTATTTTTCCTGTGGCATTTGCTATTTGCCAACCACATAATCTTGGACAAGTTTAACTAAAATTCTTTGCTCTTCTGCTGCATTATTGATAAAAAGTGGGTATAATAAACCCGACAGTGGTGGTGCACGCCTTTAATCCCAGCACTCTGGAGGCAGAGGCAGGTGGATCTCTGAATTTGAGGCTAGCTTGGTCTACAAAGCCAAAGCTGTTAGTGAAATACTGTCTCAAAAAAAAAAAAAAAAACCAAACTAAAAACAACAGAATTCAAATCTAGCCTGGGTTACATAGCATGACCCTGTCTCAAAACAAAACAAAACAAAACAAAAACTTTGAAAAATATATACCCATTAATATCATATGACTTATAAAAACTGAAGTGTGTGAATGAGGCAGGAAGATGTTTATTATAATCTAGCTTGGGGCCATTGCTAGTTAGTATTGTGCCAAACGTTTTATGTACAATATAATTTAGTCCTCCCAAATCCCTATTAGCAAAGTATTATTATCCTCATTTTACAAATGGGAAAACAGTCACAGAGAGGTTAAATTACCTGCCTCAAACCACTCATCTGTTATATGCTAGACTGGAAATGCAAACCCAGATCTCCGGAGCCTTTCCGTGTGCATGATCTCCGGCTGGACTGCCCTGCTGGTGCTCTTCTTAAAAGGACAGTGCTGCAGACAGAACAATGCACCTGTTACAGCGAGACTGGTCAAGGAAAGATGCAGGAGGAATGGCTGAGGAAAGGAGCCTGCTGGAGATAGGATGATGGAAAGCTTTGTAAGGGACAAATTAGCAATAACTTAGATGGCTTTAAAAATGCTAACAATACTTATTTCTATTATTTTTTATTAAAGTATCAGCTAGTTTAAATCTTCTTTCTTCAAAGCTTCCCAAAGTTTCCCCACCCCATCTTCCAGGTTAATGTCTAGCTTCACTGTTAGTGCTACCTTTACCGTATCTCTGAAGTCATTTAAGAAACAGATTTTTAAAAATTTATCCCTTGAGAATTTCACATGCATATACAATGGAATATGGTCATACCCACCTCCCATTTACTCCATCTCTTTCTGGGTCCCCTCAAAACACTACCCTTCCTGATTAATTTCTTCCTCTTCCCCTTTCCCTCCCGCCCCCCTTCTAAATAACCACCAAGTCCATTAGTGCTGCCATGTGCACATGGACTTGGGGTTGCCCCTAGAACATGGGCAACCTATCCCTGCCCGCATCCCAAAAGAAGAGTGATACCCCCTCCCAATTATCAATAGCACCTCAGGGCCTCTTGAGTACCTCCCCACCCATGCTGGAATTGTGCTAGGTCTTGTGCTGGTAACCACAGGTGCTGTCAGTTCCTGAGTATACCAGTGTTGCTGAAATTCCTTACCTGTAGAGGAGACATAAAGTCCAGTCTTCCTCCTAAGATCTCAATGGTGAACCAAGGTACAATTCCGCTAAAGTAAAGGCTGGGAAGCCATGAGCTTATTAGGCTTGCATACAGAGCAATGAGTGGCCTTACGGTACTGAAAGATTTGCACACGACAGCCTATAGAGAGATCCTGTCTCCAAAAAACCAAAACCAACCATCCAGTCTCAAAAAAACAGTTATCCCACAACAGTCATTCAACCACTGGGCACTGGTGGGCACACTTCGTCTCTCAGGTTAGGATTATAGCATGCAGGATCTGGTGCTAGGTAAAACCATTGATCTCTTTTCCCCCCAGCAGGCTGTATAGCACCTCCCAGCACTGGGTAAGCTGGTCAGCAAGGAAGACATTTGAGATTGATTTTATGTCCTGCAGCTCAGTGTGTTGTGTCTTTAGCAATAGAATCTTACCATGTAGCTATGATGGACAACCAAGAGCAAGGCAATAGCTTGAGGTTTTTTTGGTTTTTTTTTTTTTTTGAGACCTCTAGGGCCTCCCTGACTAATAACTCCTAGGGAGCTATCCCATACCTCTTGCACTGCAATTTTTATTTGATAAACCATGGATTCTGGGAGCAATGTTGTCCATCCATGCAGGGTACTTATATTCAAACACCTTTTTAAAAATGTATTTTGAAATTAGCTTCATAACTAGTGTGGTCCCACAAAGGTCTTCCAATCCTTAATTGTGATTAGCTCCTCTCTCTCCCCATGCAGCCCTGTCCCAGTTCAAACAGTTCAAACCTTAACCTCCAGTGTCCCCTGCCATCTTCTTTCATATCACATGTGTTCTGCTGTCCCCTCCAGTTATAATTCTTAGCTGGTTGTGAGACAGTAGGGCTCCACATGGCTTTTTCATACCCGTTTCCTTTGGGTTGCCCCTCCCCTTTCCCTGATCCCCTCCCTCCCTAAGCCTTTCCACGCCCCAGTCTTCCACATCTCTGCTTTTGTTTTATTTATAATGCCTCTCTCTCCTTTAAAGCAAATGTCCCTTTCTCGTTTCCTGGCTTCCACTTGTGCTCCGAGTTAAACACACAAAACAGATGAGTTGAAGCTGGGATCAGCCTATGAGAGAGAATGTGCAGCGTCTGTCTTCCTGGGCCTTGGTGACCTCACTCAGTATAATTTTTTCCAGCTCCATCCACTTACCAGAAAATTTTATGATTTCGTTTTTCAATACTTACTTTTTGAACAAGAACAAACTGCTGACATTACATGGGTGAACCCGACAGACATTACACTAAACGAAAGATACAAAAGATACCGATGCTCGGAGTCCGTGTATCCAAGGAGACAGCTATGGTAGAATTCTGAGTATGCAAGGCAGGGTAAAGTAATCTATGTAGTGTCATTAGGACAGTGGGGCCTGGGGGTGGGTCCGACTGGAGAGGGGTGGCAGGAACTTTCTGAGTAGATGAAACGTCTCTGTAATTTCAGTATAGGAATACATCGGTTCCAACTTGCCAAACTATGTATTGACTGCCTATGTGGTTCACAGTTTACAAATTACACTCCCAAATCATAAAAACAAAGAATCTCATAAATTAAATGGATAGGCCTTAAGATGTGGGAGGTGGAGGGGGCAAGATGGGGGCATAGACTTGATTTTATCCTTGCCAGTCCCTAGACACTACAATATTGTACCGAGGGACAGAGCAGCAAATTTTCCACAGTTCTTACTGTATCTACTGTGTCCTGGAAACTCTTCAAACAATCTTATCTGAGCTGTGGAAAGGGAGGAAGGGACTTTCTCTTTGGCAGGGGGCGTGGCAAAGCAAGCACTTGGGTGACTGTAGATCAGAATCTTGAGGATCCTTCATAGCCCTTGGTTCTTAGCACTGCATAGCATGAGGAGGGGTAAGGAGTTACTGTGGAAGCAAAGAATTGCAGGGCTAAGGCTCCCGGAATGCCTGGCACTTTGTGGAGGTGTGGGAAAGGTGGCAGAGTGTACTGACCAGGTTCTTAGCCATCATCCTGTGACCCTTGCACAGAACACTGCACCGGGGACCAGTGTGTCCTCATCACTGGGCTCGGTGACTCTTGCCTTGTCCACCCCACAGGGTTATTTTAAGGTTCAAATAAGATTATGAAGATACTTTTTTTTTTGTTAGAGAAGTGATAGAAAAATCCCAGTAATGAATGTGTAACTGACCTCTCATACAGACATTTTGGAATGAGTTTACACATTCCTGTTTCAAAAAAAAAAAAATGTCTGGCCAAGAAAGATTAAACAATGAAATGTCAAGTACAGACACTGCATCGGGGCCAGTGAACACTTTGGGGGTGAGCCAGGCTTTTTTAGTTGGATGTCTCCTAAACTCGGGCACGGGAGTCCTTTACTTCATATGGGTGCTAAGGAACGTGCTGGCCCTGCAACTGAGTGGGCCCCACTGCAGAGGCGCCTGTGTCTCCCCTGCTCCCCTGATAGTCTTGACAGCCATGCAGCAGCCCCAGCTCAATAAAAGCAAGAAAGAGCTTTGTCGGTCCCCAGAGCCCAAGGCAGAAAGAAGCCCAGCGGTGCTAGAGTAGAAGCGAAGCGCGAGGCGAGAGGCAGGATGGCCAGGCGAATGATTTGATCTGACTTGAGTAATGAAAATTGTTTGTTGCTGTTTGAAGAGCAATTGTGTAAGCAACAGTACTTCTGTGTTTGGCTGCCTGTGACTCAGCGCCCGACTGTAACATAACCCCAAACTCAGAGGAGGTACAGACTGTGGGCAGTGGAGGAGGGGAGGGAAGAGCTGCAGGGGCAGAAGGCCCCTTCTCGTTCACCCTTTTTTCCCTCCTCACTGTCCCAGTCCCTCTCCAAACTTCTAAGGAGAGCTGGCGAGAAGGCCTTTGCCACCTGGACACAATGAGACCTAGTTCAAGGGACAGGCTAGAAGCTGGCGAGGAGCCAGAGCCCCGGTTTGAATGGCTGTTGCCAAGGGGCTGCCAACAGTCCATCTCAAGCCCGAAGAGGCTGACCCAGGAAGGGGTGGGGGCCACCCCCCACCTCGGAGGCACAACTCAAGCCATTTGTGGGCCAGGCCGTGATCAGAATGTGCAGGGCATGGTGGCTTTGAGTGCTGAGCGGGGCCTCTCCCCTCTGCTGGCTGTGGGCTCCCTTGGATTAGAGCCTGCTCTGGGAGTCCCTTTGTTGGCTGCTTGTTATTCCGCATGCACCGAGCGCTGCGCATTCATCTTTATTAGTTCTAATTGCTTCCCATTCTAATGGGATCTTGATATTCCCATACAATTGAAAGGAAATGTATTCATTAAAATAATTCTTCTAACTGCCGCTTCCAGCTGCTTCCCTAAAGTGACATTGTCTCTCCGCACAGCCTGCCCAAGCCTCTTGTTAAGACTCTAGTCAAAAGCCAACTTTGGGCAGCAAACTTTCCTCGCAGGAGTTTCCAGACACTAGAGAGAGGGTGCTTTTTAATCGGTTCACACAGAAGTTGGAGGCCAGCTGGTGTAATTGGGGGCGCTGGTCCTTGTGGATGAGAGAAGGGCTTGCCTCCAGCTCTGCCTCCTGCAACAATGACCCTTTCTGCATAACGGCTCATTTGGAGAGTGCTTCCCCCCTGCCACCCCTCCCCACTCCCATCATGTATGTGAAGCTTTTGTTTATGCCACAAGCAGTTACTAGGTGTGTTCTAAGCACAGGCTGAGGAAGGAGCTGTGGGAAGTAGGGAGGCGGAGCTGCACTCGGGAGGTGTTTATGGTCTTTGGTGGGTGGCTCCCAGCCAGCTTCTCCAGAGCTGAGAACACTCTCAGTACTCAAAGAGAAAAGAGAGCTCAGTGGGTACATGCGTGAATCTGAGTTCAGATCCCCAGTATCCATGTAAAAGCAAGGGACAGCAGAGATTGGCAGGTCCCAGCCATTATGGTTGAAGCCATTATGGTAGAGGGTGGTAGAGGAAGACACCTAAAGCTGACCTCTGGCCTCCACACGTACACGCAAAGGCAAGTGTACCTGCATATATGTGCACACACATGCATACATCACACACTGAACCGATCAATTCATTTTTAAAAGTTTAATTTTTGCTTTATTTATTTGTATGTTTGTGGGAGAGGGGGACTTCAGTCCCCAAAAGGGAACTTCAGATTCCATGGAGCTAGAGTTAACGGCAGTGATGAGTAGCCCAAGGTGGGTATTAGGACCTAGAAGATCAGGAAGCACTCTGAACCAGTAGACCATCTCTACAGCCCCCCCCATTAATTAATTTTTTCAGGGAATGAAATATTAATAAAGGACGCTACTATTTAAAGTATATTTCATGACCAGGCATGGTGGTGTTCACTTTTAATCTCAGCGTTCAGAAGGCAGAGGCAGGTAGGTTTCTGAAAGTCCCAGGCCAGTCTACATAGTTCTGGGACAGTCAGAGCTACATAATAGAGAAACTCTGTCTCAAAACAACAAACAAAATAAAAAACAAAAGGTAGAGACATAAGTTTATTCATAATATCCACATCATGAGATTGTAGGTAAATACAGGAAACTTCTGAAACCTGAGGAGGCACTGATCTATGGAAGGAAATTGGCAGCTGTGGGAGAGGTGGCCAAGTGAACACGTGTAAAGTGTTCATGGTGTGCAGAGTGCAACAGGAGCTGGGAGAAGAGCAAAGGAGCCTGGGTTATGCACTGAGCAACCTGAATCTTATGCCATTCCTGTAACAACCCCTCAAGGAGTTTAGAGGTGTGATGGAGAAGCTAGGTAACCATGTCTGGTGTGAAGAACCGAGTCAGGATTTGAACACCAGGCTTCTGCTTCCAAAGCACAGGCATAGCGTGAAAGCTGGTCCTTTGGCCTTTGGGATAGTGTCTCCGCAGGACTGGGAGGAAGATGGCATATCAGGAATGGGCAGGAGTCCAGGTGGCCCAGTGATGAGTGACAGGAACAACCTAGGAAGCGTTGTGAGGGTCAAACCATAAAAAGCCTTGCTTGTCAGATCTTGAGTTTTGCCCCAGTTGTCTCTGTCTCCCAAGAAGATTCTTGAAGCCTCTGCATAAACACAATTTTCCTTGATGTGAATAATGAAGCAACTTCATATAAAAGAAATTCAGATATACTGTGCAGCACACTGTGGATCTCTTAGAGATTTGCATGGCTCTCTAAGAGAAAGCAGGGTTTCCAAGAGAGCAAGAGCCTGCTGGCAGGGGCATCAGGCTGCTCAGTCCCCTGTGAGAACAGAAGACATTTCTTTCTTTTGTCTGCTGTTTGGTGGACTTCAATGGTAGAGTTGGAGAAATACTGTTTTGGACGATATGTTTTGATCCCAGGAATAAAATAATTAGCTGTATTTCCAGGAGGGTGCTGGGGCTTGGAGAATGAGCTGGACAGGGCACGGATGGAGGGCAAGAGGCCAGTTTGGAGACTGTTGCTATAATTTCTTAGTAACAATGCAGAGCCTGTGGGTTGAATGGACTTCAGGGCTCATCCTGGTCCTGGACTTTTTTTAGGGGGCCTTTCCTGGAGCTGCCTTTCCCCATGTTTTTGTTTATTTATTTGTGTGGGAAGGGGATTCATGAAGGCAAAATCTCAGGACAGAGGCCAGAGGACAGTATTTCACAGTTGATTCCCTCCTTCTATCATGTGGGTACAAGAATCAGTTCACCAGACTTGGTGGCAATCACCTTTACCCTCTGAGCCATCACACTGGCTACTCATTCCCCCCCCACACCCCGCCCCCGCCAAGCTTTCTTCTAACAAGGTTGGTATAAGAGGAGGAGGACCAAGCAGGCTGTAGCAGAAGTTGCCAGGGGAATACCCAGGCAAGAAATGGGTTTTTTTTGGGGGGGGAGGCGGGGGAGTTTGAGGCAGGGTTTCCCTGTAGCTTTGAAGCCTGTCCTTGAACTAGCTGTTGTAGACTAGATTGACCTTGAACTCACAGAGATCCACCTGCCTCTGCCTCTTGAGTGCTGGGATTAAAGGTGTGAGCCACCATGGCCCAGCAAGAAATGGATTTTTTTTATGACAGTTCTTTTTTTAAAAAAAAAAATTTATTTATTTATTTTTATTATGTATACAATATTCTGTCTGTGTGTATGTCTGCAGGCCAGAAGAGGGTACCAGACCCCATTACAGATGGTTGTGAGTCACCATGTGGTTGCTGGGAATTGAACTCAGGACCTTTGGAAGAGCAGGCAATGCTCTTAACCTCTGAGCCATCTTTCCAGCCCCCAGGATTCTTATTAACTAACTCTTACATCTTACATTAACCCATTTCTATTTATCAGTGTATCACCACGAGGCTGTGGCCTGCCCGTAAGATTCTGGCATCTCTCTCCTTCAGCAGCTACATGGCATCTCCCTGACTCCACCTACTCTTTCTCTCTATCTCTGTTCAGATTTCCCACCTGGATTTACTCTGCTAAGCCATTGGCTAAAGGAGCTTTATTCATCAACCAATAAAAGCAATACATGTACAGAAGGATAGCCCACATGGTTCAGCATGGCAGTTGACACCCTGGCATTCAGGACTACTCAAGGGAACTAAAGAAAGACTAAAGATGGGCAAATTATTTTGAATGTTTCTTGATGAATCTGTTTAAATTTTTTGTTGTTGTTGTTTGTTTTTTCCAGACAAGGTTTCTCTGTGTAGCCTGGGATTAAAGGCATTTGCCACCACTGCCAAGCTTCATAAAAAAAAAAAAAAATTTTTTTTTTTTTTTGGTTTTTCGAGACAGGGTTTCTCTGTGCCTTTGAAGCCTGTCCTGGAACTAGCTCTGTAGACCAGGCTTGTCTCGAACTCACAGAGATTCGCCTGCCTCTGCCTCCTGAGTGCTGGGATTAAAGGCATGCGCCACCACTGCCCAGCCATAAAAAAAATTTTAAGGGGGCTGGAGAGATGGCTCAGAGGTTAAGAGCATTGCCTGCTCTTCCAAAGGTCCTGAGTTCAATTCCCAGCAACCACATGGTGGCTCACAACCATCTGTAATGAGGTCTGGTGCCCTCTTCTGGACAGAATACTGAGAATACTGTATACATAATAAATAAATAAAAAAAAATTTAAGGCCATATTATTTATTATTGAGACTAGAGATACTTCTGACTGTAAAAGAAAGGAAGGAAGAAAGACAGATGGGGGCACACATACAGAGAATGAATATTTGGTAGCATACGCCCTGAAATCTTAGTATATATATTTATATTTTTGAAAATAGCCATCTTCTATACATTGCATTGTATATGTATATCTGTATATCTTCATGTCCTGAACCACAGTCATCAATTTTGATTTAGAAGGTAATTGTGAAAAATAATAACCTTGAGGCTGCTGCTGCTTCTTCTTCTTCTTCTTCTTCTTCTTCTTCTTCTTCTTCTTCTTCTTCTTCTTCTTCTTCTTCTTCTTCTTCTTCTTCTTTTTTGGCTTTTTGAGACAGGGTTTCTCTGTAGCTTTGGGGCCTGTCCTGGAGCTAGCTTTTGTAGACCAGGCTTGCCTTGAACTCACAGAGATCTGCCTGCCTCTGCCTCCCGAGTGCTGGGATTAAAGGCACGCACCACCACCGCCCGGTGGAAAGTTTTTCTTTACTCTGTAGTTTTAGAAACAAATGTAGGTCAGGTTGCAGTGGTGGCACATGCCTTAATGCCAGCACGTGGGAGGCAGAGGCAAGCAGATCTTTGTATTCAAGCCAACCTGGTCTACAGAGTAAGTTCTTTGACAGCCAGCGCTACACAGATAATCCCTGTCTTGAAAAACAGTGCAATCATCTCAGAAAAAGTAGAAAATATAAATAAATAATTAAAATGAAGTAGCTATAAATCTTATCAGCTAGAGATGAGCACTATTAATATCTTCTAGTTTATCTTTCTGAAGTTTGCTATTGCTCAGTCAATATAAGAACCACAGAAATATGATATTTTAACCTTTTTCATGTGGAATTCACTCTATAGACCAGGCTGGCCTCAAATTCCCAGCCATCTACCTGCCTCTGCCTTCTGAGTGCTAGAATTAAAGGTGTGTGCCACCACCCCAGGTCTGCATTTGTATCTTTGATTTAGTTGAAGGTTAGCCTTCTGTACTCCTTTGAAATATTGGTCCAGGTTTTTTCCCAGTTAGCCAATCTTCATTTGTTTAAAAATCTGCCTTTGTCTCTTAGATTTGATAGATATGAAACAGGAATCACACCTGTTTTCGGGTTCTTTGGGGCTCTCTCTTCTATGCCATTGCCCTGTCATCCTCTCCAGCATCATGTTTGGTCAGTGTCCTATTGAGTGATATGTCACAATTTATTTGACTAGTTCAGTTCAGTCTTATTAAACATTCAACTTCCAGATTTTCAGTATGAGAGAGAGAGAGAGAGAGAGAGAGAGAGAGAGAGAGAGAGAAGCCCCAGTGACTGTTTTGAGCATGCATGCATGTATGTAGTACATCAAATCTGTCTATGGGATACATTTTCATATGGAGAATTACTAGATCAAAGGTGTGGGCCTTCTTGGGCTCTTTTCATACTTAGAGTCAAAATATCTTTCAGAAAGAATGCAATGATTCCCCTGCCTCCACCGGTGTGTGAGAGCGCCCATTTCCCTCCCCAGCATTATCATTCTTTTTAATCATTGCCAATCTGATCAGCAAAGCAAAAAAGAGTCCCTCATTGCTGTTTTAATTTGCCTTTCTTTGAATGCTAGTGAAGTTGAGTATTTTTTCAATTTATGCTGGTTTTTGATGTACATAAGTTTTTAATTTTTTATGTAGTCAAATCTATCAATCTTTTCCTCTATGGTTTCTACTTTTGTTGACATGTTTAGAAAGTTCTTCCCCATCCCAAGATTATAAAATATTCACTTATGTTTTCCTCTAGCACCTTGATGGTTTCATTTCCGCCTTTAGCCATCTGGTATCCATTTTGATGAATGGTGTGGGCTGGGAAATAACTTGTATTATTTATTTATTTCCCAAATGGATGCCCAGTTCTTTCATCACGGTTAAAAAAGCACATATTTGTATGTGTGTATGCTCATGTGCACGTGTGTACTGTAGCTGTTCTTAAAGTGAACATCTTGAGCAGATGAACATGGAGGATAATACAGTGCCAGGCAGTAGGTCATGAAGAACGTCGGTAATTGCACACAACAGATACAGCGCATTCAGACACATATGATTGCTGGGCTAAACTAACAGGTTTCTAGATCACATTTAAATCTCAGATTTAGGCCCTCCAAGCTGAAGCAGGAGGATTAGGAGTTTGGGATCAGCTTCGGGTATACATTGAAACCCTGTTTGAAAACCAGTGACAAGTTCTGGCTTTAAAGCTTGCTGCTAGTTCAAATTTGATTAAGTCAGGAGAGATCCTCCTTGAGTCTTAGTCCCTGCATCTGTAAAATGGGCTAATGTGTCAGAGGCTAATGTGGTTAGAATCAAGTGACGTTGTCTTGGTAGCAACTGTCTACACATGCCTTACACATCACTTGAGACACTATAGCCCTCGCTCTCATGACTCCCCTTGAGTGATTTCCTCTGGTCTTGCTGTAAATAAGATATAGTGGAGTGTGTGTGCATGTGTGTGTGTGTGGGGGGGATGATCTGTTCGCTTTTTCTGGGCTTTCTATCTTCACCTTGTAATCAGACCTGATGTGTTGTGTTCTGCTGCGTTTTGCTTATTATACCATCAGCAATCTCTCTCTCCCTCTCAAAAATATGCCTTCCAATCCCACACCAACTGGGATGCCAGACCACTGGATTATTCAAAGTCTGTTTAAATGAAAGGAGCTGAGATCTGAATGTGAAGCCAAAAGGCCCTCTCCTATTGTAATCAAGTGACCCTCGGCCCTGGCACATATCAAAATCTCCAGGGGGACTTTAAATTACACCTGTGCCCTGGCCTGGCCCAGACCAATTAAACCAAAATCTCTGGCAGTGGGACCAAGTGTGGATGTTTAAATACTTGGCAGGACTCAAAGCCACCAGTGAACACACTGGTTTGGTGAGCTTGCTTCACTATAGAGAGATCTGCCCCTCTGGATCTCTTCTGAAGTATGCCCCAAGTTGGGAGGTCACTTTGCAGAGCAGAAAGCTAGCTGGTTGAGGTGTCAGGGATGTCGTGGCTGTTGCTGTCTTTGCTGAAAGAAGCAACTCCATGTACCTCTGAAAGGTATGTTCCTGTGCACACTAGGAAACACCGATTCCTCTTCAAAAGCTACAGTCCTAGGCACTTCCATGAAGCAATTCTTCCCGCCTCCAGGGTTTTGCTGAGACCACTTTGGTGTTGACTCCTCTGAGAGTGGGTCATGATGAGAAGTGACCCAGAGAAGATGTCTTCAGAGTTCCTTCTTTGTTTCTGTACTTGCTCTTTCTCTTGGCCCCTTCCCAACCCCACAGACACATGCAGGTGACACATGTCAAGCCTGCTTTGTGCCCAGCCTCATCTGATACATGGTTGGAGCCACTTGCTCCCAAACACAGGTTTGCCCACATCAGCTGTTGGTGAACCACCTTGTCTGTGGACAATGTGGATTTCAAATCTTCTATAAGATTGGCTTTTATATTTCTGTCAAGGGCGTTCAATCCAAGAGCCTCAGACTACTTCCCCTTGTCTTTCCTGCTTCATCTAAGACTCCAGCCTCCCTAGTTTGCTATCTAGGGTGAAGTCACCTAATTTTTCCTAGAGACTAAGTCTGCCTCCACCAAGCAAAGCAGAGAAGGGAGAATGGGTGATAGAGGCATGCGGGATTTCTCACCCCACAAAACATCTCATCCCATCCCACAAAACACACAGCTAAGTAGGCTGGTCCACTCTTTACAGCTGCTGGGAAAACAAAAGAGCAGCAAACCGATCTTATCAGATCTTCTGGAGAAGCCATGGCTTAGTCTCCACTTCCAGAACCGCCCTGCCAGGGTTAGGACTGCCACTGTGTGGTCAGGACAGCGGCAGCCAGGGCCTGACAGCAGGAACTGGCACTTGGAAGTTCAGATGCACCCACTGCAGTAAAGGAATCAAGTGGCAGAGGCTGGAGCTCCCTGCGGTGCTGGCGTTGGAATTCATTTCCTGTCAAGTATGTGCCCTTTTCCGGGGTGACTAGAAATGATTGCTCCTTTTGGTGGGAAATAAGATCTGAGACTTAAGGAAGATTTAGTTGATTATTGGGGTGCATACCAGCTGACCTCTCAACCCAGTGCCTTGACTGGTCCTGTCAGAGACACACTTTATCTCCACAGAAGACAATGCTTTTCTTCAGATACATGCAGTGGACGCCAGATGTTCCAGCGTCGAGACATAGCTGGTGGTGGGGATTTATAGTTGAACCAAGGTGAACGAACGGGGGACCGACTTGTCAAGAGTGCTGTTGATTCTCCAGCTAAAGAGGTCAGTAACTGTCCAGGGGAGTACTAGAGGATCCGTCCATTGCTGAGGAGATGCTTTTTGTATGTATGGAGGACCGGGGTTCCATCTCAGCTTTGCAGCCCAGGGTGCTCTCGGACACACTGTTTTGTTGCTAGCTTCTCCCTTCCCCTCTTCCAGACACCTCACATGAGGATATGGCCTTTGCCTGTGGTGGCAAATCAATAAAAACGTAGCAGGATACTACCCAGAGCCGGAACTCGGAGTGATGTGCTGATGGAGTTCCTAATGCTGGCTGCGCTGTGTTCCTGAGGCTGTGTGGCTCTCACCTTTCTTAGTAGCCTACCCATGGAAAACGTCCTGAGCGCTCCGCTTTGCTGATTATAGAGGAGGCAGTACTGCCCCCTAGAGGCAGTTTGGAAGCGTGCGGCATATTTATGTTTGTGGCTGACTGAGGTGCCACTTGGGAGGAGGGAGGGGACATAAACGCTGCAGTCTTGAGCTGGATGTAGTGGCGCATACTTTTAATTCCAGCGTTCTTGGGAGACAGAAGCAGGAGGCTTTCTTTGAGTTTGAGGGCAGACTGGTCTACCTCGGGAATTCTTGGCCACCCAAGGCTGCATAGTAAGACCCTGTCTCCAAAAAAACCAAAATAAACGAAGTAAATGGGGCCAGTCTTGTCTTACACTTCATGTGATAGCTCAGTACCACACAGTTTAAGTAGGTGGGAAACCTCTTTCTATTGGCTGTGCCTCGAACCTAATTCTGTTTTGTTTGTAAACACAACATACTTTTCATAGTTTTTGAGTACATAATTTTTGTGACTGGAGCTATGTTACAAATCTAGAGAGCACTGCATTTTGTCTTTACCAGGGTTTGTTCACCACTTCAGAAAACAACACGAACAAAGCAAGATGTTGACAATCTTTGAGATACCCAAACAACACACCTCTATTCCTCCATGTCCACAGACAAGTGGTAAGTTAGCTGTCTTTACAAATGTACAGTGTTTATTTCATCTTATTTCGGAACATCAGACAATTAACCTTGCTTCGCCTCTTTCATCCAAATATCTTGATCGTGGGAAGGAATGGCGCCTTCTGACCTTGCAGCACCGATGACTTTTTTGGTAGACTCATACTACGGTGTGTATATGTGTATTTTTCAGTCTGTTATTTTCCTGTCTTCCAGCTGTGATGCTATATTGATTTGAAAGCATATGTTATTCATTCTGAATAGTGGAGATGCTCTTATGAACGGTTCTGTATAAAGGTTTGCCGGTCTGGCATGGTTGGGGCACACTTCTCTGGGCAACCTTTTTGAGAAGATTTTGTCTCATTCATTTTTACAACTCCCTAAGCTGGTCTTACTGTTGCCAGCATTTTTTGAAGGAGAAAACTGAGTCTCAATGGTGTGGTCACTTGCTTGAGCTTCCTCATCTAGGGAAGAGTGAAGCTGGTACTCGCGAACCTTTCTGCCACACTGGTTTCTGGTTCTGGTTCCCACTTCCATACATGCCTATGGTGCTGGCTAGTTTATACCAGCTTGACACAAACCAGAGTCATTTTGGAAGACAAAACCTCAACAGAGAAAATGCCAAGCTGGAAAGATGACTCAGCAGTTAAAAGCACTGACTTCGTGCTCTTCCAGAGGACCCTGGTCCAATTCCCAGCACCTATATGGCAGCTCAAAAACTGTCTGAAACTCCAAGATCTGACACCCTCGCATAGATATACATGTAGGCAAAATGCCAACGCACAAATGCAGATAAACTAAAAGTAAGTTATTTGAGAGGGGGCGGGGAGGGAGGGAGGGAGAGAGAATACTTCCACCAGATTGGCCTGTGATGAGCTTTCTTGATTGATGAGCTGTGTAGGAGGGCCTGGCTCACTTCTGGGCTGTTAGTTCTGGGTACCATAAGAAAGCAGGCTGAGCAAGCTACGACAGCAAGCAGTGTTCCTCCATGGCCTCTGCTTCAGTTCCCACCTCCAGTTCCTGCTTGAGTTCCTACCCTAACTTCCTTCAGTGATGGAACAAGATATGGAAATGTAAGCGAAATAAACCCTTTTCTCCCCAAGTTTCTTTTGATCACGGTGTTCTA
The DNA here is from genome assembly GCA_028555095.1 of Dicrostonyx torquatus. NCBI lineage: Eukaryota > Metazoa > Chordata > Mammalia > Rodentia > Cricetidae > Dicrostonyx > Dicrostonyx torquatus. The sequence continues at coordinate 2,560,450 of JAQHUG010000181.1, forward strand.
TCACATCAATAGAAACCTGAATAAGACACCATCCTCCAAGACTTGGTAGGTGCCCCAGGGCCTTTCTTTTGGAGTCCTGTCTGCTCTCCTACAGGGTTCTTACAGGGTTCCTAGGGAGCACAGCTTGGAAAGAGGGAAACCACCATTTCCTCTTGGACAGAATTTCAATAGAATATATTAGAGGGAAGTACTCTGCGCAGAGTAGACCGCAGATACATTTGGATATGTGGCTGCAGTGCTGGCTCCTTTGGGATAGCTCCTGGGCTTTGCTTCAACAAATGAATGTGCTTGCCAGGGTGTAAGCTCAAGGGAAAGCCACTGTCTCCCACTAGCTAAGGACAGTGGCCTCTTCTCCCCAGGAAGTAGAGTTCTTGAAAAAGAAAGTACATGCCCCTCTCCCTCCTCGTGCCCCCTGGCAAGGACCTGGGCACTGCAGGTGGACATGCTCCTAGATGACAGGCTTCCTCTAGGCTTGCTCTGTGACCAGAGTCCCTGCTCTGGAAACACCAGTTCCTACCACAATCACAAAAGGAGGCTGGAATGTGCCTCCTGGGTCTCCCCGTGAGCAGCTAGCTGCCTCTGCTTCCCTTTGGGGCACTACTGCACCAGGACCTAGGCCCCTGGTCCTCTCCTGGTGTTTTCTTTTGCAGCTCATCATTTCACAGGCAAATGAAGTCCAGCTGAGGAGAGAGCTCCACCAAAGCTGGTAGAGCAGGGCTCCACTCTGAACAATCTGCTGTAGTAACAGGTTCCCTTCCTTGGGGTTCTCTGCCTGTAGGTCTGCAATAATTTCATGTTGTATCACAAGGAGATGCCGAGGTAGTTCCTGCTTGTTTGAAGAACAAGTCATGGCAACCCACAGGGTGGATTGGGGGCTTCTTAACATCATATCCTCTTTGCTGTCAGATTACAGAGAAAGTGGCTTTAGAGTTGGCCATGTTAAGATGCAGTGGGCACACATTTGGGGGACGATTCTCAGACTAACCACGGCATACTGCATTTCCTATGTCCTCCGAGGCTTCTTGAGACTTTCGATTCTTTTCTATTAAGAGAACTGGGAGTGTGTGTGTGTGTGTGTGTGTGTGTGTGTGTGTGTGTGTGTGTGTGTGTCTGGGTCTCATATAGACACTGCGTGTGGCAGCTGCCCTGGTTAGTGTGTGTTTCCACTGGGGGGCCTCTGCATGCCTGCCAAGGGCCAGGGCAAGCCTGTTTCTGGCTCTGATTGTGGAATTCTAGGAGCCCACACTACGTCTGTCTGGGAAGATACTAGAGAAAATAACGTGAAAACATTTAACCTGGATACCCCTCAACTAGCTGCATCCAGTGCTCAAGTGATATGGGGCTCCCGCTCTAGCAACAGCTAACCCCCTACCTCCCTTCAGTTTCTACAGAAGATACTCGGCCTTGCTAATGGTACCCACATGTCAACTCCGATCTTTCCCATATCCTGTCATTCCTTCCAGCTCTCTGCAATGAATGTTCGTATTAATGATAGCTACCATGTGTAGGACATTTGTTGAGAGGACAAACTCCCATGTATCACCTAATAGTCACCAACAACCTTGCATGGCACACACCATTAATTTCATCTTGCAGAGGAGGGAACTAGAGACCCTAAAAGTTTTCCTGCTGGATCAGTCAGCAGAGCTGTTTCATTCCAGGACACAGCTCATTCTGGCAGCCAGAACCCTGCCTTTATTCCCCTTGTATGGCCTCTGCCTGACAACTTCCCTGCTTCCTTCCAGCCGGCACCTGGTCATGGATGGTCTTCCCACAGCTCCCTTTCTTTGCTGCCCTACTAGCCTGTATTGAAGATGCGGAGGCCATGGCTATTCGCTTCCTCATGCTGTCTACTGGGTCTCATATAGACACTGTGTGTGGCAGCTGCCCTGGTTAGTTGTATTTTAACTTGACACAAGCTAAAGTCATTGGAGAGAAGGGAGACTCAATTGAGAAAAATGCCTCCCTAAGATTGGGTTGTAGGGGGGCTGGAGGGCTCAGTGGTTAAGAGCACTGACTCCTCTTCCAGAGGACCCGGGGTTCAATTCCCAGCACCCACATGGCAGCTCACAACTGTCTGAAGATCCATTTGCAGGGGATCTGATACCTTCACACCAATGCACATAAAATAAAGTTAAATAAACCATAAAAAATATTTTTAAAAAAGATTGGGTTGTAGGCAAGTCCATAGGGCATTTTTTTTTTAATTTCTGATTGATATGGAGGGTCCAGCCCACTGTGGGTGGTGCCATCCCTGGGTTGGTAATCCTGGGTTCTCTAAGAGAGCAGGCTGAGCAAGCCAGTGAGTAGCACTCTTCCATGGCCTCTGCAACAGCTCCTGCCTCCAGGTCCTTTGAGTTCCTTTCCTGACTTCCTCCAATGGTGGACTAGGATGTGGACGTGTAAGCTAAATAAACCCTTTCCTCCCCAAACTGCTGTGGCCTTGGTGTTTTTACACAGCAATAGTAAACCTAAGACAGACAATCACTTGTTTGCTTACTGAACCAATCCAAGTATCTTCTTCCTTCTTCTTCCTCCCTCAGCCCTGTCTTCCCAGGACCTCCCAGCTGGAGTCACTGCCCACCCTTCACCACCAGACATGGCTCACCTGGCTTCTGAGTCAACACTCCGCATGCAGGAGGGACCCTTGTCCGCGTGCGGGGCAGCTTGTGAGGGGTTTCTGTGTACCCTGGCTTGGCTGCTCTCACTTCTGCAAGGAGGAAGAAATGTTTGTGTTGCTGGAGCTCTTCAATCAGGAGAGCAGGAGGTGAGCCCTGGGCTCCATTTAGTCTCAGGTTCTTCTTGGTTCCACCTAGGCCATGGCATGGCATTGCCTGAGCACCCCCTGGATGGGACTCTGCGCATGTCCTCTCACTCAATTGTGGCAGCCACCCTAAAAGGCTGCTGTCAATCCCTGTACTGGATAGGTGAGGGGACTGAGGTTTGAGGGACTCACAGGTATGGGGGAAAAGTTCCAACCGGGTTTCTGTGCTGTCACAGCCTTTGCTGTTTTCCCCTTTCTTACATGGGTTAGGCTTCTGCCACACGCTTCCGTGGATGCATCTGAAGCCCACCCCAGGGTTAGTTAGAATAAGTAGCAGCAGCAGTGAATAGAAGCCTCATCCCTGCGACTGGGTCCACCTTCCCAGCTCGTCCCAATCTGGGGCAGAGGCTTGCCCATTTTGCCCCAAGGAACTTGCTCTGTAGACCAGGCTGGCCATGAACAGAGATCCGCCTGCCTGTGCCCCTTGGCTGGGATTAAAGGCGTTCCTGTGCCACCTCAGCCAGGATTGTGATTCTTTATTCTACAACAGACACACACACACCCCATTGCTCTCCAGAGTTCCTGAGCTCTTTGAAGCCTCCTGTTGCATAGGAGGTAGAGTTTCCCAGTATACTCTTTAAATCATGGGTTCTGGGGCTCTGAAGTCGTGTCCTTATGTTTGTATATTAAGTCCTCTGACTGAGCTATCTCTCTAACCCTTCCTTATGATCTTTTTACACCATGGGGGACACACAGGGTAAAATGTGGGGAGGGGGCTGCCAGTAGCCTAAAGAGTGAATGACAAGTTTCAAGGACTGTACTTAGATTCAGCTCATGGGGTATCTGTCCTATCAAGAACTCTTTTTTTTTTTTAAATGTATTCTTTTTTTTAAATATATTTTTGTTTCTTTGTATTTATTTATTTATTTATTTATTACATATATATTATGTCTGTGTGTATGTCTGCAGGCCAGAAGAGGGCACCAGACCTCATTACAGATGGTTGTGAGCCACCATGTGGTTGCCGGGAATTGAACTCAGGACCTTTGGAAGAGCAGGCAATGCTCTTAACCACTGAGCCATCTCTCCAGCCCCCCTATCAAGAACTCTTAGGTAAGCCCTGGAAATAAAGACATAGCTGCTCCCTTTAACAGGGGGATAAACGTGCTGGGTACCCGCCACAGGCAGGCTGCATGTCACCTCTGTTCTGCTAAGATTGGCAACCACTGTCCCTGTTTTAGACTAGGGTATAGGCTCAGAAAGATTCAGTGTACTCAATCCTTTGTCTGTTAGGACTTCTAACACTGTGACAGCCCAGGGGGTTCCTATTCCAGTCCCCTGCAAGTGCGGCCACCCAGGGAGTTGTCCCTTTTCACACCCTCTCAGAATGACCTAGCCCTGCTCCACCCTCCAGCTCTTGGAAGCCTCAGTCACCTTATCCCAGCTCTTTCCCCAAGGATAAACCTGAATGGGAAAGGGTATAAGCGGCCACCAGGGCTCAGGGTGACTGTGTCCGGACTCTTCACTAGGGACCTGCATTTATTCCTTGCTCTGTGCCCCAGAACATCCTCTGCATTGTGGATTAAGAAAGTCATGTGGTTTTTTCAAGATGATCTTATCCTTAAGCTGAGATCTCTCAGCACCCCGGAGACACCCCTGCCTCCGTTGTGTCCTGTGTGTTGTGGGGTGCTAGATGTGGCTTAGTCCAGTTCCCCATTTCTAGGCCATGATCCAAGGCCTCACCCAGAAAATGGGCAGCAGCGGGACTTGAACCCAGCTCCCTAACTCTCCCCAGTACTTGTCCCACATTGACGAGGCCCTGTTTTTTTGGTTCTGGAGAAGAGCCTGGCTGCTCCTCCCTGAGGCTCTCAGGCTGTCTGGGGACTGCTCTTCTCCCCACCTTCCGGCTTCTCTGGGGGAGGGAGCTAGCTCATTGCCATCTACATATTTTCAGCGGAGTTATATTTTGCATAAAGTAAACTTAGCAAACAGAGAGAGAGCTACGCAGAGAGTATATTTGGCTTTGAAGCATCAGCCTGACAGGCGTTTCCTATTCGCTATCTCAGAGCCGCCCAGCTCCCGGTTTTGCTTAAGTGGCATAATTCTCCTGCAGTGGCGACAGCTCATTCATTAGTCATTCCAGAAGCCAGATACAAAATCCTCTTCCCTGAGCCAACTCCACCAACCAGCTCCACAGCCACCCTGCGGGCTGGGCAGCGAGACTGCAACCTGGTCGGCCTGGCCCAGGTCAGCGAGTCACCTGTCTGAGGCTCTGGGGGGAGGGGGAAGCCCACATTACAGTCTTTCCTTCCTTCTGGTACAGGAAATGATTGTCTCCTCCCACTAGTAGAGGCTCTCCTCGTCCATGGGGTGAGGGGCACCTTCCCCTCCCACCTCCCTCCTGAGTCATTACCACACATGTGTGGAGCCTCGATAGAGACGCTGCTTTGTTTTGCTTCTGTGTTTCTAGCTGGAAGCTTAGTCGCCCATCTCAGAACAAACAGTGAAATGTGTTCTGGCTTGTGTCTCTCACCAATCTTGCCCTGCCTTGATTGGCACGTGTGATCCCCTTTTAACACCTGCACAGAGAGGCCTGATGTCCGCATTTTGCGGATGAGAGTATTGCAGATAGGAGACATGGTCAGTCAAACGTCCCCCCCCCCGCCCAGTTCCAGTTCAAGCCTGTCACTCCCCAAAGGCACCTCTGTCCTCTGCCAAAGAGTCGTCCTCTTTTCCTAGTTAGGCAAAAGGAAGCATGCCTCCATAGTCCAGGCTCCCGGAGCAGGGACTGCAAAGCCACCAGCCAGAAAGCAGGAAGGCTAGCTGCCCTGAGAGGGAGATTATTAAAGACACTCTGGAGTACCAGCTGAGGGAGCTGGTAGGCCAGGAGCTGGGTCGGACCAGGAGAGGGGAGGGAAGGGATTGCTGTATCCCTGTGGCCCAGTCTCAGTCTAGCTCTGTTGTATGCCAGAGTGAGAAGACTCTGTGACAGCCACACAGTGGGGGGTGGGGGTGGGGAGAGCATGGAGAGGCCCCAGTGAAGGCAGAGCTTGCATTGCTGACCACAGCTGGCAGTTAGTCAGCCTCTCTGGAAGCCTAACTTTAGCCTCAAGAGGACCAGAGCATTCTCAGGTAGGGAGGGGTGGGCAATGAAGAGTGGGGGAGGAGAGATGCAAATTAGATGCAAATGATACAGTACAGAAGCTAGGAGTGAGAGCTCAGATCCCTGCTTGACTGGTGCCTTGAGCTAGGGCTTGGGGTTGGTCTCAGCCTTCCCTGCAACATTGTCTCCCATAGCCCCTGCATTCTTTCACACCATCTCAAGCTATTGGGATTGTTCCGTTTTCAACTTACTTTATTTTTATTAATGTGCATGTATGTGTCTGTATGTGTGCATGTGCCACATGTGTTCTGGCTCCCACAGGGTCCAGAAGAGGTTGTTGGAGTCCCTGGAACTGTGGACAGAAGGTTCTGAGCCACCAACATGGGTGCTGGGAACCAAACCCTGGTCCTCTGGAAGTGCAGCAAGTATGTTTACCTGTGGGACTGACTTTCCAGACTATCCAACTTTTCCTGAAGACACAGAGCTCTTTCTGCCAACTCTTCCATGTGCATTTTCTCTGCATTTGCTTCATCTCTTTCACTTCCAGCCTTCTCTAGCAAACTCCTGTTTACCCTTAAAAACCCATCTTTCTTCTTCTATATCCCTGATCACTGGTCTATCACTCCAGCAAACTATTGATCTAGGGTACCGTCAAGATTTCTGCCATATTCTGTCTCTGGATTCCCAGAACCTAATGAAAGTCTCAGCATAAAGCACCAGATCAAGCCAGGAGGCAGTGGTGCACGTCTTTAATCCTAGCACTCAGGACTGGAGAGATGGCTCAGAGTTTAAGAGCACTGCTTACTCTTCCAAAGGTCCTAAGTTCAATTCCCAGCAACCACATGGTGGCTCACAACCATCTGTAATGAGATCTGGTGCCCTCTTCTGGCCTGCAGGCATACATGCAGACAGAATACTGAGAATACTGTACACATAATAAATAAATCTAAAAAAAAAAATCATTGAACCTAGTTTGGGCTAGAGAAACCCCACCCCCCACCACCTTTTTTTTTTAAAAAAAAAAAAATCCTAGCACTCGGGATGCAGAGGCAGGTGTATCTCCATGAGTTCGAGGCCAGCCTGGGCTACAGAGTTCTAGGACAGCCAAGGCTACTTGGAGAAACCCTGTCTCAAAACAACAACAATAAAAAATACCAGATCAATGGATAAAGCAAGTGCTGCCTAAACAGCCAGGAACGTGAAAGCATGTGTGGAGATGCCCCTCAGCCTGGAAGGAGAGGCCAGAACCTCCTCTGTCTCCCCGGCTTTGTCAGCAGATAGTTCCAGACACCATTGTTATTTCTCAGTAAATCAAACAGACACAGGTACCCAGGAAGACCCTGGAGTCTGCATCAGGGTCTGCGCTCTGTCCTGGGGTCTCCCACCTTCATTTTTTTGTGTACAGGTGCGAGTTCCATTGGATGCCTCCCGGCTCCAATTAAAAGCAAACTCAAGTCTCCTCTGACAGCTGAGGGACCACAGCAGAGACCTGGGAGGAAGAGGTGTGTCTGGTCAGAACCCAGCACCGACCCTCACTTCACCCTCACCTGGACCCTCAGGGGACAGAGCTCCTGTATTGTGAACTCCCACCCTGTGGTCTGGATGCTTGCCCTGTCCTCTGCTGTATCTGAGGGGGCTGGGAGCTGCCTCCTGCTGCAGAGAGGATTTTAGGAGCCGAGGGGGACAGTGTAAGAACCATCCTCCCCAGCTTCTAGAGAAGTGGTTCTCCACCTGTGGAGCTTGACCCCTTTGGGAGTTGCGTATCAGGTATTCTCCATATCAGATATTTCCATCCCTATATAACAGTAGCAAAATTACAGTTGGGAAGTAGCAATGGAGCAATTTGGGGGGGTCACTGCAACATGAGGAACTGTATTAAAGGGTCGAGAGGCTCCTCAGGCCAAGAGGGCAGGGCAGGACCGGCCCTCGCATGGAGTCCCCACAGAGAGGGGCCCACCAGGTCCAGGTTCTTGCTCCCTCCCTGACTCTTTGGAAGGATTTGCCATCTCCCTGGGCACTGGGGTCACAGCCCAGCAATCTGCTCCTGCCACCTCTTGCCTGAGCCCCACTATTGCTGCTGCTCCTGACTCAAAACTGGACACCCTGGTTCCCCAAATCTGACACCTACTTCCACCCATTAGTGGAGGCCCCTTGGCCGCCAGGGAGCTGGGAGTAACTAGGCCTTTAAATGGAGGGATCCCGGCCGGCAGGTCCCGACAGGCCTCAGAATGCAGACAGTGAATCACCTCCTGCTGCCTGATGGACAGAGCAGTAATGACAATAATAACAGAGCCCACTGTCATTAGCTCCCACCCTGCCTCCCAGGACTGTATCTCCGTCCATCTCAAAGTCCTCAGGGCCAGGGAGGGGCCAGAGGCAGAGACTGTGTTCTTCTGTCTTAAGGAAAGGGAAGCTAAGTCTAGCATTTCCACTGAACTCAATAGAGAGCTTGGCCTTGCCTCCTAAGGTATCCAGATGTCAAGGGAGTCGGTGGTCCTAAGCACAGTTGAGGGGGACAAAGACCCACCTTTCTTGACTTCTCAGAACCCTCCTCCAACCCTTACTTACTGGTCACAGCCCCTCAAGGCAGGGGTGATGACTGTCCCCACTTCAGAGCCAAGGAATCTAAGGTTCAGGCAATGAGGAAGTACAAGCACAGGACAGGACACCCCGGTGGTGTAACCATCCTCTCGGTGCTCCTAGGGCAGGCCTTCTGCACTCTGGGGCCTTTGAGCAGGGCAGATGCTCTGTAGCCCAGGATCCTAAGGTTTCACTCTAGCTTTTTAATCCTTGGGTCATAGCCGGTCGAGCCTAGCTCTCTGGCCTACACATTAGGGTTCCTCCCCAGCTCCCCGAGGCCTGCTTTCAGTTTTCATCCTTGAGCAGCCGTGGAAAAGTCAAGACTCCACAGTTTAATTTGGGGGTCTTGGTAATTATCTGGCATCCACCACCCACTCAACTCAACCCACTAGTTATTATAATAACAACAATAATAATTTGGAGACGTGATGGCAATGATCGCGCTCTTCCCCGCCCATGGGCACGGCCTCACCCATGCTTTTTATACCCAAATCCTGTGAGACTGGGATGGGGGAACACAGGCTTCTGGTCAGTTCTGGTCGACATGCCCCATGTCCTCTAAGCGAGCCGGCTCCAATCCTCCATGCCCCCTTTCTCCTCTTTGCAAACTGGGCTAGACATCCTGCAAGATGACAAGCTGGCAGATAAAGATTAGGAGTTTGAGACCAGCCTCATACCTAAGGAGATCCTGCCTCAGATATTAAGCCCGGCTGGATGATTCTCTTTGCAACTTCAAGTCCGACTAGGGCTTTTCCTCTTGCGCAGCCTGTAGTCAGGGTGTCCCGTCTGACCCATCCCAGTGTACCATGGCAGAGCCTCCCCAGCGATGGTTCTTCGAGTGAGGTGATGGCTTGCCAGGATCTAGCTGGGCTCAGGGTGCAGTGGGCACCCCCTTCGGCCCTAAGCACCAGCAGCTGTTGCTGCCAAGCCCTGCAGTCAGGGAAAGCGGCTCTGCAGTCTGAGCCTAGTAAATGCTTTTACGAGTCCTTTTACTAATTTGGGCTAATATGTGGAGAAGCCAGGACGACAGTTACAACCAAGGAGAGACACAGACCCCGTGTCTCCCTGGAACAAACATAGGCTGCCCTCTCGTGCACTCCGAGCTCCAGAGGAAGGAGGGGGAGTCGGCCACCCTGACAGCGGAGAGGGTCACTCTGTGTCTGAAGCCAGCAGAGTCTGTCCCTGTGATTTCTGTAGTTCATCTGTTTGTTTGTTTGCTGCCTCTGGGCTCTTGACTTTACAGCTAGAGCTGCTGCTGCAGAGTGGGTTAAGAGCAAAGACCTTGAACCATCTGTCTTCAGCCATTATATATGCCTATTGGATGTAACAAGCACATTTACAACGTGATGTTCCCACAGTGTTCCGACTGCTTCCCAAAGGCTAACTTATTTAATCCTCAAACATGTCTATAATTATCCCGACCAATAGGCTAGCAAAATGGAGACCAGAGAGGTTAAGTGACTTGTTCAAGGTCACACAGCTAAAAAGCTAACAAAGCCAGGATTTGGATTCAGGTTGTTATCCCTGGGAGCTGTGTCCTTTATCTAAAATTTTGTTTTATTTTTGTATGTGACAATGTTTGAGTGCGTGCACATGTGTGCACATATTTATATTCAAGTGTGGGGGCCAAAGGTTGCCATCCAATGTTTTCCTTAATCACTCTCCACCTTAACTTTTTGAGATAGGACCTCTCTTGGAAACCAGAACTTACTAATATGACCAGGTCAGCCGGCCCTCGAGACACAGGGATCCACTGTCTCCCTCCCCACCTCACTGTTGTGCCTAACTTTTTTTTTAATTCAAAAATTTTTTATGCCAGGCTATGGTGGTGCATGTCTTTAATCCCAGAGCTCAGGAGGCAGAGGCAGGTGGATCTCTGTGAGTTCGAGGCCAGCCTGGTACTGGTCTATAGAGTGAGTTCAGCACAGCCAAGGCTACACAAAGAAACCCTCTCTCAGAAACAAAATAATTATTAACAGTAATAAAACTAGGACTAATACTCAGGCCTGCAGGCTTGCATATCACCTACTGGGCCATCTCCCCAGCCTTCTGTTGGGAATATTAAAACTTGGTCTCAAAACAGCTGGGAACTACTGCCAAAGCCCAGTGGCCTCACTGCTTCTCCAGAGAGTGTTGGCCGCTCGCATGTAGGAAAGAATCAGCTGTGACAGACACCCCTGAATCAGTGTCTGATTCTCTGCTGAATGCTGGTGCGCTCTCTGCTCCTCCCCCGCTGGCCATTGCTTGAAGGGCTCCAGTGATTGTCATTGCTTGAGCCACCAGAGTCCCTTTCTTCACTCCCATGAGCCTGCTTTGTCCTCTAGAGCCAGACTTTATCTCCTGCACAGGACAGCCCTTCCAGCCCTAAAAATGGTATTCATGTTCCCTTTAAATATTTTCTTTAAATTCAGTTTTAAACCTCCTTAGTTCTTTTATGGCCTGCACCTATCAGAATTCTAGATTCCCACATGTTCCTGCTTCCACACTCTCGTGCACAGCTGGGTCATGTGGATGCCACCATGTTGTGCCCAGCAATGCTAAGAACACTGTTTCACCTCCTCCATGGGGACATCACATCACTAGCCTCACGCTCCCGTGATTGCTGAGTGTGTCACACTCCTGGCACACCGAGCCTCACTCCCCTGTGACTGCTGTGTGTCACACTCCTGCACACACCAAGCCTCACTCCCCTGTGACTGCTGAGTGTGTGACACATTCCTGCACACACCAAGCCTCACTTCCCCATGATTACTGAGTATGTGTCACACTCCTGCACACACTGAGCCTCACTCCCCTGTGACTGCTGAGTGTGTGGTACACTCCTGCACACACTGATCTTGCAGTCTCTGAGATCCATTGTCTGAACACTGAAACCACCCGCTGTATGGTTAGGGTTTGAGTCTGGCAGCAGGAGTTCCTATTCACTGGTAGTCAATTTCATCTTGCTAATTTCAGTTTCTTGTTCCACACTAAGGATGGTTTGAACCTTGTTCTGTGACCCTACCTATTTATTTTTTCGAGACAGGATTTCTCTATGTAGCCCTGCCTGTCCTAAAACTCAATCTGTAGACCAGGCTAGCCTTGAACTCACAGAGATCCGCCTTCCTCTGCCTCCCAAGTGCCAAATTAAAGGTGTGTGCCACCACTGCCGAGTTCTACAAAAAGTTTTTATCATCCAAAAATCTTCATTTACTTTATTTTACTATGCTAGGAATGGTACCTGGGGTCTCATGCCTGGAGCTACACTCTAGCCCCTAGCACCTGAGTTGGATGACTATGCCATCTGTGTGCCCTTGTAGGTTATCAGAAGTTGACTTTTAAAACTTGGCAGATTTTCCGCGGTCGAGTTTGCAGAGAAAGATGGGTAAAGATAAATGGATTCCCAAGGGAACTTTCTGTTAGGATTGATAAGAGCAGGTGAGAGCTAGGCTTTCCAGGATGCAAGTGGCTGGGTAGCCAGGTAAAGACCACACAGCGTCACCTGTGCGTCAGTACCTGCGGCCCATGACGAGTCAGGAAGGCAAATGTTGATAGTGTTCGGGGTCACCAGAGTCCATTGTTTTCTATGCTGCTCCAGTGACAATGACCCAGGATGGAACAGAGAACGTCACGAGGAAGCAGCAATGCCCATTGTGATGAGGTATCAGGACTCCCAGGCCGGAGCACGGCCGGCTGATGACGGAGCCTTGAGCTTCCCAGAAGCAAGAAAAAGGTCCCTGGGAACCAAGGCTGTGGAGGAGAGCCACATCAGGGCTACTTCGGGCCGCGTGCGCGCTGGGGACTTGAAAATGTTTTTTCTTCTCGCGCACCTTCCCTGCTCTCGCTCCTCAGAGGTCACAGGCATCTGAAAGTCAAAAGAACCAAGCAGAGGCCAGGTCGCCGAGGCTCACAGCTGGTGGTCTTCCTTTATCTCACAGAGCCAGTAAATCAGTTCCAGTTCGGTGTCTCAGTCACGCTGTCACAGCGGCAGCCGCAGCTACAGGAACGTGTGTGTGTGTGTGTGTGTGTGTGTGTGTGTGTGTGTGTGTGTGGTGTGTCATTCTTAGATTTCTAAGATAGTTGTGAAACAGGCTGAAAACAGACAGACACCACATTGGGTAAAGAGGCAGTGGAAGGCCTGGGTCAAAGTTGTAGCCTATGTATGAAGCCCTGGCCCCATGGAGCCATGGGCCCTGGCTGTCAGTCACTAGCTCCCTCGAGAGCTGTACTGGGTGGGCTCTGCCTGTGGAGATGGCCCCAGCTATGGGACTCCCTGGCTTCATACCCTAGTCTTGAAGCCGTGCATCTCAGAGAGTACCTCATGCCTGTCACCATCAAGATCTGCCTCTTCGTCTTCCAGACTGAACATAAGACTTCTCTTCCACTGTAACCACAAAAGCCCTTGGTTGTGGTAAGAGACACTTGCCACAAAAAGGCCATGATAGAGACACTATTGTCACAACCATGCTCATGGTCAGAGATACTCTTGCCACTTGCTGGAGTTCAGAGAGCTGGTGGGAAGATCTGCACTTATACAAACAGAAACCAACCTTAAAATACGTACCTGGACCCAGTAAGATGATGTCAGTGGGGACTGGAGAGATGGCTCAGAGGTTAAAAGTACAGGCTGATCTTCCAGAGGTCCTGAGTTTGATTCCCAGCAACCACATGGTGGCTCACAACCATCTATGAGATCTGGTGCTCTCTTCTGACCTGCAGGCATACATGCAAACAGAACACTGTATGCATAATAAATGTTGAAAAAAAAAAAGATGGGGTGGTGGTGCATGCTTTTCATCCCACTGGGAGGCAGAGGCAGGTGGATCTCTGAGTTCAAGGCCAGCCTAGTCTACAGAGCGAGTTCCAAGACAGGCTCCAAAGCTACAGAGAGAAACCCTGTCTCAACTCAAAGAAACAAAATAAATAAATAAAAATTAAAAATAAAAAGATGACAGCAGCAGATAAAGGTACATGTCCCACAAGTCTACAACTGGAGTTCCCTCCTCAGACTCTACATAGACATAAAGGAGTGAGCCTGACTCCTGAAGTTGACCTCTGACCTCCATGTGTATGCCATGACACATGCACCCACTCCTCTCCAAATAATACAACTTAAAAACACTATACAGACCTAACAGTCCTGCTCACCTGGTTCATTGGACCCTGTTTGACTGTCATTACAAAGACATTGTTTCAATCACTGTTCTAGTGCTGTGGAGAGACACCATGACCAAGGCAACTCCTATAAAGGAAAACATTTCATCGGGACTAGAAACATTTAATGGCACTGGAGTAGCAGCCAGGGATCACATCCTAGTCCATAGACAAAGAGAGACAGAGGCAGAGAGACAGAGAAAAACAGAAACACTCACTTTGGCTTTGAAACCTCAAAGCCCAGCCCCAGTGATATACTTCCGCCAATAAGGCCGCACCTACTAATCCTTCTAATCCTTTCAAACTGTCATTCCCTGGTGACTAAGCATTCAAATAGGCAAGCCTGTGAGTAGCCATTCTCAATCAAAGCACCACAGATGTGAAAGCAAACAGACCTTTGCCACTGAGAATTCTACTTTGTAGTTTCCATGAAGGTCACAGAAGTCTAACCTGAGGCCAGCCTTAGCTAAATGGCAAAGGCTGTAGCTCTTATTTTAATTATTAGTTTCTATTCTGTTTGTGCATTTGTTTGTTTGATACAGGGTCTCATGTAATCCAGGCTTCAACCCGTTGTGTAGCTGAGAATGACCCCTACCCTCTCCACCTCCCAAGTGTGGACTACTGGTGTGAGCTGCACCCAGCTAGTATTTTCTTTCTTCAGCAATTTATTATTCAGCATCATCTGATCCATTCAGGCCTGGACCTGTGGGCTCATGTTAACTATTTTTATTCTTCCTTTTTGAGACAGGATCTTGTTTTGCTGTTCTGGTGGGCATAAAACTCGCTACACAGAATGTTGCGGGATAATTGCTTGCACTGACTCAAAAGCTCAAAAAGCTGCTCATAAAGATTACCTTGAGAGCTGGGTGGTGGTGGTGCACGCATTTAATCCCAGCACTCGGGAAGCAGAGGCAGGCAGATTTCTATGAGTTCAAGGCCAGCCTGGTCTACCAAGTGAGTTCCAGGACAGACTACAAAGCTACAGAGAAACCCTGTCTCCAAAACTAAACAAAACAAAAAAAAAGATTACCTTGAATCAGGAGGTGGAGTCAGCACTTGGCTGACCAGAATTGACTAGAATTAGCTATAGAGATTTTGGAGAATTCAGATTTGGGGGGGGGGGTCACAGGAAGATGTAGGGAGGAGTTTAGACAGATTGGCAGCCCTGTCAATCTGGGAAGTGTAGATTAAAGGGTCAGCTGATCACTCTGCCACCACTCTTTGGGTCTATCAGGGTTTTACCTCAATATCTGATGATGTGGGAGTCCCCTCTGTATGCTCTCATTACCATTAATGAATAAAGAAAACTGGCTTGGCCTGATAGGGTAGAATAGAGGTAGGCGGGGAAACCTAAACTGAATGCTGGGAGAAAGAAGGGTGGAGCCAGAGAGAAGCCATGGAGCCCCCACCAGAGCCAGATGGAACTTTACCCGGTAAGCCACAGCCACGTGGCGATACACAGATTACTAGAAATGGGTTAAATTAAAATGGAAGAGTTAGCAAAACAGAAGCTAGAGCTAATGGGCCAAGCAGTGATTTAAATAATATAGTTTCTGTGTGATTATTTCGGGGCTGAGTGGCCGGAACAACCAAGGGGCCTTATTACAACAAATATCTGACTCCTGAGTTTTTATTAATAATAGAACAATATAGGTAAACACTTCATTAGGCCAAGCTGATCTCAAACTTGTGCAATCCTCCTACCTTGGCCTCCTGAATGCTGAGATTACAGAAGGTTACCAACAACTAAACCCAGTCTGCACGTTAATTTGCAGAATTGAATTATTTATCTTATATTTTCCTAAATCCTACTAATTTTCACAAATTCGAAGTGAGTACAAATTCTCAATTACTGAGAAAATCCAAGGTGAGTGAGTAGCTGAAATGCTGCAGGGTCTGTTTCTGTGATGAAACCCAGGTGGAAGGAGGCGCCATTGCCTCTTCTATGCTGGGCCTCAGGTGGAAGGAGGCGCCATTGCCTTCTCTATACTGCCTCAGGAAGCAGAGGCAGATGGAAAGAAGTCCTTGGGCCAGCCCTGCCAGAATCACTCAGAAGGTGTTTTGTCTTCCTGAAATGGAAGGCCCCAACACAGAAGAGAGCTAACTCTTCAGCTGCCTTCACTTGTGCTGGAACCTCATAACTCTCCAGAAAGCTTCCAGCCCCTTCCCGTCTTGCCTTGGCTCTGTTTCCTTCTTTGCTGAGGGTCCCATTTTTCAGAGCAGAAGGGAATTACATCAGACAGTTCTGAATCAGACAAAACAAAAATAACTGGACAACCTTCTTAGAGAAAAGCAATGTAGATTTTTTTTTTTTTATTGCCACTTCTGACTTTTTAGGCAGAGCCCAGTAAGTCATGGGAGGATGGCCAGGATTTCAAAATATAGAAAAGGGACTAGCACTGTGAACAGCCATGGGAGGGGGATGGGCAGTGGAGCCAGGGATGGGTTGACTGGGTGGTGCTTCCACTCCCCCTGCAGGTGGGAGAGGCGGAAGCCCAGCAGCCCCAGCCGGCTGAGTGTACAGGGTGCAGGGAGCACAGGCGGAAAAGACAGGGGAATTAGGTAAAATTGGCCACAACCAAAAAAAATTAGGAAAGGTGATCGAGGCAGAGCAAGGAGAACTCTAGGACACATAAAGAATAATTACTGGGGCCAGGTAATGATAAGCACAAACAGAACGTTATCTGAGACCCTCAGGGTCCAGCAGGAAGTGAAGCGCAGCCCTTGACTTTGTGGTCCAGACCCTAGAGTCTAGAGCAGCTGTTCTCAAAGGGTGGAGACCCCTGCAGGAGTCACATATCAGATATCCTGCACATCAGATACTTACATTGCAATTCAGAACAGTAGCAAAATTAGTTATAAAGTAGCAACAAAATAATTTTTATGTGTGTGGGTGGGTCACCACAGTATGAACTATATTAAAGGGTCTCAACCTTAGGAAGGTTGAGAATCGATGGCTTAGGGTGATAACTGCCAGACAGGCTGCTTACACGACCTGTCATCAGCCTGTCACGTTGTCTCTTCTACAGCTGATGAGGCTGAGGTACAAAGAAGGCAGAACAGAACAGAGTGGTTGACTCTCCCAAAGGGTGTTTGAACTCAGTCCGGACGGGGCGGGCGCTACTCCTAACGGAGACAATGTAAAGTTGCCCTTGGACAGGAACAGATGGCTCAGATGTTGAGAGAGATGACCGCAGGGGAATCTGGGGCACGGCTATGTCCCAGAACACTGTTACTCCATCACCCTCACCATGGGCCACCCCTCCCAAAGCTGAAGGGTTCTGTCCACTAGTCTTTACATTTTGTGTATATCCTCAATGGTCGCGCTGGGGGTGGCGGTGGGGCAGCTGTTTCAACTGACACAATTAAGGCTCACCTTGAACTCCCTTACAGGTCTAGCCACCTATAAAAGAGTGGATGGAATGTGGCTGTTAAAATTTTGGAAAGGGGTAGGGATTGGTAGATGCTTGCCTGTATGCAGGTGCTCTGGGTTGGATAAACCATGTGTGGCGGTGATATATATATATATATATATTCCTAGCACTGGGAAGACAGAGGAAAGAAGACTGAAAAAAATCAGGGTCACTTTTGGCTACAAAGTGAGCTCGATGCCAGCCTGTGTTACAGGAGCCCCGTTCTTCACCACCACCCCAAAATTAAAATGTTAGGGTTGGTAAGGTAGCCTTCAGGAAGGTAAGGCAAGACAGAGAAGGCATGCTTCTGAGGTCAGCTTGAGCTGCATAATACGACTATGTCTTGAATCTTTTAATTTGAAAGGGATTTGGGTTACTTGACCCTTGCAATTTCTTTTTGTTCTAAAATTCTGTGACTACTGGGAAAATCTACTTTATTATGGCCCACTGTGTCTGCCTACCAAGTACGTCTTCCAGACACAAGGCATGGCAGATACTGAGAAAGGCAAACACCTCAGCCAAGGGACGTTCTCACAGTGATGTTTGTGACTCAGATTCCATGAATATGCTTTTGGGGTTGGTCCCTGGCTGGGGAGAGACCTCAGAGGTCACTGGGGAGCCAGCTAGTCTAGGCGGCGGGCTTTCTACTGTACGGAACGGGAAAGTCAGAAGTTAGTTCAATGTCATTCTCAACTGTTACATGGTACAGTCAAGTCCATCCTGGGATATGGGAGACACAGTCTCAGAATGGAGGTGGGGAGAAGCAGCAGTAGTCTGAGTGTCTGAGGACATCAGAGGTGGGAGGCACTGAGCCCCACCCCCACCTCCCACTGGAGCCCCAGACTCAAAGCCAGGAAGGCAGAGACAGTTTAGGGGGTGCAGGGGACTCCACGTCAGTCTGATCTGAACCAGGGAAGAGGGGTGACTGAGCAAGGCGACAGGATCCTCACTTCTCACCCGGACCCAGCTCACCTTGCCAGTCCTTTCTAAAGTGACCTTTGCTGACTGGAGGGTGCAGCTTGTCTGGAGCCAGTGCAGCCTGACTGATAAGCCTTCTCAACTCATTAAATTACACAGGAGAAACAGAGGTGGAAACTTCATGGCACGGACCTCTCCCCTCTGCTGGGGAACCTGCCTTCCCGGGTTTCACTTTTCAAAGGCTGAAATAGATCTGGAGATTTTGTGCATAATTAAAGGAGACTGTCACTTCAAGTCTTTTCAAAACCTTTTGGTTCCGCGCTCAGCAGGGCGAGCGCAGGGCTAGTCACCACCTGGCATGAATAGGGCTAACCTGGAATCTTGGGTCACTTCTAGGCATCACAGTCAGAACAAAAAGAACTGATTTCAGAGGCCCCTCAGCCATGCCCCTCCCACCGGTAACTGAGAACCTATGTATTGACTTCTGGGTATTAAAGAGTGTGCACAAAGTGACCCACACAGAAGACCAGGTGCCAGTGCCAGCCAGCAAGGCAGGTTATCTTATCGGCCAGCTTGATAGAACTCAGGAAAGTCGGGCCATAAGGAACAAATACCTTTCAAACCACAGCAGATTAAGCCCAGAATGAGAGCAAGGGCAGAGGTGGGTGGACTCCGCCCATCTCATTAAGAACTCCTGGACTCCACCCACTTCATTAAGAACTCCTGGACTCTTCCCACCTCCTTAAGAACCCATAGCTTGGCTTGGATGCTCAACCCTGTGATCCTTGCTACTCAAGAGGCTGAGGCAGGAGGATCAAAAGGGTCTGCCTGGGCTGCAGAGTAAATTCAAGACCAACCTGGGCAATTTAGTGAGACCCTGTCTCAAAATGCAAAATGGGAGCTGGGGATATAGTTGGGTGTTAGAGCAGTTACCTAACAAACAGGAGGGGCTCAGGTTTACACCCCAGTGTCCAACAAAACAGAACAAGAAACAGCTGGTAGCATGCTTGCCTAATACCACTGAAACTCTGGGTTCACCCCCAACACTGCATGAAGCCAGATTTGCTTGTGCATGCAGGAGGTGCAGAACTTCAGAGAAATTCTCAGCTATACAGCAAGTTCAAGGCCATTCTGGGCTACATGAGACCTGGTCTCAAAACAACAAAAGCAAAGCCCCGAGTCTCCACATTTGCACGGTGACCTCCCAAAGCCTGCGTTTGCCTGAAGAAAAGAGCTGTTTCGTTGACAGAGGGTTCAAAGAGGCGAAGTGGCTTTGTTTGGCTAGGAAGAGGTCTTGGACTGAAGTCTTCAGGCTCCACAATGGGTGTGTGCTCTCCACAGGCCAGTGGTGACCTTTACCAAATTTCACCAGACTGTTCTTTCAATATGCAGCTATCCAGAGATCCCCTGCTTTGATCCCATTCATTGAGGCTCAAGTCCAGCCCTCTTAAAAGAGAATGAGCCAATAAGCTGGCGGCAGGGGGCGCGGGGAGGGGAGGTTATGAGATAGCCCTTGCCCCCAAGTACACGCATGGTAGGGGGCCATTTTGTGTGGTTTGAAAGTCATTCCTTGGTACCCCCAAGTCTTTCTGCTCATTCACGCTCATCCAGAGAGGTGACTGATGCCAAGAATGTGGGCCGCTCTGTGGCAAAGGTGAGTCTGGAGGAAGCTGCCTCTTTCCCAGGAGCCTGGGGAGGGTCACCCTAGGTTCTCTGGGGTTCCTGAGATGTGAAGCTCTCAAGACTACCTCTCTTGGGCTTTATGAAAAGGCAGATGCCTTGGGAACCATTTCTGCACCAGTGAGGAAAGAGAGCGGCTAAGATCAGGAAGCAGCCTGTGTGGGACCTGGAGGTGAGTGGAGCCCTCAGCTCTGGGCAGTGCTGCATGACAAGCTGGGTGGGATGAGAGGACAAGATGGGAGACTATGGCAATCAGCAGGGACCAGCCAGAAAGCCCTGTCGAGGCTTCCTTCAGAGCCAGGAAGGTGTGAACAGGGAGAGTGGCCTGACACTATTTGTGTTTTGAAATGATCCCTGGAGCATTGTGTGGAGAACAGATGGGAGCAAGCAGTGGAAAGAGGGAAGGTGGTAGGAGAAAGCCCTCTTCACCCCCCCCCCCGCCTTTCTCAGACCCAGGCCGACCTGGTCTGGAGAGCACTGAAATGGTGCGCCCTGGGATGCTGGCAAGCTGCGTCTCTCTTGAGAGCGCTATGAGGAAGAACTCTGTTTTGCAGGTGAGCGAACTAGTCTCAGAGAGGTGGGGTGACTTGCTCTGGGTCACATGGCTGGCAGTAGTAGCTAGCCTAGCACTCAGGCAGAGTTGTGCCGCGATTCTAGAGTTTCTGTTTTAGCCAAGGTTGCTCTGCCTCGGAGGTGATGCGCATCTCAGGTCCCCAGCCCATCAGCAGCACAGTTATGCTTGTCAGCCTCCTGCCCAGAGGAGAATGGAGCAGCCATAGCTGACTGCAGGTAAATACATGGGGAGCCTCTCTAAACAAACTATGGAAGAGTCTGGAGAGGATGAGAGGCTATGGCCAGCTCTCAGCTCTGGTGCTAGTGACCAGCCCCATCCTCTCTTTCTTAGTCCTGGGTCTCCCAGAGTCATTTTCCAATCCCAGGGGAGCCAAGGAGTCACAGTTTACTAAAGACACCCACTACCTGTATCACCCTTGCATTTTCCGGAAGGGAAGCTGGGTAAGGACGGGCTGGAAAGCACCCCAAAGTGGCTGGGGAAGAGGAGTGTTCACTGAGGGCTGGATGAAGATGGACAGATTGTCTTTCCAGAGATTGTTGGATGGAGCAGTGATCTTCAGCCATTCCCAGGCAGCCGTGGTACTGGGGAGCAACCTTGCTGAGAGCTGGGCACCCTTGGAAAGCTCCTGGTGCTTCCTGCACCCCAGAGAGTAATTAGAGACCAAGTCCCCAGCCTTCTCTCAGCCCATCCATCCTCGCAGGACTACTCTGAGCCTGGCTTGGTACGTAGGCTGCCCTTGGGGCCAACCACAGCTTGAAGCACATCTGCATCCTGCCAGCAACAAGCTAGCACCCTGCCCGGTTCCACCCCCTCCCTAAGGGCCACTAGCTGGCTAGGTTGTTTTGTCAGTGGGAAAGTAGGGTTGGCTGACACCTGCAGCAGGGCACGCTAATTAATTTATTCTGCATCCTCTTACATTACCTGGCTCCAGGGCCTCCGGCTTGACATGCAGATTTATGTAAAAGAGACCCAACATGCAAATGAGCCAGGCCCAGCACTTGTTTTAGTAACAGGCAGGGCTGCTTCACTGGTTCCCCTGCCTCACTGTTCTTCCCAAGGCCCAAGGTTCTCAGCACAGCGGCAGGCCTTGGGGATCTTTACAGCCCTGTGATGTCTCCAGCTTGGGCCCAGAGCCAGGCCTATGAGTACAGCCGGGATGGAAATGGGTTAGGCATTCTTCGTCTCTAAAGAAAGTTCCCAGTTCAGTTACTTGTGGAGGGCATGGAGACAGAGAGACGTAAATGCACCTGTGGGAGAGACTTGCACGGCTCTCCACGCAAGCGGAACAGTGTGATGGGCAAAGCGCAGAGCCAAAAAGGTGAAAAACAAAAAGAAAGAGGCAGAGATCAGAAGACGGGGGACGTGGAAAGAGATGGGGACACGGGGAGGGGGGATGCTGATGCTGATGGAGGGGGTGGAGACCAAGAAAGGAACAGATTTCAGAGTCAGTGCGCTGCGGAGGAAGAGTGAGGATATAGCAACAGCCTGGCTGTAGGGAGGAGTTGGTGACGATGACAGCTTGATGCTGGGGAGTTGGGAAGGAGTTACTGGAGGAAGGGACAAACCAAATCTGCTACCCACTCGGGAGGACAGTAGGGCTTGGCTGCCAGCCGGTAGTATGGCTGCCCATCTCAAGAACCATTTAGTCTATCCGCCTACATTTGTATAATTTATTGGACCCCACACATGTGTACAAACCCCACAGGACCATGTCAGGCAGAAGGAAGCATCCTAGACCTCTCAGGCTCAGAGAGCCGACCTCCGGATCG
The DNA here is from genome assembly GCA_028555095.1 of Dicrostonyx torquatus. NCBI lineage: Eukaryota > Metazoa > Chordata > Mammalia > Rodentia > Cricetidae > Dicrostonyx > Dicrostonyx torquatus. The sequence continues at coordinate 2,582,384 of JAQHUG010000181.1, forward strand.
TCTACACTTGTGGTTCTCTCTGCCTCAGAGGGTCCAGAGGAGAGAGCAGCTCCACGTGCTTCTCCTCAGAGCCAGGATGCTCTTCCACATCTCAGTGAGTATGGCTGTCTGTTTTCTGCCCCACAGGAACGGAGACAACCAGTTAGGCAAGCAAACCACCAAGTTCAGAGACAAAGAGGGACTTTCCTGTTACACAGCTTATTCTCTGGGAAATTGACTTTGGGGAGGAAGGAACTCACTCCAAGTTCTGGGTGGGTGGTCTTGGAAATAGCTGGGAGAGAGATGTGGAAGCTCCCAAGATTTTGAGATGTTCACACTACACCCCCACAAAATGAGCTCCAGAGAGGTGACATGAAGGGTGTTTCTTAAACCCTAAAATGCCAGCACTGAAGGACCCTCAGACCCTCTGGAGCCCTCTAGTAAGTACCAGGATGGTGATGACTTGGTTGCTAAGTTGATCTACTCTGCTTCCAGTAGCCTCCTGGTATTGGTGATGTTCCCAGAACCCACTTGAGGTACCCATGTAGGTGCTGGGCACAACAGCCTGTTGAAAAGTGGATCATGTTTTCACTCTGCCACTAATGAGCCATGTGTGCACTGGGAAAGATACAGGCCCTGGCCCGCTGTGCACACATCCCCAATGCCCCGGAAGACAGGGGCTCCACTTACATGGTCTTTGCTATCTCCTCTCTCTGGGGAATGATGTTGAGTCCCAATGCAGAGCAGATAACAGCAATAAGCACCCTGGGCCCAGCTACCTCATCGTGTGGTTACCAGGATGGCACCTGCTTTAGGATGCCAGCTCCAAAAGCCAGGTCACCTCTTGCGCACAAGCACAGGTGAAGGCCAGCCCCTCAGTCGTGTTATATTGCCTGAGCCTGCTTCAGCCTCCTGGTTCAGGCAGAGGCTACCTACTCCAGGCTGGCCAGCCACAAGGGTCCCCTTTAGGATCACTTTTAGCTCAGTGTTTCTAGCCTCCTGGAATGCCTCTTGTGAGTACAGAGGATGGACAGCCACAGAGCCTCTCCCTTGCAAAAATTTTGCTTACAGTGTCGGAAAACTCGTGGACTCCCTGAATTCCTTAGTCCAAGACAGACTGAATTATCTTTCTGGAATCTTCAGGCTTGGGGAAGCCAATGTCCATGTGTGGAGGGCCAGGGCCACACCCATTTGGGTGGGCCATTCCAGGACACTTTCCACGGGAGGCCCTCTTTCCCTCTTCCCGCCTCAGTGGTTTCTTCTAGGTTGGAACTCTGTATTAAGCGGTTATAGCCTTGCTTCATAGCCAGACTCAAGTGATGCTTTGCCCAAAACTCCTTTCTTCTGTTTCTTGGAAGCTGGTTCTGAGCCCTTCTTAGTGGCCTTCTCCTCAGTTCCTAAACCTGGCTCAGATTGTGCTGTTAGCTGGGCCCCAGAATTGAGGTGACAACAGCAGAAACGCAGACATAGTAGACACTGAGAGCATATGGCTGGTAAACCCTAGACTCTCACGGGTTGGCAGAGACAGTGAGTAGTCTCCTTTCTCCAAAACCTGTGAGGGCAAGAGTGAGGGGTGGGGGGCAAAGAACCTGAGGAGAAACATGGTGAGGCTGGGGAGCCTCCACCTGAGGGCTCTGCTGAGAGCTGACCCTATTTGCTGTTCCCTGAAGCTGGTGGTCCTGGAAGCTGCGGACTCCCCACCCTGGGCACAGCTGGAGGCCCTGGATGCCTCTGTGTGGAGGGGAAGTGATTAGAGGTTGGACTCTGGAGAGCCAGGGCTGAAAAGAGCATGGGAAGGTCCACATGGAAGGCCCAGGGCTCAGTAGAATGAGAGCTGCACTCCCCACCCCCATAAGCTCCCCACCCCCACCCAGGGCTAGAGGGAGTCGAGCTAGCCCTGGGGTGGCCCGGGGTTCCAAGTGTCTTTGGATGGAAAGCTGCTTAATCTCTCCCTGGAAATCAGAAGTTGGAACCCACACAGCTGATTACAGGGCCAGAGGAGGGACTTAGGGGGAAAGATGAAAAGAATTAAAGTCAGCTAGGCAGGGAGCAGACAAGGGAGCTGGTGGGGCAG
>JAQHUG010000181.1:2584941-2617142 GCA_028555095.1 Dicrostonyx torquatus
CACAGGGAGCAGACAGGGGGCTGGGGCAGGTGGGGGGCCACAGAGGTTCACGGGGAGCAGACAAGGAAGGGGTCTGGAGCAGGTGGGGGCTGCAGAGGCTCACAGGGAGCAGACAGGGGCTGGGGCAGGTGGGGGCCGCAGAGGTTCACAGGGAGCAGACAGGGGCTGGGGCAGGTGGGGGCTGCAGAGGTTCACAGGGAGCAGACGGGCTGGGACAGGTGGGGGCTGCAGAGGTTCTTGCTGAGGTTTGAGTCCTTGGGTGAAGGTCAGTCAGGCCTCTCACTTAGGGGTATTTTGTAGGGACAAGAAGAAACCCTTCAGGAGTCAAATGTTGAGAGATCTGTGAGGGGAACAAGAGGCTAGCCACTGAGGTTGTCCTTAAGCCTAGGGGGACAAAGACCTGGGCTAAAGGACAAAGGCAGTCCTGGGTAATGGCTTTGTCTTGCTTAAGTCTAGACTGGAGAGCTGGGGCTGGAGGACAGCTGGGACTCTGGCAGAGAGGGTGGCGATTGCTCTTCTGTGCTGGGTCTTCTGGTCACACATGTGCACGCACACGCGGGCACACACACCACTCGGCTATGTTTGCTTGCTCATGTTCGCCCCCATCTCTCTCTCTCTCTCTCACACACACACACACACACACTCTCTCTCTCTCTCTCTTAAATAACTTGCAGACGTATATTAGCAAAAACATTCCATCTGGGCTGGGATTTCTCTCATTGCTTTGAATTCCCCTGGGTCTTAACTTGAAAAAAAAATAGGAAGAGGCAAAGATTTGACTAATGCTGGGTTAAGTTTTTTTCTTACCCCTTTCTTTTTTGGTTTCTGACTGCCAAGAATTTATGTTTGTAAAAGGAAAAGAATTAACTGTGTTGATTAAGAGGCAGGCTCCCTGGAAATGTTCTCTCTTAACCCTTTGATGCCCTCTCAGTGAAAGACACTCGGGCTTTCTGGCCTGGGCTTTGATGTCCCTGGGCTGGAGGTCTGGAACCTTCCAACGGGAGCTGAGGTAAACTGGCCCCGTGACATCCTTGCATGAGTCTCAGAGCAGATGCTGAGTGAGTGGAGTCTGTCTATGTACATGGTACCGTGAGCTCCGGTGGAGGAGGGTGGGTCGCGCACACATACACACACACACATGCTCATGGGCCTGTCTCTCATGACCTGCTGGTGGTGAGGAAAAGCTCCGGTAAGGCACCTTGACCAATCACCTTGATCAAATTAGTAGGAACTGATTTGGCAGAGCAGGGATTTGATCGAAGGCAAGGGTGAAGTGGCTCCCGGGGAGGAAGCAGGGTTCCTGATGTTACCCAGCTGTTACTGCTAGCTTGAGTAACCATAGCACAGGGCTAACTTGAGCCATGCATCAGTATCCTGACAACATGGTGGGGGCAGGTGGGGGCATTGGGAGTCTCAGAGATTTCCTCTTCCAGTCCAGCCTAAGCTCCACCCCTCTACATCCTCCCTGTCTCTGTGTCTCTGTCCCTTAGGAAGTGATGGGGCTGCACAACTCTATTAAGATAGGCCTTGCCATCACAGAGGCTGAAAGTTTGGGCAGAGGGAGACTCTGGGCTGCGACTGAGGGGTCTGACTGGGCAGTGGAGCTGGGAGGAGAAAGTGGAGAAGAATTTGCTGCGTGTTCTGAGTGTTTTGCCTGTGTATCAAACTGCCCAGGACTTGTGATGTCCTGAGCCCCATGCTTGGCCTCACCTCGCCTTTGGTTAGCCAGCATATCCTTCAAGTCCCGGGTGCTGCCTCCTCCGTACAGGTCCTCCTTACCCCTCCCACTTCAGTGACCTATGATTCTGGGAATATTGTCTTCACGGCATAACCTTTAGATCTGTGTTCTGTTTTCCATCATCCCAAATGCCCAGTACCTAGTTCAATGCCTGAGACAGATCTTGGCTTAGCCATGGCTCACTGAGTTAAACTGACGGTTCTCAGTTATTGAAAGCAATGAAGTCCCCCACAGTGGCACTCATCACAGGACCCCAAGATTATCTACACATGTACTTGATCACTCAATTTTCTATGAGCCACCCAAGGCAAGAATTCTGCCAGAGCCCTACACAGGGCCTAGTGCAGGACAGATAGTAAACATCCAGCAAACCTCAAATGGATGAAAGAAGACCCAACAGATGATAAATATCCACGAACAAACCAGAGCACTAACTATGGCTGGTGCCGATGTTAGGTGCTGGAGCACAGAGAAAAGGAAGTGCCATTAGGACAAGGTGACGGGAGAGAGGAGCAGCAGCCACTGGGCGCCTAGGGTACTCCATCACTGCACTGAGCAGACAGCCCCTGTTGTACTCTGTCCTGTCTTTATCCTGGCAGGGAGGGCTGTTTACCTTATTTAGCATCATTTAGGATATTAACGGAGGCTAAGTGTCTTGCCAAGGGTCACTCATCTGGCTTATGTTAAGCTGAGGTGCCAGCCCAGGTCTTGTGCTTCGCCCACAGCACTGTGGGTTGGGAACACTGGGTTTTAAGCATGGCTCTGGAAGATGAGAGGCACTCAGTTTTGGAAAGGTGATCTAGGGCCCAGGTGAGAGGACTAAGGGTTCCCAAGGAGGCTACCACCAACTCGTTCTAGGAACTTCCATTAACTGTCTGGTCAGGGAGTCAGGGGAACCCCACCACGGCATAGGCAGAGCTCCTGTGCAGGGAGACAGTGGGAGCCCAGAGCAGCCAGGATGGCCTCTTCAGTGCTGCCCTGCAGCCCAGTCTTGAAGGAGTAAGGCTCTCCAAAGTGATGGGATTTTCACACATCAATACATTTATTTTTTCAAAGAAGCTGTGGTAGGTCACCATCGTGACCCACAGGCACAGGTGGGGCAGAAGCCTAGACATGTTAGACATCCTGTGCAAGGGGACATGGATGGCTGGTAACCAACCTGGGGTTGAACCCAGAAGTCTAGCTCCTGAGTTTGTGCCAAGACACCAGGGAGGGACATTGTGGTAACGGAAGTGCCCTGACAGGCAGAGGTGGGTGGAGTCAGTCTAGGCTGGTATCTGGGAGTCTGATCCGGATCTGATTGAGGATGCAAGGGGGTCAATGAAAGAAAAGACTTAACCCCACCACACACATGCATACACACACAACACATACATGCATACACACACATACCACACACACATCATGTACATACCATACATACACCACATACATACATACACACACACCACATATATACATACACACACCACTTATGTACATACACGCATCACAAACATACCACACATAAACATACACCACACACATATCACACGCACATACTACAGATACACACAGCACACATACATTACACACATACTACAGATATACCACACATACACATACTACACACACATCATACACACATACTATAGATACACACACCATACACATATAACACACACACCACCACCACACGCACCACACATACACTACACATTACATCACACATACATTCTACAGATACACCACACACACATACACACCACACACACCACATATACATACACTATACACACATCACACACACATACCACACACACCTCATATACACACACCATACACACACAGCACACACATACTACATTTACAACACACACATACTATACCACACATCACAATACATGACACACACACCACACACACATACCACATACATATACATACCATACACACATATTCTATACACACATACTACGCTGGTGACTTTGGGAATCATTTAAGGCTGGGGAACACTTGAAGTGAGGGACAGAGTGAAGTCCCTCTGTGTCCATAAATATTTTGATTCCAGGGGCCTTCAGGTTTACTACCCCATCTACCCTGTCCCAGCAGTCCCCAAGAGTGACTCCCGGGCTTCTTCTGGGCAGCTCCTACCTGTTTTTCTCCCTCTGTGTGTTACACAGGGCATACGAACCCACATTAGCCTTCAGGACCTCCCCTGGCCTGGCACTCTTCCTGCTGACTGCCTGTTGCCCTGTGGTCAGGGCAGCCCCTGTTGGTTGGTGGTAGCCTCTGTCTTTCTCTGTACTGGCCCCTTTGGGATGGGAGCCACTCCTTTAGCTCAGCTCCAGCGTGGCCTCTTCCCATGCATGCACTTGGTTGTCCTGGGTGCCATTGTTGCAGCCAACCTCTGCCTCCTTCCAGAAAGTTCAGGGACACTTGGGAGGAGCACAACTACCACATGTTGTGCTACTTTCCTAAATTGTTTTTGTTTTGTGGTTTGTTTGTTTGTTTAATTTTTGGGGGGGCGAGTTATATTTCTTAATGCTAAGAGATATTTCAAAGCTATTCCCCAGAAATACTTTCTGTCCTGCTTTCAGACCTCGGGGACGTGTTTCCTAGGCTTCCCTTCATCTTTCATGATTACAGTAGAGCATCTCCCAGCCACTACCACTCAACCTGTGCATGACATCATCCCAAGACAGTCAGGTCTTCAACCAATCCTGTATATTGGTGCAACGCCTTATGGTGACTGAGCCTCCTCAGTCCACGGGACTGTCCCCAGCCTCAGCCCTGAATGGCATGCCTGCATCTGGACTATTAGACCCATTTCCCAGGTGAGCAGAATGAGAACAGCTTGGTGTCATCCACAGTCCCGTGGCTGGTGAGTCACTTGGCTACAGTGTGAGATTTCTAGGCAGGAGGATCAGGAGGAAGGCAAGGACTGGGATGGGGCATGCTCTGGTGGATGCAGCCCAGTATTTGGAGGATTGAAGGGATGAGTGATCACAGCTTTTCTGTACCCCGAAAGCCCCACCCCGAGTCACATGCTTTTCCCTGCCTGGCATCCTGGCACCTTCCCTGCTGAGCAAGGTTGAATCACCTCTCCAGCGTGCTCTTCGCCAGGCCCTCGGCTTTTCCTAGGATTTGACGCAAGGCCCGTTTTTCAGGTAGGCAGTATCTGTGGATCCTTCTGGGGTCTGACCCATGTCTAAACAAGAGGAGGCATTTGAAAATTACTCAGACACCGTGGACAGCATTTGAACTCTTGGCAGAGAGACGCAAGTCTGCAGCAGAAGGTGGGGGGCCATAATGATGCCCAATCACACAATAGCAGCAGTTACAGCTGGAATTTTTGTAGCACCCACTTCCAAAGAGCTTCATGCACACTCAAGTTTATTAGATTATTTGACCTCGTAAAAGTCCCACAAATGGGTGGTGATGATTATGGCTACCATTTTATAGATTTGAAAATCGAGGCCTAGAAAAATGTAAGTGATTTGCTAAAGGCCCTCTAGCAAGGGAGGGGAAGTGGGTCTTAGTCTGCCTTGGCTTTTGAGGTCTGTAGGTGTTTTGAATGTAGGACTCCCTCTTGGGTGTCTACATTCCTGGGAGCTAAGGTGTGGATAGAGGAGGTGTCTGGCAGTAGACTCAGAGAATGTTCAAGCACAGGGTCACTCAGAGACAGTGAGTCAGGCATCTTTATTTTGAGGTAAGTTTCCTCTTTCACTTCCCCAAACAATTGCTGGGGAGTGAGCTCACTTCTTACCCATTATAAGATCACTAGCTCAGAGTTTTTGCACAGCGGCTGGTTGTAGTAAGAGCCATATGCGAAAGAGGTCAGCATTCCTGTCCTGGGATTATGCCCTTCTGGTCCACCAATCCCCCAACAAGGGTGCGGTCCTTGCTAGCCTGCTGTTTGTCGGTCCGACCTCTTCCTGGTGCCCTGACCCAGTTCTTGCCCCATGGCTGGCCTCTTAGGAGCTCTTCTCTATTTCTCAGCATCCCAGCAGAATCCCAGGAGCCTCAGTTCAACACTTGGGGCCTCTCCCAACCAGGTCCTGAACCCTGAACGTTCTTCCCACCCGGGTTCCGCCCCTCACCTTCTCATGAAATCTTCAGCCAGCCTGGAGGACTGGCCCAGGCATGCCTCCTGTTTTCCCAACTCCACAGCTTACTGCTCTAGCATCCCTTGACCAGAAAAGCCACTCCCACACACCCTACCTGCTCAGTCTCTACCCATCTTCTAAACCTATGGCAAATGTCCCTCCTGAAGCCTCCTGGGTTCCAGCACCAGGAAACACTCCCCTTCTTCCTAGGAAGTACGCAGGCTTTTATACACACAGCTCCCTTGTCATGTAGCAATGGTATAATGCATCAGATAACCACAGAGCTACAAAAGTCACAGAATTCTGCATTGTTTATGTCTCTCTCTCTCTCTCTCTCTCTCTCTCTCTCTCTCTCTCTCTCTCTCTCTCTGTGTGTGTGTGTGTGTGTGTGTGTGTGTGTGTGTTGGGGAGAGGGGTTGAATGCCGGTATAGCAGAAGGAAATCAGTCACTTCCTAGATTTCAAGTGTGTCAATCATTTCCTGAGTGACGCTTTCATGTCATCCCCGAAAGGCAGGACTCATGGCTTCCGTTTTGTAGGTGAGAATCACTGAGGATAGACTGAGAGGGAGACCTGTGGGCAGGTTAGCTGGGTGTTACTCACAGAGAAACTGCTGTTCCTAAGGAATGCATTAAAGCTTAGGTGGCCTTTCAAGGAGAGTCCCCCTTAAAGGCAACGGGATGGGATTGCAGCTGTTTATCCCTGGAAAGGGTGGCTGCCTTCATCCAAGGGCAGCTCTTGAAAGAGGTGGCAGCTACCCACACTGTCCTGCAGGTCAGAGGGCCACCTGCCTTCTGAGCACAGCTCTGCTCCCAAATAAGCTCGTCACCTGTCTGCCTTGACTCTAAAGCCCAGGATTTTGCTGGAGGCAGTGTGGCTTTTAATACATCTTAGAGGTGAGGGTTCTCACCATGGCCCAACAAGCATCATTGGGTATGAATGGAAAAATCCCACTCCAGAATGTCCCTGCAAAGAGCGGTCTTCCCTTGTTCTGGAAGCTCTCAGACAGATCCGACCGAGAGTGAGAACACTGAGAAGCTGGGTCTAGAGCCTCCGGCACTGATGTGTCTGCTGCTGTCTGGTTCCTGTTACACTTTGAAAACTTTGGTGCAGGCTTGAAGGGTGACATTGAAAATATTGAAAAGCAGATGAACAGGTGAGCATCAACGATCCCAAAGGAGCCTGCCCCAGCTGAGGAGCAGCCTGGAGACATGGCTAAAGTTCCCCTCCGGCTGTCATGTGCTGAGAAAACCTCCTAGTCAGGGCTTTCCTCAGGAAACACAACTGAGAGAGCCAGGTGTCCTGTTGAAATGGGGGCTCAGCCTTAGCACACAAGATGGTGGAAGGGGAACGACGGTAAAGCCAGTCTTAGCCAGCTCTGTAATCACCCACAACTAGTCAGTCACACTGGCAATGTGGAATCTGCGACTGTGGGGAAGAACCAACCACCTGCTTTGTGTCTTCACATCCAAGATCTCCAGCCTTGGCTTCTCCTGGAAACAGAAGGATCTGGTTGGGCTGGGTCTCAGGACCCCAAAGCTGCTGCAGCTAGAGTGGATCCCCTCATATTTGCTTAAGCCACCATGGGTTTCACTTAGACCCAGTATTTCTGAGCCCAAAAAAATGAAGCTCAAGAAACGTGGGGCTACATTTAAATATCTGGGGCTGGAGAGATGGCCCAGAGGTTAAGAGCATCGACTGCTCTTCCAGGTCCTGAGTTCCCAGAAATCACATAGTGGCTCACAGCCATCTATAATGAGATCCGATGACATTGTATACATAATAAATAAATCTTTTTTTTAAAGTATCTGAGTTCCCTCACACAGCTCCGGGATGCATGAGTGGATGGAGATGAATGGAGAGGAGGTGTGTAATAAACCATCTGTGCACCTAACACAGGTCAGTTCCTGGTCACACCTGTGTGTGGAACAGATGGCCAGCTGCCTCGGGTCCTTTGGAAACTTCCACAGGGCTAAATCAGAGGCGGCCCCAAAGTCCTGGCAATTACAGGATTTCTACCTCTGCTACCCACTAGCCGTTTCCCTTCAGGCACCTCAGTACCACTGGGTCTGAACTGGGGAGTCACCGGCGGTGAGTTTCTGTGCACTTGTTTCTTTGGACTCTCCCAACATGATTCAGCTGAAAGATACTGGCAACAGTAGCACGAGTCACCGGCGAAAGATACTGGCAACAGTAGCACGAGTCACCGGCAGCCTGGGTATTCTCGGTGTGTCCCCGGGTGTGGCCCAGGGTCTATCCTACATTGGTCCCTCTCTCCCACCCACATCTCCTTATGCCTTTTACCCCTTCCTGTTCCACATCTATGGCAGAAGGACACACAGGAATTGCCCAGGGAGGCTGAAACATTACAGATGCCCAGAGATCCTGATGTTTTAGTTTGGGATGTGGCTCAGGCAAGCTCTGTGGTGATTCTGTCAGGTAGCCAAGATTGAGAAGTACCAGGATGAGAGTGTAGCTAGAGGAGGAAGCCGCTGTGAGCCTCAGCCATCTGACAACTGGGAATCAGATGTAGCAGCTGGATTTGGAGAAGTGTGGGCCACACACATCTTTTAGGAGTGGAGGAAGAAACTTTAAGAGTCAAAGAGGCCAGTCCTGTTGGGCATTCGGGTGACAACAGGAATGGAGAGACATACCAGGACACACTGAGGCTCCTGGACTGTTCCAGAGTGCCAGGCTGTGGCTGTCAGGGAGACTCCACAGGGACAGACCAGCGTTGGGACCTGCTCTAGAGTGGATGTGGGCAGCTTGGCATCCAAGAACGGGGTGGGGTGGGGAGTGCATGGTAAGACATAGCACCTTCCTCTCAATGATGATTGTTTACAAGCATGTGGAGGGGGGTCCCCAGGGAACCTCCCAGTCACACAGAGCAACACAAGCTGTGATCATGGAATTGGTGGTGGCAACAGCAGCGCAGTGAGGTCTTCCCTGAAGTTGGCTCCCAGTTGGCATGGCCCTCCCGAACAGCTGCTTTCTGCACATTCCCCAGGCCAACAGCTTCTTCACTCTGTCTCCCCACGGTGCCACTGGCGGCTTTTCCACTCACTCTAACTCCGCACGGTGCCACTGGCTGTTTCTCCACTCACACGGTCTCCCCATGGTGCCACTGGCACTGGCTTTCCTTCCTATGTGACCCCACACTCTTCCTTTTAAATCATGTTGTCTCTGAAATTAGAAAACTTTAATTGTTAGCAAGAGCTGGGGTCTGTTCCTCGCATGGACAATATCATTAAATGTCAGAAAATAAACAAACTGGAAAAGTTTTAAGACATTTTCAAACCCTTTGTATCCCAGAGGGCGCCTGGGGCCTGGGGCAGGACGGGGTTCTACCGGCTGCGTTTATACTGTGTTGATAACTTAACCCCTGCAGCTGCGAGGGGCCAAACTTTGACAGCGGGGCTGTTTTCACTAAACTTCCCAGGATCGCAAACTTGATTTGGGAGGCATTTGCGCTGATTTGCGCTGAGGTCTCCAGTGACTTCAGCAAGCTTCCTCTTTAGGCAGAGTGCATGCTGGGAATGGGCCAGTGGCTCTGGAAGCCGACAGCTGCTGTAAACCATGGCTGTCCTCCAGAGTCGGTCCACAGGACTGAGGGAGGGGCCGGGACGGCCAGTGGGTGCTGTGTGAGAACATTTCTTCCCATCTCACTGAAATGTGAATCTAATGGGGTGATAATGAGGCTGTGGCCTTTAAGCTCCATTGAGGATCTTTGCACGTTGTGATTTCACCCAGAGTGGGGCTCGTTTTTGAAATGATTAAAAGTATTGATCCCTAGGTCTGTGTGGCTCGAATCAGAATTCATTAGGTGCCTAGAGGTGAAATACACATTTCTCTCTAGTTCTGCAACAGATTCAGTCTTGCAGCCGGCTCTGGCCAGGCCTGGCCCCTCTGACCACATTGACTCTGGCACCCATAGGGCCCACTTGGCTGGGGGCTTCTCCCTCATGTTTGAGGAGGGAGGTTCTCTCTTATTTGTCTTGGATCTACTTCTGTGTAGCTGGAGCAAGCACAGGGACTTCTCCACACAGAAGCAGAAAGTCTCCCAAGTTTCAGACAGTTTTGATCTGGGTCAGGTGATGTGGCCTGACCTTGGCCTCCTGTGAACCATCAACCCTCAGACAGGAGAGGGTCCTTCCTTTAATTCTGTCACCATTCGCTGGCTCTCAAGAGTGCGAGATCATTCCTTTGAAGATGCAGTCCAGGTTTCTTAGTGCTGGGAATGCTTAGACTGGCATCTTAAGAACGGCTGGAAGCAAAGACCTGAATTTCGTTTATGCCATTTTAAGTTCACAAGTTAAGTAAAATATTCTCCTCTATCACCTCTGTAGGGTAAGTGCTGGACTTAGGAAATTAACCCAGTATCTTGTCTCCCTGCAAGACCTACCTACGGGCTCCAGGCTTTAGAAGCAATTAGCATTCCTTTGTTAGTTAATATCTCTCTCTCAGCCAGAGACCTTCCAGACCAGAAAAAATTCCAGCAGACAGGACTTTCCCCACACCCTACCCTACCCCCAAAGAAGAGACACTATTGCAAGCAGAAGGATAGACATATCTCCAAAGCAGAGGTGTCTTGTTTTCAACACAATTCTCTCCTTGCCTTAAAGGGCTGAAGCAATCTGACATTTGGTCTGGGTTTTCCTGGGTCCATGTGTGGCCCCATCTTTTTTCTTTGTTTTCCTTTTCTTTCTTTTATGATCATTGGTGTTGTGCCTGCATGTATGTCTGTGTGAGGGTGTCAGATCCCTGGAACTGGGGTTACAGATAGCTGTGAGCTACCATCTAGATGCTGGGAATTGAACCCAGGTCCTCCAGAAGAACAGTCAGTGCTCTTAACCACTGAGCCATCTTACCAGCCCCATTGAGGGCCCATCTTAATGCCTACTGGTCAGTCTCCCTATCCTGTGCTCTCCTCTCACAAGGCTCAGAGCTCCCATTCTAGCCACTCACTGAGGCCTTCTGCCCACCTCCAGCTACAGTCGAGGGGTATTCTATATCCCTAATAGACTTAGAGCAGTGGGCAAGGCTCAAGGAGGCCGGTGGGATGCTAATGTCACATGGAGTGAAGCAGTCTGACCAAAGTCCCCTCCCTTTATCCTCATCCTGGGCAGCCATAGTCACAACATGGATACAGCAGTAACTTTACTCAGATCACAGTGTCAAAGTCCATTATCGGGGTCACACACCCCGTCTCAGAGCTGCATGGGGGAATGTGGATTACCTCCACTGTTTTATAAGGGTGAGACCCTCTCCCACCACCTATACCAAGAGGATGGGCATAAGATCTCTCAAGCACAAACGCAGTTGGTATTCTGGGGTTCCCATGTGTACATTGCGTTCTAGACTTCTCTGCATGCCCACAATAGTTTGTGAGATTTTCGAAGGCAAAGTTTTGATTTTACACTTTTTTTTTTTGCATTCTCGTCACCTAGCACAGGGCCTGTCTCATCAGGTACCTGGGTGAGTGACTGTGGGTGAAGGAAAACAGTCCATGGGGGCTGTCATTTGATTCCCAGAACAACTGTGTAAGTCAACAGCACAGGAACATGAGCTCCGACTTCCTGAAAAGAAAGAAAGGAAGAAAGAAAGAAATGGCTCTTCTGGGGGGGGGGCAGGTAGGGCCTTGCTTTGAGGTTACCTGGCCTCTGGAGCTGGCGCCAGGGCTGTGGTGCAGTCTAGAGGCTCTGAAAGTCTCCGAAGTCATGGCTCCCTTTGCAGCTGCCTGGGGTACCTCCTACACAGGTGCTTCCAAGCAGTTCATACCAAGGTCTCTTTCATCCCTCCGGTGCCCTAGCCCAACGCCCAGGCTTTGAAGGAGTTGGCCTAGCAAATGAACTACAATTACGTAGTAATAATGATGCAATTTTCTCATTTTTTATTAATAAAAGACATATGGGACCTGCCACTCAGAGCTTTCCATTGAGAGAGAGAATGCATTTCTCCCTCCAGGTTAACAGAATTCCACCCAGAGATGGATTCTTAGGGAACTGCCTTCCCAGGAGGGGGCTATTGCCTCAGCTCTGCTCCCCACTGCCCTTTCTACAGCCTCCACTGAGTGTGGCCTCCTTCCCTTAGCCTCTGAAATCAGAGTAATCCGGGTCATTTGCTGTCTGTCCCCACGGGACTCAGCAGCCCCTGACTCTGGAGAAAGCGTGGCTGAAATGTGTCAGTTTCTCAGAGATGCTAGGGTGATGTATTCCAAGACCTGTCAGGAGGATGCTTAAACCTTCCCATAGGTCCGCCTTTAACACTGCCTCTCCCTCCCTCCGGGTCCTTCCTTCTACTCCTGTCCCCACTCCTCTGTGCACATGCATCAGGGCTCATGTGTGAGGGTCTCGGGGGATGGCACGGGGCTACACTCAGGACAAGCACCATGACTGAAAGCAGGAAGCCTGGCAGCTCAGACCCAGACGCATGCGGCCTTTCTGCCCACTGCGGGGCCTTGGCAGAGACCCAGGGCGCTTTCTCTGGGGGCCCGCCTTCCGGTTCTATGGCAGCAAGGCCTTCCCCACAGGCCTCAAAGGAGGAGAGAAATGGAGTCTGTCTGCTTTCTCTCTCCCTGCATGAGAGCCCACTGTGTGCCAGGCAGAGTCAGGCACACCCTCTGTCCTCTGGGTACCTCCCGCCACCATTGCTCTGCCCTTACTGTCCTCCAGAAGGTGACTGTCAAATGGGCAGAGGAAAGAGATGGGGGATTAAGAACTAGGGAATGGAGGCAGGGATGACCTCCATGTAAGAGGCCATGAAATAGAAAACAGGACTCAGAATGGTCGGGGAGCCCAAATGACACTTCTTCCCTTCTGTTAAAAACATAACCAAACCAAGCCTCTCCTCCCCTCTCTAGGCCTTTGCAGTCTGTGGCTTTTTGTCTCTGAGAGCCATCTCTGAACAGGATTGCTGCCTGAGTCAAGGTCCTTCAGTCCACAGAAGAAATCATCGTTCCGAGATGCCAGGCCAAGAGTCTGGAATGGGAAGGGCCTCTGGAGATCGCAGCCCCAGAGCAGAGAAAGAGCAGAGCCAAGTGCATCCCTGGCCTTCAGGCTGGCAGTTCTTCCCGCGGAGGAAGGCAGGCTCTTCTACTGCATCCTCACGTCTGCTATCAAGCCCACTACACAGCGTGCATTCATTACCCAGAAGAGGACACGCCGTTTCTCGCCATGTTCTTACCCAAGATGGCCTTTGGCTCTTCGGGAATGTGGGATTGAGAAGCAACTCCTGTCTGCTGAAGGCTCTGTCCTGGCAACCCAGCCAGATCTCTTCAGCGGCAGCTGCATGGCCTGCAGGCTAGGCCTTCATCCTAGCTGCACTTGTTCCGATTTCCCATTAACTTTCTTCTCTCATCCTGCTGGTCAGGGCCTAGGCGGTCTCCTGATTAAGCTTCAAAAGGACACATTCTGGGCCTTATTGGTGCCATTACTGACCCTCTGGAGTGTCCCTTTTCCGGCATCTCCCTGTGGCCTCAATGCTGTCTCCCTCTGCCCTATATTTTTCTTTCCTTTTTTTTTTTTTAAGATTTATTTATTTATTATGCATACAGTATTCTCAGTACTCTATCTGCATGCATGCCTGCAGGCCAGAAGAGGGCACCAGATCTCATTACAGAAGGTTGTGAGCCACCGTGTGGTTGCTGGAAATTGAACTCAGGACTTTTGGAAGAGCAGACAGTGCTCTTAACCTCTGAGCCATCTCTCCAGCCCCTGGCCCTATATTTTTCTGACCTTGCTCATCTGACTGTTCACGGTCCTTCCCCCACCTTTTGTTCCTTCAATGGGATACTCAGTCCCCGCAATTCTCAGCCCCCCTATGTTTTTCTTCAGATAAATTTGACTTTCTCTACATGTCTCACCCATGTATTCGGCTCTCTGTTCAGCTATCTCCATCTTGAGGTTCCGGAGGCAGCTCATCCTTGACCAGGCCCAGCCTTCCACAACCTGGTTGATTATCGTCTCTGGTTTTCTTCTCTTCTAGAAGACCACGAACAGTCTGAGGCCAGCGCTGATGATTTTGGCCTTTGTGCTTTGTCTCCAGTTTCCACATCGGCCCCTGGTATATGGTGGCCACTCAGGAGTATTTGCCGCAAAACTACCGGCATCGCTGACTGGCAGCACCTTCCACAAGGGCCGTTTCCCTGTGTCCTCCCTGCACCAACATTTCTGGTGTAGTGGACTCCACAGGGAACTGGTGAGAGTTCTTTACCCACAGGGAAACCCTTGGACCAGATTGGGGGAAGGGGAAAGGCCTTTGTATCCTAAATCTTCACGCACCGGCCTGGATTTGCATATGTTAATATGGAAAACTGTAGCTATGTAATGAGAAGCAGTGGGCCATGTGGGTGAGTGGAATTCCTTAGAGTATTTTTTTCAGATGTCTTAATTTACTCTCTTTGTTGTATTTCGACAAATCCAGGTGTTTGGACAGAGTTGGTCTTGGTCCCTACTCCTGTCTCCCCAAATCTCTGAAACCATAGATCTCCCCAGGCTGAGCTGTGTCCAGGAGGTGACCACGTCACCTTCTCCCAGCACATGCCTGTCTGAAACATCACCAGTAAGATGTCATGGGGGGGGTTACCCCAGACCAGAAAGCTCAGAGGTTGGGAGGGGATGTGCCTGAGGGGGCGGGGAGGAGAGGGCAAAATTCCAGAGACAAGAATCCTCTGTGGAGACAGCCCGCTGGGCTTTTAGCCCTCCATCTGGGTTCCACTAAAAACACATTTTGCGTGTTTCTGTTGTTCTTAAGTCTGGGTTTATTTCAAGGGGGGAAATTATAAAGAAACATTTCTCTCCTCATTTCTACAGCAGCTTGTGCTCGGTGGGTTGTCATCTGGCCTGCCCCTCCTGGAGGTGAAAAGAAGGGATTGGCGTGAGTCCCAAGAGGCCCTAGGAGCCAGAGGTTCCACCTTGGCTTGCTGACAGGGATCCCAGACCAGCAGGTCTGACCCAGGTCCTTTCCCTACCAGCTGAGGCAACATCCAGGGCCAGAAGGGGTCCTTGGTGGTTTGAGAGCTGGGGGAAGGGCCTGGGAAACTGAGGTCAAGGAGAGCCACGTGGAGGCGGTTCCAGCTGGTCAAGATCCACATATAGAGCTGAGGGACGGCCTCCCCAGAGCCGCCGAGAACCTTCCCTGCGCCATTTGTCAGTGTCCAGCCGAGGGAGGCTGGGCTTTGTCAGGTAAAAAAAAAAAAAGCCAGGGCTAGCAGAGGCCCCTTGTGAGGATTCAAATTCCCATCCTGGCCGAGGAGCCACAACATCACCTGGAGGCCTCAGGCCTGAATTTGGACCTCGGAGACAAGAAGAGGTCACAGGAGCCTGGTGAATAGGCCAGTAGTAGGTAACAGGTTGATTAGTGTTGCTGCAGAGGTCAGCTTAGGATAAAACAGATGCTGAGAAGAAAAGGAAGAGGGGGCATCACTGTAGCTCCCGGGTAAGGAATCTAAAAAGAATTCCTTGCCTTTGACTTGGTGGTATATGCTTTGCCATTAACAGAGTACCAGCATCAGACCCTGAAAAGCCATTTGCCATCTAGCCCAAAGTCCACATCATCCCCCACTCCCCCCGCTTCAATTTTATGAGCATGGGTGTGTGAGTGTTTTGCCTGCATGTATTATTTGTGCACCACATACAATCATGCAGTTCCTGTGAAGGCCAGAAGAGGGCGATGGATTCATTGGAACTAGAATTCTAGATGGCTTGTGAGTCAGTATGTGGGCGCTAGGAATCAAACCCATGTTCTCTGGAAGAGCAGTCAACGCTCTTAACCAGTGAGCCGTCTCTCTGGCCCCTCAAAGCCCTCACGGAATAAGTGAGGAAACTCAGGCTCAGAGAATGGAAGCTACTTGTTCCAGGTCAGTGGGTGGACTAGTCCTCTAACAGACATCCATTTGTTTGGCTCTGGCCCACTTTGTGAAAGTGTGGGAATGGCCGGATCTGCATGAAGGGGTCTGAGAATCCCAGTAGACACGCCACTCATGGGCTCATATGTATGCGCTATGTGTACGCTGGCCCATGGATCCTGCCAGCAGAGACCATCAGTTCTTCCCGCTAGGAGCAACCTGGTTTACTCCTCCCGACTGCTGGGCATGCAGACTTCAGGCAGAAAGCAGGACTCAGTACGTCATGGTAGATGGGCCTGTCTTTGTACGGAGTTGGTGCCAGACACAAAGAGAGAACTCAGGCCCTAGACTCTGGCCTTTATTAGCTAGGGTAATTTTTGCAGAGTCCTCTCTGCCTCTGAGAAAGGGCTCTGCAATGACTCCAGTGATCCTGCTTAGAAGAACGCGACTGCCCCCTGGTGGCCATGTCTGCCATCTCCAACATCAGCTCCACCCCCTCCACCCAGTGCCTGGTCCAGCCATTCTATCAAATATGTATTGAGGCTCCCTGCTGTGTACTGGGGGAGGTGGGGAGTAGAGATTCCCTCTTATTAAGTGGATGAACATTCTATAGTCAAGAATAGGTCAACAGGGGACCGTAAAATATTAATATGTGAAGCAAAACAGGTTGATGACTGCTATGGTAGAGGTTAGCCCAGAGTACAATAGACGCTAAGAGGAACAAAAAGGGGTGAGGTTGCATTCCAGCTCCTAGATAAGGTATCTAAAAATAATTCATTGAATTGGCATAATGGAGTAGACCTTACAGTCCCAGCTACACAGGAGGGTGAGGTAGGAGAAATCAACCAACCTGGACAATGTAATAAGGCCAAAAAAAAAAAAAAATCTAACACACCTTCAATCCCAGCACTTGAAAGGCAGAGACAGGTGAGCCTCTGTGAGTTTGAGGCCAGCCTGGCCTACAAAGTGAGTTCCAGGACAACGAGGGCTGTTAAACAGAGAAACCCTGACTCAAAACACCAAGAAGAAAAAGGTCTATAAGAGGTATGGGTTTGTGCGCTTTAACAGTGACTAAAGCAGCCCTTGTCTAGGGTCTGCGTTCACCAAAGCCTCCTCGCTAGCCTCGCTCTAGTCCCATGAGGTGTCTGTAATGGTCCTCGTCTTAGACATGAGCAAACAAAGGGTCTGAGAACCCGAACACTTGCTCCAAGCTGCAATTTGGTAACAGGCTTCCCTCCAGTGACTGCAGATCCCGGATGGCCTGGGAGGCAGGCGCACGAGGCTAGGATGCAGGTGGGAGTCGACCACTTCTGCCACAAAACAGTTGGTGAAGTGGAGGACAGGACAATAACGCGGCTCTCTCCCACCCTCTAGGGAACAGAGCTCTCTTCTGACGTTATAGAGCGATGCCTGGTGAGCTCGACACAGGCAGATACAAGCTGAGGATCTCACCACAGCCTGGAGGGATGGGCATAAGTTTCTTCCTGGCCACCGTCGGGTACATGGGTAGACCAGAGGTTGGAGCACAAGGAAAACACTGAAAAACCTGAGCGAAAGTGAAGAGCTTTGGGGTTTGGGAGGCACTGGCCTCATCCTGCATCTCATTCGCACTGTCAAGTACAAGTTAGAGGTCCCCTTCTTAAAGAGGAATGAAAAAGCCGGGCGGTGGTGGCGCACGCCTTTAATCCCAGCACTTGGGAGGCAGAGGCAGGCGGATCTCTGTGAGTTCAAGACCAGCTGGTCTACAAGAGCTAGTTCCAGCGCAGGCTCCAAAGCCACAGAGAAACCCTGTCTCGAAAAACAAAAAACAAAAAAAAAAAAAAAAAAAAAACAAGAGGAATGAAAAATCTGGTGTAGCCAGGTGGCGATGACACATGCCTTTAATCTCAGTTCTAGGGAGGCAGTAGCAAGCTGATCTCTGGGTTCAAGACCAGCCTGGTCTACAGAGTGCATCTCATATGGCCAAAGCTATACCGAGAAACCCTGCTTTTTGCGGGGGAAGGAGAGAAAAATCTAGTGCAGTTATTTACAAACAGGCAAATGTGAATGACCCATGGCAGAGTACAAGCCCAGAAATCACCCACCACTGCCAGCCTCACAGATACACAGGGACTGTTTAGACGTCTTCCTCTCCTTCTATCCCTAGAGTCGGTTCCAATGGAGCCCTGCAGATTCCTCCCCCAGATTCCTGCAAGGCCCTGCTGTTCTGTGCTCAGGAATCCAGCTGTTTCCGGATGGTTCCTCTCTCTCTTTTTCACATCCTCCCATGGCACGGTGGCCTCAGCATACTGGCCCCTCACCCTCCCAGTGCTTCACCATTACTAGGGATCTCTTTGGGGCCATCTTTGTGGGTGGGACTAGAGTGATAATGGATGGCTGTGTACCGTAGCTTGGTGGAAGAACAGTCAGGTGAGAGGGGTGCTGATATTTGGCTTTTACCTCTCCTGGGATTTTTAGGACTAAGTATTCTTTTTGTTGTTGTTTTTGTTTTTGTGTTTTTTTGGGGGGGGGAACAGGGTTTCTCTGTAGCTTTGGAGCCTGTCCTGGAACTAGCTCTTGTAGACTAGGCTGGCCTCGAACTCACAGAGATCCGCCTGCCTCTGCCTCCTGAGTGCCACCACCGCCCGGCTTAAGTATTCTTTAGTAAAGTCACACTAGAAATCCTGGGCAGGACTATGTCCAAGGACAGAACTTCATGCAGGAAGTTCCTTAGACCAACGACAATGAATGGCAAGAGGCAGGGCAGGCAGATCCACTGAGCTTTCATTCCCAGCCTGCATGGCCCAGCTCAGCGCTGATGGCCACTTGTTCAGACTCCATCCTATCTCCTCTTCACTGCGCAGAACCCTCAGTGAGGTTCCAAAACAGCCCAAGATCACCAAGCCAGGAAGCAATGGCACCCACAAAAGGGCCTCCTAGTGCCAGTGTGCTTTGTTGCAAGGGCGTCTTTTGACTTTGCTGACTCTGGACATGATGTGGAGTCCGCTGTGAAAGAGAGAAATGTTTAGGAAGCCAAAATCCAAAGCAGAGAAAGCAGGCATTTTGATGTACGCAGACTACAGCTGCGATGGGGCCTGGTTTCCGACTAGTTCTGCCCATCCCAGGACACACTCCCTACCTCACATTCAGCTCTGCCCGTGGTCTCGGGAACTGGATTTTCGAGGACCCCATCATTCCCTAGCATGCCAATGGCCCTTTTACATTTTTCCCGTTAAGCAGATTCAAAGAACGAACCAAGAATCTTGGCTGCCATTAATTTCACAGCTTCCATTATTTTGCAACTCCCCCCCCTTTTTTCTTTGCTTGAGCCATCTTAAAAAGCCCTTATGATTTCTTTAATCCCCGTTGGTAAAGCAATTTCATTCTGCTCTCTTTTAACCTCCTCTCTCCTGAATACCCCTCCTCCGGTAAGCTTTAAATAATGCAGCAAATTCTTGTTTCATTCCTGTTCTGTTTCCAGATGGATTTTCCTCCCCGGAACATCCCTGGGAATCATTTCTGTCAGATACTTCCCTGGGTGCCCCTTGGTCTTCACACTGACCTACCGCCTTCTGACCACCCCCTTTACCCTCCCCCAGGACCGCAATCCGCTAATTACTGCTTCTCTTGTCACATGTGAGGGTTCCCTTCTTGTCACTCTTTGGCCTTGCTTAGATGCCAGTCCTCTCTTCCAGTGCTGAGAATTCATTAAGACACCCAGATTCCTGCACATCTGTCCCTCCGTGCTGAATCATCTTAGTCTGTGTAGGATGCTTCTTCAGATGGGGACTAGAGAGGAGGATCAGGTCTGTCCCTGTGCAGACTGAGGCATTGTTGTAATGTTAAGGGTCTCTGGGCCCATCTGCCCCCTGCAGCCCTGCGGCAGAGCCTCTCTGACACTGGACTGAAGCCCCGGGGCAGTCGGCCACCTACCTGCCTCCCTGGTCAGCTGATGGGGTCCCTGGGACCATCTGGGTCACCTGCAGGTGTTGCCCAGGTGTCTGCTGGACCTGTGGGCCGAGTCTGCAGCAAGGAGACTAAGGGGGAGTTAACCAGGAAGTCAATGAGGTGACAGCTCTGTGACATACTCCCGGCAGAAGGCTGAGCTACTCAGTCCATAGAGGAATGACTTGAAAATTGTCACCCATCCTGTTTGGGCTAACAAACCTGTCTCTCCTTTGTCCTTCGGATGGGTATGTAGGTTAGTAGCAGACAAGGTCATTTACTGTGAGAAGCTTAATCAGAAACACAGGATTCTTGAAATTCTCTAGGAACGAGTGACCCACTTACAGCTGGCTGCCTCACCCAAGCAGGTCACATCATCCTTCTGATATGGGCTGTCACAGGACAATGTGCACGAAGGCCTTTGGGGACAATTCTGGTAGTATCACACAGATAAGAGACACAGAGGGGAGGGGGAGGAGGGAGAGATAAATCATTTGGTTGCTCATTCATTTCCTGCCTCATTTTAAAAGAGATTTAAGGCAAGAGACAGAGCTGGAAAATGGACAAAAGAAAAAAAGTATTCTGAGATTCTAAAGTAAAAGATAAGGTAAGGTAAGGTCTCAAGTGGGAGTTTAACAGGAGGGCAGCTTGGAAAGCCAGGAGACTCACCCCCAAGGAGGAAGAGGCAGAAGACACCTTCCAGGATGGAGGTGGGGGCATTCTCATAGCATTGCCGTCCAGCCTCAGGGGCTGCTGCCCAGGCACGATGTGATATTCTAAGAATCTGGGCTACCAACTAGGATGGCAGGATGCGAAGCCCAGAAATGATTCCAAAAACGTGGGGGTTCATTGAGCTCTGCGAATAATTCTGACCCCTTGTTGCTGTCACTTTCATAGACAAAGGACTCGGCTCAGTGTCTTTTACACCTCCTTTAATAGGATGAGGGCAACAGCAATGCAAAGGAGCAGCTCGGAAAAGTCCGCTTCCCCAGCATAAACCTCCTCCCAAAAGACCCGGTTAAAAACTATGCTTTTGCCATGGGCAATCAATGCCTTCTTAACCGTATGGAAAATGTGAGCGCGTGCCTGTTAGAAAAGCTTGCTCTTTCCTTTTTATTGCTCTCTAAAGGAGCAGTTAAGTTCCCATCACAGTTTGGGGGTGTCTCCAAGGTCCTCCTTCCAACTAGTTTACTGTGCTCATGTCTCTGCTGGACAGACGTCCCAGTGTTGCCACTCCAGGACTCTGTGCTGCTGGTGATAGCTGAGCACGGTCACAGGCCTGCGAAGTGACAGGAATCTTAGCTGGAGTGGGTACCCAGAAGGCAGGAAGAAATTCCTCGAAGAGGAGGGCAGAGATTAAAGTGGAGAGGGAGGTGGGGATCTGGACTGTGTGGGAGGAAGCAGAAAGGGACGCTGGAGGTGGAGAGGTGGTGCTGGCCGAGGAGTCCTTGACATCTAGAGGAAGAAGGTTGTGTACTTCCTCACCAAGGAAGACTGGTGAAAATCAGAGTTCAGGGGTCGGGTAAAGGGCTCTGACGATGGGCCCAGCGTGAGAAGCAAGAGCTTGGACAGTATGTCTGGCCTAGAATGAAAGGGATAAATAAGAGAAATGGAAAGGACTTGGCGGTAGGAGGACGCAATCCCAGCCGCGAAGGTTTGAAGGTTACATGGGGGGAAATGCCCCATACATAGCAAGATTGACTGTCACTCTGTGTTCCTTGTGGATTCCTGGAAAGGGACTAGTGGGTTACCGTCCAGCACAAGGCCAGTAGAGAGGTTTTCAGGATACTCCTCCCGCCCCCAGGAAATGGTAGACTGAGGCAGGGAGGGGTTAATGTGTTCTGAAATAAACTGGAGATTAATCCTCCCAGCTCTTAATGCAGGGTGAAATGAGATAAATTATTCACATCACTCAATGTAATAAGCAGGCCGCTGTGCAGCACCAGGCCTCTTCAGCTGCTTTTCACACGCGGGGCCTCCTCTTATTCCTCTTGTTTGACTGTTCTCAGAACATATGACTTAAAGTGGTATTTCAGGTCGCAATTTTATCTTCTGCAGAAATAAATTTGATCATACATTCATTTCACGACATTCTGACATTTCCCATGTTCTTGCCTTCACACAAACATGATTAGAAAGAAAATGGGCTGGGGAATCAGGCACAGCAGGAAGGTGAGCCGTTTTCCCAGGCTCACCCCTTCCAGTCTTCAGGAAGAAGATTGGCTCTGCATAGAGGCTACAGGAAGTCTGTCTGTTTGTGAGACACTCGCCATTAGTGGTGACCTGAGGGAATCAGATCCACCATTTAGAACTGGCCAGGGCTTCTCTCTTCCATGGACCAGGATGTCTGTGCAGAGGTGCCCACAGCCCTCCGGGGTGTCTGCAAAATGGATTACAATGAATGGGGCTTTTGTAGCCAAGAGCCTCCCACTCTTGGGCAGCCTTTCAATGGCCCCAGTCCATGGTAGTTAGTTCCCCCAGAACAATAGCTGGATTTCCGCTCTTCTTTCCCAGGCGCTGACCCCAAGAAGGGTATGGATCTCCGAGAGCAGGTTCCCGAGGAGGGTCTGCAGGCTCTGACTAACCGGTAGTAGAAGTGCTCAGAAACTCAGACAAAAGAGGAGTAAACCAAGGCAGGACTGAGGGATGAGGGGGCGAAGCATAGAAGGGAGGGATAGAGAGCTAGCCGGGAGATGGAACATAAAAGAATGAAGCCAGAGGGAAGGCAGGGTCCCTGGAGAAAGGCGCTGAGGAGGAAGATGAGTGGGGCAGGTGACAGCTGGTAGGGAAAAAGGCTTTTTGAGTGAGAGAGGATCAGGCCTCTCAGAAAGTGAAAGGAGCCAGAAACACGGGACTAGGTAGAAAAGAAGGAAAACCAGGAAGAGTGTGGGAGGCAGAGCCTATGCCCAGCGATGAGCTAAGCCAAGTGAAGGCTGTTGTCTTACACACACACACACACACACACACACGCACGCACGCACGCACGCACACACACACAGAGAAACACACACACGCACGCACAGAAGCACATGTGCGCACGTACAGACACACATGTTCTTACTACATTACTGTTTGTGAGACTTGGGGAACCCAAACTGCTTCTTTCTCTCCCCACCGGGGTTATTATTCTAGGTGTACCCTGCCCTCCACTTCAATTCTTGGGGGTTAATTAAAAATATGAGTCAGATGGGGATTCTCAGGGTCTGCAAAACGCTAACAAAGTGGTGGGCTCCTTGTGCTTCACAATGGGGTTTCAGTCCTCGGGACAGCACATTCAGCATGCCCACTGAGGTCTGACGGTGGCTGGCCAGACATCACTCCTGTGATTTGAGGCTGGCACAGAGGCACAGTCAGGCACAACAGGAGACTCATTTTTAAAAAACAGACTGGCAGGAATTTACACTGCGAAAACTTGGTTAGAAGCAAGTTTCTTACGGAGATTCAACAACGACCTTGGGGATTTCAGATTTTTAAAAGAGGAGGCAATGGTTCATCTATATATGTCATATAAGTGGGGGGGGGGCTCTCTCACATTTCTTGTTGGCTGGGAAAGCAAGCATACGGATTTTCCCCATCGGCACAAGAAGCGTTGATATGTAAGTGTCGATGTAATGGTAGTATGGACTAGACACTGCGCATGACGGAGGTAGAAGCTCAGTCTGTTTCCAGAGGCTAGCCGGCAGGCAGAGCTATGGCGCATCGCACTCCAGGCCAAGCTGAAGCTGCTGAGAGCTGAAGACGGCTTCTGTCTGCCTTGCCACACAGGGACCCACCGCAGTCCCGCTCCTGGCTTCTGGAGCGATTTCATCAGCGTTTCCTTCTCAGACCTACTTAGCTGTAGATGATGAGCCTGGATGTCAGCACAGGCTCTGGAATGCTGCCTGTCCACCACCAGTACGGAAGGCAGGCCCCCTGCCCGGACAGTCCTTGGCAGAGCAGTCCTCCACAGTCCTGGTAGTCTGGAGGTGTGAAACCGTCTCAGCCGGGGAGGTGGAGCAGCTTCTAGGCCACCGTGAAACAATGGCGCGGGAGCCACTGTTGAAAGCTTTTAAGAACTTATGTTTAATTACTTCTGTGTGTGGCTGCTATTGCTCCACGGTGCATGGGTGAAGGTCAGAGGACAACTTGCCAGAGCCAGTTCTCTCCTCCCACAGAGTAGGGAGAGCAGGCAGGCTGTTAGGCTTGACGGCCTGTGCCTTAACCCACTTAGCCAGCTCGTCGGTCTGAACGCCTTACCCAACCGCAGTGTCTGTTTAACTGGAATCAGTGTTGACCGGCTGACATTTAAAGGCTGGCCCTCAGGTCCAGTTATCCAGTGTGACACTGACCAAGGACACCCACCATCTCGTTTTAAGTGCGGCCACAGGTGTCTGAACAGCTGTGTGAGTGGCTCAAAGAGGGATGAGGCCCTGAGTGGGGGACTTGGGTGATAATAGCAGAGCAGCGGGTGCTCAGGGCACCGCTCAGTGTTCACTTGGCTGCAGGAACCAGGGTTCTCCATCACTACTCCCCTGGTAGAAACACCTTAGGAGGTAGGTTTGTCAGTGTTTGGGGGTACAGGTAAAGGTACACTCCCCACTGTCCCCCCAGCAGCCTGAGAAGCTCCTCAAGATTCCGACCAACCCAGGATGCATGGCTGAAAAGAAGTCTGGGCGCAGCCGGTTTATGAGGCAGAACAGATTTTACTAAAGTCCCTTTAATACCAGCTTAAGCACAGGTACCGGGAGAAAGAGAGGCGCTTAGAAATAAGACACACCCAGCGTGGCCACGGGCCCCTCCGGAGAGGCACAGCGCACGTTTTTATGTCACGTGGAGGATTTTGGTGGTGTATGAACTGACTGTCCTATCATGAGGTACTTCCTGAGGGCATCTCACAGAACCACAATCAATAAGGTAAGATCTAGCTCACGGGGTGGGGGATGAGAAGGTGGAATATCTTTAAGCAGTTTTGTCTGGGGAATTGGATTGATGCTTACAAAAGATCATAGACACCCATGGGTCTTAAGCCTATGGCGTTACTATTTTGATATTTTGTGTGTGTGTGTGTGTGTGTGTGTAATACTATGTAGGCAGCCTTCACAGTGAATGCTGCCAACTGTGCAGCATTCCTTCTCTGCTCGAGACACGGAGATGATGGGCTCTTCTCCTTCCTCTCGGCCTCATGAAATCATCTCCATCTTTTTGTCTGGCCTCGGGTTCTGTTATTCCCATTTTACAGAAGAGCAAATAGAGGCTCAGAGGCTTAGAAATGCAACTCCAACTCACATGGCTAAGAAAGCTGGATGTCACTGCATCCCGGTTGTCCTTGTAAAATGGCAAAGGATAAAGGACTGTCCCCTGAGAGGATGAGGTGGGGGAAGAGCACAGAGTGTGAGCCCCACAATAGGCTTGGGAATGTCCACACCTCAGTTTCACAGGGGCAGAATGACAGACAGCATGGAGAAGCAGGCAGAGGTCCCAGACCCCACAGGTCTTAGAACTTCACGCTCTCAACATGGACCACGCAAAGGTTTTAATAGAGTCTCAGATTCACTTTTCGTTTGGTCTTTTTGAGACAGTGTTTCTGTATAGTCCTGGCTGGCCTGGAACTCGCAGAGATTCACCTGCCTTTGCTTCCTTGGTGTTGGAACTAAAGGTGTGAGCTACTGCCACCTGGCTCGGATACACACATTTAAGGTTTCTCTGGCCACAGGAGTGATGGGGTGAGAAGGCAAAAGAGAGCGGTTAGAAGGCTGCCCTGTAGAGAACGATGCACCTAGGCAGCAAAGGGAGGCTCTAAAGAGCCAGGGGCAGGCTTTGGTGATTAAAATATGGATAAGGGAGTGGGGTGTCGAAGATGGGTCCTCAGAGACTGCTGGGAACTGCAGCAGGGCAGAAAGGGTAAGTTTGTTCCAGGTTAAGGTGAAGAACCTGGAAGTACATTTTTGGACATACAGCCTCAAGGCTCCCAGTCCACAGAGAGCAGCAGGCAACTGGATGTGCAGATCCAGACAGGCTGTTGGCCACAGGTCCATCTCCTCTACCCCGCTCCGCAGACAGTCCGTCACTGGGAGCACAATGGCAGGAAACATTAGCTGGTGGAACTGGAGTTGGCAAGGCAGAGGGTGATTAATGCAGAAGACATGAAGTCAGTATCGGATGGCAGTAACCCCAGACGCTGTTAGGCTCGGCAGAAAGCGATCAGAAGAGATGGCACGAAGGTGGTAATGGATGTTTAGCATCTACACTCCACCAGGAGGTGGGAAGCTTGAAGAGGTCTGAGGAGATGAAAACTCAATAAAGGCATAGCTAATTTTTATTTTCAGTGCCATCCTTCAACTCGAGACAACAAAGGTTTTCAAGCTGTTACTTTATTCTCTGGTTTGTTGAGCACATACTGTGTGCTTAGAGCCTTCGTGTGGTCAGAGGATACAGCGAAGACAGGATAGTGTTCCTGTCCTTGAGGCCCTGATGAAAGACTGAAAATGTGTCAAGCAAACAAAGGAAAGAAAACACCCGCTCTCCGGACATCTGTCAGCTTATGTAACATCCCCATGCGAGTCGTAGAGGGAAGCTCTGCGGGAGGAGGCACCCTTTGTCCAGTGTATGGTTTTGCAAGTAGACTTGGGGCCTAGTCTTGCTCAGTCAAGCGTCCTTCTTTCAAAGCTTTCCTTTGCCCAACTGAGACAAGATGAGGGAGACAGGTGACATAGGGGAGGAGCCATGCAATTAGGAACAGGGTGGCCAGAGAAGACCTGGGTTCAAATGACATTTGAACAAAGACTCAGGAGGGCTGAGTAAGCAAAGCTGTAAGCAACTGGGGCCAGATTCCCAGGCAGGATGCAGCCAGTGCCAAGGGTTAAGACAAGAGTATGCCCATTACATTTGAGGGTCGGCAAGGAGGCCAAGAATGGCTGGCACAGGGAGGGGCAGCTGCTGGGCACTAGATAGTACCTACGGACCATCACAAAGACAAACTTACATTCTGAATGAGACAAGAGGCCTTTGGAGGATTTTGATCGGAGGAGTGGCATGATTATACTTCATTTTCCATGAGCATCTGCTGGACTGAAAATGCAGTCTGGGAGGCCAGAGTGAAGCAGAGGAAGAAATGATCACACGAACACAACAGCAGCTCAGATGAGGGACGTGGCGGTGGAGGCGAGCCATAGCCAGATCTGAGAGACCACACTCAAGGTTAACAGAAGTGGTGGACAGGTTGCAAGTGTAGGACAAAGGAAAGGGTGACTCTGGGGTTTCGGACCTGAGTCATAGAAGAATGGAGATGCCATTCATTGGGAAACAGAAGGCATGGAAAACCAAGGCGGTACATCAGGTCCCCAGTTTTGATTTCAGCAATGACTTGTGGATGTGTTGCTGGCCCTGGAACAGACCCAGAACACTGTGTCAACCTCAAGTTACAGAAGTTGGGATGGGAGCTGAACAACGTCCTCACATCTTTCACCGATCTGACTCCAGTGCTCACAATCTCCATTCTCCATTGTGTTCTCTCAGAAGATTCCTCCTTCACCAAGGAACCGGATGGAAACTAAACCACAATAGCCCTGTGTCCTCAGTGCTGGACACCGGCTTGTACAGGACCTGAAGGCGGGCCGACTGGCTCCGGGAGAGGAGCAGAAGGAGAGGGCAAGCCTCACTCGCACTCATGTTTTTCTCTCAAGTTCATGGCCAGATAAATCCCCCGCTTCTCATAGAGAGAGACAGACAAACACACATACACCCTTAAATCTGACTCATGAAAAAGCCTTCAGCTTTTCCAGAACATCATCCTAAGTCGAGGATGGTATCCTAAGTGGTCACCTTAGCCGGGTACGTGCTGGCTGTGACTCTGTTCCCATCACTCATTGGCACTTGCCTGTGGCACTCATTTTTTTTTTTTTAAAGCTACCAGGCTCTTCCAGGTCTTGGCGTTTGCAACTCAGTTTCAGAGGGCCAAGTGTGCACACTGACACCTTTAATTCTTACCCTGGAGGAGTCCAGGACCCTCTGATGGATACTGAACATCATAGGGTGGGATGAGAACAAAAGGCAGGCTGGGCAAACACAGGAAAGCAGTGGCTAGAGCAATTCCTAGAGTGTAAGCGGAGCCTGCTCTTACATTTCCCAGCTGCCCAGACCCAAATAATCACACAGAAACTATTTTAATTACAACACTGTTTGGCCAATAACTTAGGCATATTCCTAACTGGCTCTTATATCTTAAATTAACCCATCTCTATTAATCTGAGTATCACCATGAGGCTGTGGCCTACTGGTAAGGTTCCGGTGGTGTCTTTCTCCTTCAGCAGTTACGTGGCTTCTCTATGATGCCACCTACTCTCTCTTTATATCTCTGTTTGGATTTCTTGCCTGGCTTTATTCTGCCCTGCCATATGCTGAAGCAGCTTCTTTATTAACCTGTGGTAATGAAATATACTCATAGCATACAGAGGGGAACCCCACATCACTAGAGGGGGGCACTGGGCTTGAACTTAATGGGTTTGAATTAAAAGAGAAGATTTACGTCTTCTAGTATGTTCTGTCTGGTCTGCTGATAAAGGAGAAGAAAACACACAAACCTGAATCTAAGTCACAGCTTCGTCTTTTGTCCCCTGTGTGTCTCTGGCCATTGACTTTGAGCCTTGTTTTTCCCAACTACAGAACAGGAGGGAGGAAAGGTGTCTCCACAAGTTTATCAGGGGAGGGCCTTGGGAGAGGAGAGAATTATTGGAACTAGTAGTGTAGGAAACACCCCAATGAGGAGCTGGGTTCCAAGAGCATCAGGCAGTAGAGGCATCACAAATTTCAAGGTAGCTGTGGCGCCTGCTATCCTGGAACTTTTACCAGTGACACAAAACATACTAAGCTGCATATGGACTTAGCTTGCCTGCTTTTCCAGCCCAACCTTCAAAGAAAGGAGGGAGGAGGGAGGGGGAGGGTGGGAGGAAAAGAGAGAAAGAGGATAAAGTGGGTGCTGGTAGTGGTGGTGGCCACTACCAGTGCATATGCATTAGGGCAGTGGCCCAGCATGGGATCCGACTGATGGCTTCTGGGTTTAGGTCCGGACACAGGGAACACAATCCCTTCTTCCTGCACACAGCACCACGCTGACCTAGAATGGAGGCCTCACAGGCCTGGCTTCAGCCTCCCCCTCCCTTGTCTGCCCCCTGCTCCCTCCTGTCCCCTCCCCTGGCTGTTCCCAGCCTGCAATTCATCACAGCTCTGTGTTCATGCCCTTTGTGACCACATCTTTCTCCGGCAATACCTTTGCATTTTGAAGTTAAAACAATATTTTGCCCACTACATGGCAGCACTTGGAGCCTTTGCAGAGGCCATTTACGTCTGCTGTTTTATTTGATCCTAACCAGGTTGCTGTCACGTAGGCCGAGAAGGTATTATTAGCAGGAGTGATAGTCAAAATATTGAACAGCCCCTGTATTGCAAGTTCAACCAACTGGAATAGATACAGACCCTAGAGAGGCCCAGAAGCCTCCTCCCTCCATTCCTGCAGGAAGGTCTGGTGGGGGCAGGGCTGTTGGGGGGCAGGGCTGTTGGGGAGGGGTCAGGGACACTAGGACAGCTGAAGACAGGAGCTGGCTGTTTACCGAGTAGTCTGGATGCATTTCTGCTTCTGAAGCATTAGCTGTACCAAGCTCGCAGTAGACTGATAATCAGTTCAGTTGTGCTGATGTGGGGCCTGAGGTCAGGACCGATTAGAAACCTGTCCAGAATGAGGAATGAGAAGAGAACCGGACGTCAGGGTCTGGACTCCTTGAGCCAGGCAAGAGCTGTGTCTGTAGCTCTGCTCTCTCCACAGAACTGGAAACGCTGACTTCATGTCTTTTTCACACTTCTGTCTCTAGGTCTCTTATCTGCTCAGTATCTCCCGTCTCACTTCCCAAATGTGTCCAGACCCTGTCTCCAAGTCCTCCGCTTTGACTTTTTCATCCGTGTCCTCCCTGCTAGGATTCCCACACTATCTCCTGTTCCCTAACTGGGAATGGCTTCCAGCCGCTCCTGAGGCCTTTCTTTGACTTTCTCCAGATGTCTGGCCTGCTGCCTCACTGTGCTGTGTCCCAAAGCAATCTCACCTCCTCCTAAAGCAGCTCCTTCATGGCCTTAGTAGAGAGCTACCGTTCCTAAGTTCCTAGTGCAAAGTCCAGGACTGGGAGTCAAGTCTGTCCTTCAGCCATGTGGGTCCTGGGGCTGAACTCAGGTTGTCAACCTTGACCTGCTGAGCCATCTCAGGGGCTAACAATATACGTGTTATTGTATATAACATCATACATGTATATTGTGTGTGTTATATAAAACATGTGTATATCTGTCTTTATCTGTCTGACTGTCCATCCTTCCATCCATCCATCCATCCATCCCCCCCTCTTCAGTTATTGACCCCATGACTGCATTGTTAGATTGTCCTGGTATAGACGTGGCCTATGTCTTCTCAGGATGATTCTGTTTATTTTATGTTTCACCTGAGTTTCACCTACAGTTCCTTTCCTCCAATGCTTTCTCAATTTTCTGAGTGTCCCCTGCACTTCCAGGTAAATTATGGAACAGTCCTTGTCTCAGGGTCTGCTCCTGGGAAGACAAACACACTTTTATATAACACCACATTCTCTCCACATCACTGGAGTTTGGTTTTAGCTGAATCAATACTCAGAATTTAAATGATTACAACTATGTTAATATTACTCTTAGTTAACAACATAATAAAATCGTTACATTTCTACTTTATTTATTTTCAAGAGAGGTTGTTGCTCTCTTGTCCAGGTTGGTCTTAAACTCCTGGACTCAACTGTTCCTCCTGCCTCCTCCCAAGTAGATGGGATTATAAGCATGCATTACCATAAATATGTACACTTCTTTATAAAAAGCATCTCCCCAGAGATGATAGTATTGCAAAATGAGTCACGTTGTCTACACTGTCTATACTTTCTTAGAAACAGCACTGAAGTCTGAGGTCTTCCTGCTCCAGCAGGATGGGCTGCTTTCCTGGTTCATCACCGCAGCTGCTAGGCTGAGGCCCCCTCATTCGGAAACTTCTTTGGTCTCTGGCCTGTATTGTTTTTCTTCTTCCTAGGTCTCGTGTCTTCATTTTGATTATTTCTTCATATTGTTATAAGAACAGTAATATCAGACAAGGTTTTTGAAATCTGGCATATCTGAAAACATTGTTCTTGTTTTATGGGCAGTGTAGAGACTCTGATAACTAGAGAATCCCAGATACAAAATAATATCTTTCAGAATTTAGAAGAAAATGCTGTGCTATATCTCTTAGCATTCCTTTTCACATTTATTTCGCGTGTGTGTTTGTCTGCGTGTGTGTGTGTGTGTGTGTGTGTGTGTGTGTGTGTAGAAGTCAGAGGATAACCTGTGAGAGTTGGCAATCTTCTCCTACCAGGTGAGTCCTAACATCGATTAACATTAAACTCAGGTTGCCAAGCTTGTCAGCAAGCACCTTTACCTACCGAACCATTCCACTAGCACCAGAATTCCTTGTTTTACTTTTGGGAGGGGTCCTTTTTGAGGCAGAGTTTCTCTGTGTACCTGGGCTGTCCTGGAACTCACTGTGACCTCAAACTCACAGGCTGACCTTGAACTGGTCACTCACCTGCCTCTGCCTCCTCCGACAAACCCTACAGGTGGGTGTGCTCCATGACAACTAGCTTGCTTTACTTTATAGGGTAATTTATTTTAGTAATGTTTACTATGCATTATTTTACTATTTTAAATATGAAAATATAAATTCCATATTTTAAATTCTTTATGTATTTAGGTTCCAAGATTTTTATTTTATGAATTCAGTTACTGAAGTATATTTCAGGATTTCTAAAATTTACTAGTTTCAATTAATGATTTTTACTAAGTTTACCATGTTATCCAATAATTACTACAAACCAGTTTTTAGAACATTTTCATCACCCAGTTAGATCCCATATGCCCATTCAAACATTTTTGTAAGGTGTTCTGAACCCTAATCCTTCATAAGTGACCCAGCTTTTCTCCCTAAAAGGTCTGAGTATCTGCTCTTTTTAGCTGACGTGTGAAATATTACAATAGTGTATGTTAATGTGATATGCTTTTCTTTCATTGTCCTAAAAAAGAGTTAAATTCTCCAACACCCCACCTCTTGCTTCTGGAATCCTGTTATGATGATGTAATTAACTCTCTGGAATAATAGTCAAACATTCTTTTTCTCCTCCAACAAGGTCTTTGCACGTGTGATTTTTGATGGTTTTACATTTAGAAGATGTCTTCATTTGTCTTCTATACATATACATATTCACATTTTAGCTTTCTTGAGAGCCTTTCTTATTTTCTGACTTTCTATTTTTTTTAGCCCCCCTCATCTTGGTTTATGGGTACAGTGGCTCCCTAGCTTTCTAGGGTATTAATTATGCTGTTTAGTTTTTGTATTTTTCTGAATTGTTTCTACTTCCTGGCTTTCTCCCTCCCTCCCTCCATCCCTCTTTCTCTCTCCTCTTCGGTCTTTGTGTTCTAGACTTTCTTCCTTTCCTCACTATTCATTTCAGACAGGCCTAAAGTGCTCACTGAAAGTATTCTCTTTCTGTGTATATCTGTGGAAGGGTGTGTGTGTCTAGATGTGTGAGTGGTGTGTGTGT
>JAQHUG010000181.1:2628099-2640659 GCA_028555095.1 Dicrostonyx torquatus
TTTGGTTTTTTAAGACAGGGTTTCTCTGTGGCTTTGGAGCCTGTCCTGGAACTAGCTCTTGTAGACCAGGCTGGTCTCGAACTCACAAAGATCCGCCTGCCTCTGCCTCCCAAGTGCTGGGATTAAAGGCATTCGCCACCACCGCCCGTCAAGCTTTCTATAATAAGCTTCCACTATTTTTATTTTTAGTTAGGCAGCACTGGACAGGCAAGCATGTGACACTGTTCCAGTTGGTCCACACTGTGAACAAGGGCACAGGAAAGGCTGTTACACTGAAGGGGTTTCAGAGGTAGATCCACCCAAAGTCTGGAGTTACCCAGAACAGGTGCATTACTGCTATGATGATCTTTTTAAAATGGTAAACTGGGGGGCTGGAGAGATGGCTCAGTGGTTAAGAGAACTGACTTCTCTTCCAGAGGACCTATGTTCAATTCCCAGCACCCACACGACAGATCACAACTGTCTGTAACTCGAAAATAGAGGCGCACTACTGCCACAGAGATATTGTGAAAAGGCTCACTAACAACCTTCCCAATTTTCGTCTCCTATAACCCCACATCCATGTGTCTGCTGAGCTCTCTACCCTGCTTTAGACAGGCTCCTGTCACAGTGCACATGAGCACATGCTTAGTCACGGCAGAAATGTGTTTCTGTGGGCAACAATGAAAGATGTTTGAGAGTCACTGTGTGTATCCTGATCACATCAGGCCAGGACTGGTCCCGAAACTCACCTTGGATTGGAACTGATCCCACTTCCCCTCAGGCAGTCTCTTGTGCTCCTGCCTACAGTAGTCCCATTTTCTAGCTAAGGTGTTGATTATTTTCCTTCATCATGATCCTAAACAACCCTATCATTTCTTCATATTACTGTCATCAGCCTGCCAAGTT
Source organism: Dicrostonyx torquatus (assembly GCA_028555095.1). Classification (NCBI taxonomy): domain Eukaryota; kingdom Metazoa; phylum Chordata; class Mammalia; order Rodentia; family Cricetidae; genus Dicrostonyx; species Dicrostonyx torquatus. The sequence goes on from JAQHUG010000181.1 coordinate 2,628,988, forward strand.
CTCAGCCCCAAAGTGCCGACAGGACAGTCCTTTGTCTTCCCCTCTTCTGGATCTGATCCAGGCGATGAATCCAGGTGTCGAAGTATAGTGAGCCTGTTTGATACTCAACTGATGTCAGCCATACTGGGCGTTTTCTGTAACTCCTCCCGAGGCATCTTCCTCCACTCTTCCTCTTAATTTCTGGACCACAGACAGGTCCATCAAGCACAGTACCTGCCTGCTGGGGTTAATGACACAGTGGCAACTGTAAAACACCAAGCTGTCCTGAAAGTTTTAATCTTTTCCCAGTAGCAAATTAGTAAAACCATGAAGATGCCTTCTTTGATTGATGTGACCCACCCTGTATTTTTGATGTTAAGATGAACTTTTTAAAATGGTAAATGAGGGGGCTGGAGAGATGGCTCAGCGGTTAAGAGCATTGCCTGCTCTTCCAAAGGTCCTGAGTTCAATTCCCAGCAACCACATGGTGGCTCACAACCATCTGTAATGAGATCTGGTGCCCTCTTCTGGCCTGCAGGCATATACACAGAGAGAATATTGTATACATAATAAATAAAAAAAAAAGTAAAAAAAACCTGGTAAATGAGGCCAGGTGGTGATGGCACATGCCTTTAATCCCAGCACTTGGGAGGCAGAGCAGGTGGATCTCTGTGGGTTCGAGGCCAGCCTGGTCTATAAGAGCTAGTTCCAGGACAGGCTCTAAAGCTACAGAGAAACCCTGTCTCGAAAAACAAAAAAAAAAAAAAAACAAACAAACAAACAAAAAAAAGGTGGTTAAGAGAACTGACTGCTCTTCTAGAGGACCTGGGTTCAATTCCCAGCACCCACATGGCAGATCACAACTGTCTGTAACTCCAGGATCCAGTACCCTCACACAGATATAAATACAGGCAAAACACCGATAAAATTAAAAAAAAATAACTTGAAAAAAATAACAGTTTTTAGTATCCATGCTTCTTTGCAAAAACAATGCTTCCTCTTCCCCCAATAACTACCCACCAAAACTGACAGTTCTGGGTTTGCCTTTTAAAAGAAAATTAATTAGCAGAGACTACCAAATCCAGCGAACCTAATTCCAACTCCACCCCCAATCCCCATGCACCATCCATCCATTGAATCTGAGACAGGTCTCACTTTCTATCCTAGGCTAGCTTGAACTCACGGTGATCCTTCTGCCTCAAGCTCCTGCGTGCGAGGACGGCAGGCATAAGCCACGGTACCCGGCTTTGGGGTCAGTTTCTGGGAGGTCAGGTGAACTCACAGATCAGGGTTGAAAGGGACTGCTCCTCTCCCTCCTGAGGACCTCTATTGACTAGTCTGTGTTCCTGCTCCGAGGCCCCAGCGGCGATGGTGACAGTCCTAAAATACGGGCGGAGTCTCCCTTTAAGGAGGGCGTGGTGCACAGATTCGCACCGCCCATCTCCCGGCGTCGGTCGCCGAGAGAGCGGAAGCGCTCCGGCGAGCAGCAGAGACTGCGCGTGCGTGGGCTGCCCTCGCGGGGTCACGTGGGCCGGGGTCCCGACGAGGCGGATGCAGGCTCAGGTAACGCGTGTCCCCGAGCGGGGAGGGGCGGGGCGGCGCAGCAGGAGTGCGCAGACGGGTCCCGCGCCCTGGTGGCACCCGGAGACCCTGTGATCACCGCGGGCTGGCCTGGGACTGGGGCAGCAGTTTCCACCCGGGTCCGCACGTCTGCGAGGCTGCGGGACAGGCGCGCCCACGCCGGCACGGCGGCTGGGAGGTGGGTGCCGTCCCTCCCACGTCGCTCGGGATGGAGGGGCTCACCCCTTAGTACTGATGTGCTGCCTGTGGGGCCGGTTCCTCCTCGTCTCCTGCCAGTGTGCCCCAGCCCGAAGGCTGCAGGGTGGGAGTTGGGGGCACCCTTGTACCTTGGCTAGCTGTCCAGGTGTGGCACTGGGGGACAGAAAAGCGCAGCAATCCAGAGTTTGGGTGTACTAAATGGGGGTGTTTCAAAGAAAGTAGGATTGTGCTGGGTTATCCAGAGTGGATACCAAGCTTTCTCTAAGTAGGCGGGGCTGTGTTTGCCCGGATTGCTAGTGACTGAACTGCCCACTCTACTGCATCCCTCACCCCCTTCACCCCGCCCCACAAAGCGCCAAGTAATGTAAGCACAGATGTTGCCTTGTGCTGCTTACTCTATTCCAGGTGTCTCTGTTTGGGAGAAAATTACACGTCGTGATGTGTGGGTTTGTGTTACACTTCTGTGTTTGAAGTGCTTCCAATACAGACGAGGATGGGGGACCCACATGTGTTTAAGTCATGGGTTTGCTCATGTTGACATTTAAGCAGGAAAGTATTGAATCATCTGGCAATAGCTGACCCGGTTTGTAGAATATACAATAAAGATAAATGGAGTTTTGTTTGAACTATTGGGCTTTGTATGGTTGAAGTGACTGAGTTATGTGAGAAAATTCTTTACAGACCTCGAACAGAATGAGATGCTGATTATTTTCGTTATAGGTTTCCTTTGTAATTGGACTGTTGGCGGCCGGTGAGTGCTTTCTGTCCTGCAGCATTTGGAGGACTGTTGGTGACTCTTAGCTTTATCCCATATTCCATAGACATTTTAGCCATTGTCATGGAAGAAGTAAGGCCTTTGTGTGTGTGTGCACAGTGTGCACCCTCATGTCTGCCTTTTTGTGACTGTGTGAGTGTTCATGTGTGTGTACATGCATGTAGAAGCCAGAGGTTGACGGTGGAGGCCAGAAGAGGTTTCCACAACCCTGGAGCTGGAATTACAAACTGTTGTGAGCCACCTGGTTGGCACTGGGAACCAACCTCTTACTGTGAGACCAGTATACTTTCGGAGCCATCTCTGGCCAGCTTTCTTTCAAATCACTGAGCCATCTCTCTCATACCCTCTAGTTTCATTTTGAGACAAGACCTTTTGCCCAATGCGTAGCTTGCTTATTCAGTTAAAAGTGCAAGCTAGTCAGCCTCAGGGATCCTTGTGTCTCCATCTCTCCAGTGCTGGCATTGCAGGCTCCTACCACCATGTGCAGCTTTTTAATATAGGCTTTGGGGTATCAAACTCAGGCCCCCATATCTGTGCATCAAGCCTTTTACTAACTGAGCCATCTTCCCAGACTTACTTTTTTTTTTTTTTAATAAAAATTTAAATTTAGTTCTTATTTTGTGTGTGCATGTGTGTCTTCCAAGGCATACATGTGGAGGTCAGAGCATAATTTTGTGAGATTCCCTCCTTCCACCTTAGTGTGGGAATCAGATTTAGGTTGCCAGGCTTGCACAGAAGTGCTTTGCCCACTGAGGCATCTTGACCGCCTCCCACCCTGCTGTGTAGGCTGGGCTGACAGGTCACTGGGCCCCTGGGACCTGCCTCTTACCACCTTCCCAGTGCTGGGATTGCAGATGTGGGCCACAGTTGGCCTGACTTTTTCCTGATAGATGGCATCAAATCACCAAACTCGGGTCCTCACGCTTGTGTGGCAGACATTGTGTTGACTGAACTGTCTTCCCCATTCAGTGTGAAATACGTTTAACTTTCGATTTGTTTATTAGATTTCAAAGACCTTAGATGACATCTTTTCTTGACCCACAGTTCCCAGTCACCCTTGTGTATACTTATGAGGCCAGTCTGCTCCCCTTTAGATGGGACTGTGTTATCGTTCGGGCAGCTTCACTGCATATGGCATCATAAGCACATTGTGGGATTGAGTCAGCAGCTGTAGGCCTATCCTGGACTCCACTGTTAATGACTTCTTAGGCTTACGTTGGTAACAATTATATTTTTCAAAGTTATGCCTCTTTCTATGTCAGAAAATCAATTCAAATGCACTTAGACCAAAAGAGATTTATTAGTTTACAAACCTGGGACACAGTAGAGTGTCATTACACCACTGAATGAGTGTACCTCTACCCCCTCACAAAGAACCTCCAAGGTCTCGGTCCCTGACTCATTCTGTTCTGTGTGAAAAACAGGCTTCTGACGGCCCCTCCAAGCTGCTGTACCCCAGAGTTGAGAGAAGACTCTTGCCTACAGTATTTACACGTTCCTGGAAGGACCTTGATTCAGGCCGGATTGGAGACAGATGTCATGTGCATACTTTTGGTTCATGGGCACATGATTGGTGGCACCACTGAAGTCACATGATTGGAGTGGTTTCCCCAACTGAGTATCTTTGAGGAATTCCAGGAAGACTGACCTGTGCTCTTAAGAACCACAGGACGGTGGTGGCGCATGCCTTTAATCCCAGCTCTTGGGAGGCAGAGGCAGGCAGATCTCTGTGAGTTCAAGGCCAGCCTGATCTATAAGAGCAAGTGCCTGGGCAGGCTCCAAAGCTACAGAGAAACCCTGTCTAGAAAAAAATAAACAAACAAACAAAAAAATCAAAGCAAACCAAGAATCGCAGTGCAGCTGGCTTTTGCTCCATGTCGGCACAGATGCAGTCAGTTGCCGTTACATGAACTGCGTGAGCTGAGAGTGAGCAGGCACAGATGCAGTCAGTTACCGTTACATGGACTGCTTGAGCTGAGAGTGAGCAGAGGGCCAGCAGGTGTCCATTTCCTTGTCTGCACTCCTGTGAAGCCTAGTTGGATGGAGTACCCTGGCTGTGTGAATCATACCTTTTCTTGTTTCTCTTCTATAGTTAATGGATTCCTTTAAATGAAAGAGACACATGATACATTTCTTTATTTTCATGAATAAGCCAAATAAATGTGAAAAATCATAAAACCTCCGAGATCGTGGAGGAGTTCGTGTCAAAAGCTGAAAAGTTATTAAAAATCATTTTTAGATGAACAAAGCTCTCTCCTAGATGCAGGCGGGATGCCTTTGGAAATAGAATAGTATTGTAGTAACTTTCTGCTGCTGTGATGAACACCATGCCCAAAAGCAATCTGGGGACGGTAGGGTTTATGTGGGCTTACATTTCCAAACCACCATTAAGGCATGGAAGTGTGGCAACAGGTAGATTCATGGTTGCAGGAACAGATGAGCTCACATCTTGACCTGTGAATAGGAAGTTGAGAGTAGAGAACCGGGAATGGCTCAAGGATCCGAACCTTAGAAGCAGAACTCAGGGAACCTCAAATTGTAGCAGGAGTTGGAGGAGTCGGGCTGTGCCCATGGGAGTAGAACCAGTTATAATTTTCCTACTGTGGTGCGGATCTCTGTGCGCTCAGAGTCAAATGCTGTCCTTGAGACTCAACAGTCACTGGTAACAACGCTGGTACATTGTTCGTTTTACTCCTTTACTCTTTTTGAGCGACCCACCACCCAGCTCCCAAATAAATACATGGAGACTTATTCTTAATTTTAAATGCCTGCCCTTTGCTTGGCTTGTTGCCAACCAGCTTTTCTTAGTTATCCACAACTATCTTTTGCCTCTGGGTTTTTTCCTTTCCTTACTTCTCTATCTTACTTTCACTCTTACTCCATGGCTGGCTCCTAGCATCCTCCTCTCCTTGTTCTCCCATTGCTCCTGTTTTGCCTTGATTGTCCTTTTATTTATATTCTGCCTGCTAACCCTGCCTATCCTTGCTCCTGCCTCGCTATTGGCCCTTTATTAGACCACCAGATGTTTAAGAATCACAGCTTCACAGAGTTAAACAAATGCAGCATAAACAAAAGTCACCTTCAAATAATATTCCTCAACACTTATATGTTCAACTTACAGTACAGGTGTTATCCCTATCTTCTAGTTCTTGTGTTAACCAGCAGATATTTATTAAATATCTATGTAACATACAGGTAATTAAGCCCAGAGATTTAGAAGTATGGCTCCATTTTTTCTTGCATGTGGAGAGAAAAGGTGTAGTCATGTGGTAAGTTGACTGGTGAATCAGAAAGAAGGACAGTACCAAGACAGTACTAGGGAAAACAAGCTGTGAATAGGGTGTCACTGAGCATGCCTATAGCCTATAATCCTAGCACTTGAGAGCTAGCCTTGGAAGATCCTGAGTTCAAGGCCATCCTGGGCGCCTAATGATTTGAAGTCAGTCTGGGCTTTATAGTAGAGAAGAGGGAGGAGCAAGGAAGAAAGTTCAAGAGAACAAACATACAAGAGCACAAAAGGGGCAAGAGAGTGAGACAGAGAGAGAGAGAGAGAGAGAGAGAGAGAGAGAAAACAGCCTACAAGATTTAGAGAGAGAGAGAAAATAGCCTACAAGATTTAGAAGATGATTCAGGAAGAATGAAAATGGACAAAGTAAGGAAACAAAAATAGCCACTTCATGAGTGGGAAGATGCGGCGAACCCCCTGACCAGCAGGGAAGAACGACCACCAGTCGAGGATTCTTCTACAAATCACGCTTTTATTGAGAGGCCTAGGACTAACAGGCAGCTGTTTATATAGGGAATATGGACATGGGTTGTGCCTGGATTGGCTGCTTGCTTATCTTGCGCCGCCCCAGCCACGGGATTGGCTATGATCACCATGTGTCACACCACGCGTGAGAAGCTCCGCCTAGAGCCTTGCCTGTATGGAGTTGTATTTCTTTGGTGCTGCAGGGACCCAGCACCATTATGGCGGCCGCAAATTGGCTCCCTGCAGGAAGAGAAAAAGTTTATTCTACTGTCAAGGCTGTCTCCCTGGAAACCATGAATTGACAGGGGAATGATCTTTAGGGTTCAATGGGACTGGGGGAATGGGGGCTTTTGAGTAGGGGAATGGCGGGAGCCCACAGGCTAGCATTGACCTTCACAAGTTAATAGGCACCACCAGTGTGTGTGCTGGAAGGGCCACAAGTTCCTCCTGCCTGAGATAAAGAGAATGACTCCCTTTGTAGCAAGCAGGAACTTTCTTTAAACCCCTGAGGGAATGGGCTTTTGTCTAAATGTCCTTGGGAAAAGGACTTTCTTGGAAGACAGGATATTCTAATCTTTTGTTGATGATAAAGGGGTGAATTCTCTTCTGTAACTACTTCCTGCTGAATTGGGGTGAAATTGTTAGGGACCAGGAAGGCTGGAATGTTGGTCAGGAGGCTACTTGGACAATCACCCTAGGTTCCTCCATGGCAGTCGTGGTTTCGGTTTCGTTGGGGGCAGAGGTCCCAGGGCAGCATCAGTCTTTGGCTTCCAGGTCCTGAAGATCCAACGGACTTTCCTGTGGAGGAGTAACCTGGGGGGCCTTTCTAGGGGAAGCTTGGTAGTCAACTCTCCAGTGTCCTGCTTGTCCACATTTTGGACAGGAACCCTGCTGTGGGGGAGGTGATGGGCAGTTTTTCATCCAGTGGCTGACTTTGCCACATCTGAAGCAAGTTCAGGTAGGTTTCCTCTGTGCCCCATCATCTTTTGGGGGACATCTTAGGGCAGCTGCCAAGAGCTGGCACTTCTCTCTGTTGCAAGAAGCTTTCTCCATCTCTACCTGCTCCTCACTTCCCTTATATAATAGAAAAATTAAAAATGCTGCAGGATCCCTGGTGGCAGTAGGTAGCAGAAATGCTGTAGGTCCCCAAGTGGTGGTAGCGGGCCCTGAGAGCAGCCAGTCCCAGGCAGAGACGACTGCCGGTCCCAGGCAGGGAGACGTGGCAGGTGGGCAAGAGACAGAGACATGGATAGGCAAGCCATGCAGAGTAAAGTTGAACATTTATTAGGTGGGTTATTGAGGAGAAGGAAAAAGGGGAGAAGAGGGGAGAGAGAGAGAGGAGAGAGAGAGAAGAGAGGAGAGAGAGACAAAAGCGGGGGAAGGGGAGAAGTGGGGAGAGAGGCAGAAGCTGCCTCTGAGAAGAAAGTAGAAAAGAAGGAGAGCTCAGGCCAGAAGCTGAAGATCAGCCTGCCTCAGTGGATGGGGGAGGGAGTGGGCATGGCTTGTCTCTTAAAGAGACAGAACAATCATTACAGTAAGTTAACTAGTGAATCCAAAGAATGGAAGTTCCAAGGTAGTGTTTAGGAAAGCATTCCTTAAGCAAATCTCAGAGTATCTTATGAGAACTCTCAGGAGAGAAGAGCATTGGTGTGGTCCAGGCTCCTGGGGCTTGGAGGATGGGTGTGAACATTAACTACAGTCAGAACCTGGTCCAGTGCTGGCCACACTATAGAGCACTGGTTCTCAACCTGTGGGTCGCAACCCCTTTGACTCTGTCACAGGAATTGATAAGTATTGGATACCTGGCTACTGGGTTCCTCTGCCAAGGTAATAAGCCAAATCAAACTGAATTAATAAATCTAGAAATCAAACTGAATTAATAAATCCAGATTTAATAAATGACAAAGCAAAGCAGAGCATTGGGGGAAAGGGGATTCTCAGGAAGCCAGGAGAGAGAACAACAGAGCACAGGAGGCAGGTCTTAAATAACCTGTAGGCAGTCTTGAGCCATTCCAGGGGAGGACCTGCCGATGGTGGGCTTTCTTAGGGGCTGGGGCTGGAATGGGAGGAGTGGGCTGGGTGGGGCTTCCCAACAGGCATCACCTAAGGCCTTTGGAAAACACAAGTGTTTACATCACAATTCATAACAGTAGCAAAGTTACAGTGATAACAATGAAAGTAACTTTATGTGTGTCACCACAACAGGAAGAACTGTGTTAAAGGGTTGGGGGGTTAGGAAGGTTGAGAACCACTGCCTCAGCTTTTAGTTGACCACAGTTATAATGTACCTTTCTGTTTATATGGTACACTTTGCCCTCTCTCTTTTAGTTTATTGAGTTTTATTTTGTGTACCTTGTTGTTTTAGCTGCATGTCTGTAAGTGTGTAGGCCCCCCTGGAACTGGAGTTACAGGCAGTTGTGAGCTGCCATATAGATTCTTGGAATTGAACCTGGGTCCTCTGGAAGAGCAGCCAGTATTCTTAACTGCTGAGCCATCTCTCCAGCCTCCCCCCCTTTTAAAAAAACGGTCCCTGGCTGTTAATTTTTGAGACTAACTTTAAAAGGAAATAACCTTGAGAATTACCAAGATGTTGGTCTCTTTTTTTTTTTTTAAAGACAGGTTTTCTCTATGTGACAGTCCTGGCTGTCCTGGAACTTGCTTTTTGTAGACCAGGCTGGCTTTGAACTCACAGAAAGCCGCCTGCCTCTGTCTCCCAAGTGCTGGGATTAAAGACACCACTACCACCACCACTTGACTTAGGTCCTTATTTAGTTACATCGACAAAATTCCCTTTGCCATAGAAACTACATAATTATAAATTCCTGTAATTAAGATAGGCACCATCAGACACCCCAGTGCTTCCTCCCTCAGGTATGCTCAAGTGTACCCCCCATGTGTATGCATGCGCATATGCATGTTTGTATTTTTGCATGCTCGTGTGTGTGTGTGTGTGTGTGTGTATGTGTATGTGTGTGTGTGTAGTCTAGATGTGTTCATATGTGTATGGGGGTCAAAGATCAATGTCCTGTGTTTTCCTTTGTCACTTCCTACCTGAACCCAGAGCTTGTCAGTTCAGCTAGAAGCCTAGGGATCCTCCTGCCCCCTTCTCCCAAGTCCCACAGGTTGGGCTCACAGGCATGCGCCACTGTACTCAGCTTTTGATGTGGGTGCTAGGATCAGACTCGGGTCCTTATATTTTCAAAGCAAGCACTCTGCTGACTGAGCCATCACCCCAGCCTCTTAATCCATCTCTGGATGGAGTTACTCTAGTGACCTTTACAAGATCAGTATGGTAACTTTTAAATCAGACTTATCTACTTCAGTGAGAGTATTTACTAACACAGAGAAAGAAAAGATAGAGCAAGCATAAGTGACAAAGAGGTGAAGATGAGGAGGTAGTGACTTCATCAATGGAAAAAGAGAGTAGTGCTAAGTGGAATGGGGCCAAGCAGGATGGTCGGTTGGGTTAGTGTAAGAGAATCTTCAGTGGTTTTGAGGGTGTCTGATAACACAGCTGTTGACATTCATCACATGACCAAACTGCTGCCGGTGTGTGTGATATTTACACAACTACTAATTTCAATTTAGAGTCTTTAACTTTGAAGGTTTTGGAAATCTTAAGGAACTTGTAAATGATAACATAAATTATTTCTTGAAAATAACTGTATCTAGGCATCTCTCAGTGCCTCATAATCGGTGTAGCCTTTATTGCCATGGTGTCCCTGGAAGAAAGGAACTGTATTCTTCTGTCAGGACTCCTAAGAGTCTCAGGAGGGGAGGGGTGGAGGAAGTGGGGAAGAGAGAGAGGTAGGGTAGGTGTGGAGGAGGAGTTCTTGGCCTGCGTAGCCAAACTGCCCAAAGCTGTGGGCAGAGCTGACTTGGAAAACTAGAACCTGGATTCTCTCCCCCCCCAATACTTTTTAAATGACTGACTTCATTCCTGCTGGGGAGTGTGGGCCTAGAGTAAAGTTCTGTCAGTAGGGGCAGGCTCCAGACCTGTATCTGGCCTTTCTGTTGTTTAACTTCCTCTGTGTAATAGAGGGTTACTCAGGCGTCTTCTCCCCGAGTCCTCCACAGAAAGAGAGCGCCGCTGGAGAACTCCTTCCAGAACAAGGGGTGCAGTTCTGGGAAAGCAATACAAGCAACACAGATGTCCACACGGTTCTACTTACAGATGCAGAAATAAAAGGGGTTCAGAGCGACCAGATTGCCCAACGTCACAGATAGGAACTGGTAAAGTCCAGATTGAAACCTGATGTGTGTGTGCACATGAGTGCATGGGCATGCAGAGGCCAGAGAACAGCTCAGCTAGTCCTCCTCAGGGTCTTTGTTTTTTAAAAAGTGTTTCTCTATTTATTTATTTTGTGTGGAGAAAGAAGGAAAGGAAAGGAGGCAGTGAGGGAGGGAGGGAGGGAGGGAGGGAGGGAGGGAGGGAGAGCGATCAGTTCCCAGATGGAAGTGAGGCCTTTGAGGAGCTGGCCTTGTCATCCTCTTGTCTCTCCTGCCACATTCTCCCTGGCTAGGTGGCCCGCAAGCTTCCAGGTGATTCTGTCCCTTCTCATTTCACTGTATGAGTTTGGAGGTTACACATGTGTGCCACCATATCTGGTTTTATAATTTAAGTAACATTTATTTATTGTTGGGGGCATGCATGCTCACATGTGTGGGGATCAGAGGACAGCCCGTGGGTGTCTGTTCTTTCATTCTACCATTGTTCTGGAAAGTGAACTCAGGTCATCAGGCTTACGTGGCAACTGCATTTGCAGGCCAAAACGGTTCTGCCGTCTGGCTGCCCACTGTCTTTGTCTCCGTCTGCTTATTGCCTTCTCTCTCTTTTCTCCTTCCATGTGGTCCTTCCCACTGTTTAAGAAGCTGCAGAAGTACTCAGCTCCAATTGGCGCATCTGTAAGACAACCCCTGAACCTAAGGTTTAGGGAGCATAGGCATAAGGAGGATGGTAAGAACCAGGGCCTGGAGATGTCTCTTTGGTTAAAAGTACTTGCTCTTAGGGAAAACCTGGGCAGTGTTCCTAGCATTAATTTGGTGGCTCACAACTGGCTGCAACTCTAGTTCCAGGGGTTCAAATGCCCTCTTCTGGCCTGTGAGGGAACTGCATGTTCATGGTGCACAGACATGTAAGCAAAATATACACATAAAATACAAATACATACATCTTAAAAAAAACACACATAAGATACAAATATACATCTTAAAAATATACACATAAAATACAAATACATACATCTTTAAAAAACACACATAAGATACAAATATACTTCTTAAAAATATACACATAAAATACAAATATATATCTTTAAAAACGCACATAAAGGGGGCTGGAGAGATGGCTCAGTGGTTAAGAGCACTGCCTGCTCTTCCAAAGGTCCT
>JAQHUG010000181.1:2648240-2696333 GCA_028555095.1 Dicrostonyx torquatus
AGTTAGTTGTCAGCATCATCCCATTCATGTAATAAAACATATTTCAGAAGTGAGGTCTTTCTCTAATGGCTCGCTGTTGTTTATCTGAGCAAAGCCAGTTTGTTTTTGGATTCTGGCTGCTAAGTGGATAGTAAATAAAAAATTAAAAAATTAGCAGAATCTGGTACGGCATATAAAGATCTAGTTGCTATGTTGGATAGGATGGCATGTGTGGGTACTGTCCTATCTAACTCTGTACTCTAGAACCACTTTGCATACACCATTACACCTCCTTCCCCTGGGCACTGCTCCGGGGCCACTGTGTACCTCTTACCTTCTAGTGAGCTCCCAGTGAAGATGGTTTGTGCTGCTCCACCAGCCTGGGGACCAAGGCGGGTGTCCTGGTTATCTTTCTATTGTTTTAGTAAACACCGAAAACAAAACTATTGCCTCAGGACCCCAAGAACAAGTTCTCAGCACAAAAGAGATTTATTTGCCCCAGATGAACAGAGGGCAGGGAATAAGAGACAAAGACAGGAGGATGAGGGAGAAGGGGAAGGAACCAGTGAGAGGGGCAGGGGTATTTTTCCCATAGAGAGGACAAAGGACTGAATGTCTCTGGATAGAGAGGAGACAGACATGGCCCTTAGGAAAATGAAGGTTTATAAACGTAAAGGGGAAACCCCATGTTAGTTTTGATTGGGTATGTCAATTAGGTGAACCAAAGGGGGCTTTTGAGTGCTGGACTTGAATACTTTGGTAGCTGGACATTGGTGGTCGGTCTCAGGAGGAGAAAATGGTCAAATAAGGAAATAATAGAACTTGGGAGCATTTTTCACAAGGCAGAGGGAATTGGGGGAGAAGGACAGGCCTGCCAGAGCTCCATGTTTCAGACACTATGACGAAAGCCACTTGGGAGGAAGGGCTTATTTCAGCTTATGTGTTGTAGTCCATCACTGAGGGAAGCCTGGGCAGGAACTCAAGGCAGGACCTGAAAACAGGAACTGGAGCAGAGACCAGCGAATGCAGCTTACTGGGTTGCTCTTCAGGCTCACAGTCAGCTGCCTTTCTTATACCTCCCAGGACAGCCTTCTCTGAATTAACAAGTTTATTTTCCTCTCTCCCTCCCTGCCTCTGTCTCTGCCTCTCTCTGTCTCCTTCCATCTTTTCCCTTTTATCTTTTTTCCTTCCATCTCTCCTTCTCTCCTCCCCTTCTCTGTGAACACTATAGCTCTGTTGTTTGGCTTGAATTTCTGGTTTAGTTTGTTTAGTCTCTTAGGGTCTTGTGCATTCTGGGCAAGCACCCTACCTCTGAGCTATCTCCTTGACCTCTCTGTTTTGTTTTGTTTTAAATCAGTTTGATGTTATAGCTACTTTGACTGTATTTAACTTCAAAAGTGTTTTGTAAGACCTGTGTTAAGACAAAACATTTTCAGATTTTACGTTGGTAGCATTGTACTCTGAAAGAATCTCTTGCAGTGAAAGTTTATTTATTAATTTATTAATAAATATTTCTAGCAGAGAATCTTTTCTTTATAGGTAAGGAAAATAAGTTTAGCTGGTCTGGTTAGCATAGTTTAATTACATTGTCACTGCGCTGCCTTACTGAGTATGAAATAAAGTTACCTTAATGTACACAGACTTATTCGCATATCTTTAAACATTGGCAACAAAAATAATGCTCCTGTGGGGCTAGAGAGATGTCTCAGCAGTCAGGAGCACTTGTTGCTCTGCAGAGGACCTAGGTTCAATTCCCAGCAGCCATAGTGCTTCACAGCCACTCTTAACTCCAGTTCCAAGGAGTCCGATGCCCTCTTTGGACCTCCTTGGGCACCAGGTACCCTCATGGTGTGCATACATGTACGAGGGCAGAACACTCATACACATAAAATAAAAGTAAATCGAGAACGATAATAAATTTAAAAGAAATGTTCCTGTGAATGACACTGTCATTCATCGTGAAAGCAGACTATCCCGGCACAGCGTTCTTGTCCCCGAGGAACATGAGTGCTCACCCAGAAGGTAATCCTGTTACCGCCATGGTATAGTTTGGTGCCCACTGTGTTAGCGCTCTGTGGCGATGTTGGGATCAAATAAGTGCCATATGGCAGCCTCTGCTCTGAGAGAGAAATAAATGAGATTTGAAATTGGGCGGGTGTAGGGAACTAGCAGGGAGATCAGAGGAAGAAAAAAAAATCATTGAGAAGGCTTACCATGGGTTATTAAAGGAAATGATTAAAAAACTAAAAGGCAGCATAAACCCTTCCTCTAGAATATTTGTATGTGTATATTCTATAATGTTCAGTTACAGCAACCTGAAGGGAGGTTGGGAGAAAAATGGACCTTGCTGTTTTCTAAAATGGAAAGATAAAATCTTCTGAGAGGTCATAAACCCAAGACTTAGGACATGAAATAGCATTCCAGGCCTGACTGCCTTGGAGGTTCTAAATTGAAAATTCTCTAACCCAAACCTTTGTCCTCTGGTCACTTTCCGTCACTAAATTTGTTCTTTGACCTCATCATGACCTTGTCTCTTAACCTTTCATAGTTTTCCAGTCTCAGAGTAATGTTGGGTTCACTTCAGTTCTGCTATGGGGAAGCCAGGAATATCATGTGAACTTTTTGCAATGTGTCCACAGAAATGTGAACAAATCATTAAGTGTGCAGCAGGAGGCCCCTTCCCGGCTGAACAGCCTGCACAGTAGGCTGCAGAGGCAGACAGATGCACAGCCTGTCCCCGAAACTCCTCTTCTTCAGTGCCCTGTCCCCGAGTAATTGTGATTCCAACTTTACTAGTATCGCCTGTTGTGAACCTCACATGCACAGGGTAGCGTATGCACACACGCATGGCATACATACTGGTGTCCGACTTGTCTCCTCTAGCGCGCTGTTCCGAGGTTCTGTCACATTGTGTTCATCACTGTTACTCTGCATTTCTTTGAATGTCTCATCCCCTCAACCTACCCTTAGTGACATTTGTGTGGTGACAGCTGAGGATACTTCATCCTGTCTCACATTTTTCTTGTGTGTGTCCCCTGAGCGTGCACAGTTCAGCTTTTGTGAACACTGCCATGGGCTATCAATGGTTGTTTTGTAATGTCCCACCAGCCAGATCCCAAATAATGATGCAGTGACTTAATATTAGTTATGAAAGCGTGACCTTAGCTTATACTTGTCCCACTAGCGCTTATAACTTAAAATTTTAAACCCATTTATTTTAGTCTACATTCTGTTGTATGGCTCGTTCCATTCGGTTCCTGCTGCTTTCTCCGAGTCTGTCTGGGGACTCCACCTTCCTCCCAGAGTTCTTTCTCTCTCTGCCCAGAAGTCCCGCCTATACATTCTGCCTAGCTGTTGGCCATTCAGCTTTTACTGCACCAATCACAGCAATCCATCTTCATACAGTGTACAGATATCCCACAACGTTGTTTTAATATATTCTTTAGAAGACACGTCTGAGACGTCAGGGTGAAATGTCTGGTTGTGTATACACCTGTTAACTGTTGGGTTTTTCTATGTCCTTTGGCCTTTTACACTTATTGAAAAGTAAATGGTTTTTAATTTGAATTTCTCTGAAGATAATGGCCTTGGATGCCTCCAAGTAGATTGTGACCATTTGGATATCTCTTGTGAAAATCCCTCCCCCACCTCTTTTTTAAAAAGACTTATTTATTTATGTATATTAGTGCTGTAATATTTGCATGTCAGAAGAGGGCATCAGATCCTGTAATAGATGATTGTGAGCCACCATGTGGGTGCTGGGAGTTGAACTCAAGACTCTGGAAGAGCAGCCAGTGTTCTTAACCGCTGAGCCATCTCTTCAGCCCAGGAGTTCTTTATATGTGCCATGCAACCTGCACCCCATCTTAGATATATTTATTAAAATCTCTCCTTTCATTCTGTGTCTCTTCACACCGCGGATGGCTTCATTTGATGCCCAGAGGTTACTAACATAGCTCAGCTCTTAGACTTTCCCACTGTGATTAGTTATTTGTGTTTCCTCTGAGTAAGAAAATGTTACCAGTTCTGAGGCCAGGATCTTATTATCCTGTTTATTCCAAAATCTTTATTGTTTTTCCTTTCATATTTGAATCTGTAATTCGTCTGTAATTTTTTTTCTGTTTGTATTAATATGAGGATGATCTGATATCATTTATCCACATTGAGTGGATTGAGACTTTAGATCTTAAGTCTGGGAATGTAGATCAGTGGTAGAATACATGCCTAGTATGTGATACCCTGAGTTTCATTACCAGTAACACACATGCAGGCACACAGACACACAGATGCACACACACAGAAAGCAAAGAGGGAAGGAGGAGAGAAGATAAGGGGAGAGGGAAGGAGAGGACCTGGGAAGCTGAAGCAGAGGAGCAGCCATCAGGAGTTCTCAGCTGCATAGGGAGCTCAAGGCTAGCCTAGGCTGCCTGAGACCCTGTCTCAAAGTAAGTATGGGGCTGGAGAGTTAGCTCAGTGGCTATGGACACTTGCTGTACTTGCAGAGGACCCAGATTCGATTCCCAGTACCCACATGGTGGCTCACAACCATCTGTAACTCCAGTTCCCGGGGATCTGATGTTGCCTTCTTGTCTCTGCAGAGAGTGCATGCACAGGTTGCATAGACGTGCAGACAAAACACACACACAGAGATGGGCACACACAAGTTACAAGTCAGTAAACAAAACAAACGTAGGCCTTGACGCCCAGCGCTGGAGGTGTCCCTGCTCTGTTGTCACCCAGCGCTGGAGGTGTCCCAGCTCTGTTGTCATTGCTGAGACAGTCTCAGTTTTGGGTTTTCACATGCAGGGCACACACAAGTCTGCTAAACTTGATAACAGTGTGGATTTTTCACAGTTGGGGGAAGCTGATAGCTTCACTGTGTAGAGTAGTTTTAAATTCCTCCTGACTTCCTCCATTCCTTTATTTCCTTCTTTTTCTTTCAGTTGTCCTGCAAGCCTGGTTTTTCTCAGGTGCTCTGTTTCATTTAATTATGTGTCCAGGCTCCTTAAGAAAATCAAATAAGGCTTTGATTGACTCTCTTGCTATGACCTTTGCCCTGCAGTTCTTATTTCCCAATTATTTCCTTTTCCTGCAGCAGTTGCTGCAGTCCTTCACAGCTCTCAAGTAACTGTCTCCTTGCCAAGTACAAGCTTGTCCTTAGCAGACTTATGTGTGGTGGAGAATTCTGGAATGTAGTGAAATTATAGACTAGTGTTGATGTTGAAGACAGATTTCAGAGCCATTACCACATGGCATTTAAAACTGTGGTCGTGAAAAAGCTTCCTCAAATAGGGAGTGTCTGAGCAGCAGAAGAGAGTTACAGATATTCCTGAGGATTAACAGAGTTTGGTGGTGGGCTGAGGAGAAGCTAGGAAATGGTACTTGTGTTGGGAACCAAGGAGAGAGAGCGTTTGTCAGTAGGGAAGGCGAGGCACGGAGGATGCGCTAACTGCAGTAGGCAGTGGCTAGTACCTTCAGCATCGCTGGAGGCCAGCAGCTCCGAGTGAGAAGGGAAGCTGGAGGCAGTGAGCATAGGGCGTACCCTGGAGTAGTGATTGGGAACATGAGGGAGAGCTGCCAGGGAGGCGTTGTTCTTGGGTCACAGGCAGCTGTACAGGCCAGCTCCTCTCTGCCATTTGTGGCTGAAGGTCAGGAGCATCACCCTGCCAAGTCCCTCAAGGGGTGTCAAGATGGACACCTAGGAATCTTTTTTGACATTTCTTTTACCTTTCCAGCCCTCTCCACCTTATCTATCTATCTATCTATCTATCTATCTATCTATCTATCTATCTATCAATCATTATTAATTATTTTTGGTTTTTCGAGATAGGCTTTCTCTGTCCTGGAACTAGCTCTTGTAGACTAGGCTGGCCTCAAACTCACAGAGATCCGCCTGCCTCTGCCTCCCGCAAGGCACCACCACTGCCTGGCTTCCTCTAAAGGATAACCAGGGACTGAATTTTAGCTCAGTAATGCTTCCTTCCTCATGGCCTCCCTTGGCCTCTGTGGTCCTCAGCTGAACTCTGTTTTCCTTCCTTGGTATTCAGATGGCCCCCTAACTGGTCCTTAACCTTCCTCTGCCACAGCCTCTTCCTCCCCGCTTATTTCAGCCTGTGTCTCCATTTATCTTCCTAAAACACTGTTCCCATCTTATCTCTGCTGCTTGGAGGTCCCGATACCCTCCCTCCTGCCTGCTGGAGATAGTATTCTAGTTATTAAATTAGTGAGTGCTGTTACACACGAGGCCTTGTACCAGGTAATATAGGTACAGTGGCACACAAGGTTGATGTAGGCTCTGCTGCTACCAAATGGGTGGAAAGCAGTGCTTTTACAGATTGGACTCTGGCTCATCTTCTAGTCCAGCTTCAGTTTCTATTCATACACTCCTGCTGTATTGCAGCTTCCTTTACCCAGTCCAATCCATGTTATGAAATCAAGGCTTCTGCACGTTTTCCACCTAGAATGACTTCTCCTGTATACCTGTCATATTTTCATGGCAGACATTTGTTTTCTGCTAATTTGCCATTGCTCATTAGCTCACCAGTGAAGCATCTATACAGGTTTGGGTTTTCAGAATGCCCTGCAGCCAACAGTGACCTGCATAACTGTTCCCGCTTCTTCCTGCTGTACGAGAGGGTTTGACAGGAACTCTTTAGAGAGTGGTCTCTGCATGGAGTCCTGCGCCATGTGTCTCTGGGGACTGAGAATGCGTGGACGAGAAGGAAAAGCAGAAGCAGGCGCTGGGTGCTGTGAAGCTAGCAGTGCCTGGCTCACCCGACTTGACTTTATGACTGTCTTCTTTCAATCTAGACCGATGATGAAGATGAGTCCTTTGTTCTTGAGGACCCTACCTTGCTAAACATTGACACCATTGATTCTCACTCTTATGACACCTCCTCTGTGGCGAGCTCAGACAGTGGCGACAGGGCCAACTTAAAGAGGTAAATATTCTTGTGAATCATACTTGTATATGGTCAAAACAGATGATTATTTAAAGTCTTTCTCTTTATAGCACAGTATAATTTGGTTATTTTTTATTACTATTTTTTATTCTCAAGTCTAAGCCACATTTATTTGCACATATATAGTAATGGGCTTAATTTGATTATTTAAAACCAGTGTCTTCATGCATGGTACAGTCTAGCTTGATGATTTAAAGTCAGTGTCTTCATGGTATGGAGTGGCATTTCATTTGCATTTTAATAAAGAAAGCTTGCCTGAGGATCAGAGAAGTAAAACAGTCAGTCTGATTAGCCTTACAGACCAGGTAGCAGTGACGCACATCTTTATCCCAGTAGCCACACTGCTTGTCATAGAAAGCGGCGGTAGTGGTGCACACCCTTAATCTCAGAACTAGAGAGGATCACAAAACTGGTGGAGACAGCCCTCAGTTTCAGTCTCATTCTGAGATTCCTGGAGGCTGGATTACCATTTCGGACTGAGGTAGAGGTAAAAGCCAGTGGCTGGCTGTTTTGCTTTTCTGACCCTCAGGTTGAACCCCTATATCTGTCTCTGAGTTTTTATTAATCATACATTGTATAGTCTAGTTTGATTATTTAAAGTCAGTGTCTTCATGGTGCAGTGTAATTAGCTGTAGGAGGGGGTATAGCTCAGCGGGGACACTGTGGAGCTTGGCCCTCCAGCCACCTGTGGTCCCTGCGCTCCCTCACACCCACTCTGCAAGGTCAGCTCCAGAACTCTTCATTTCCTTGGAGCAGGCTCAGAGGAGAGCATCACGGGGGACGGGGACAGGTTGGTTTGAACTGTCAATAACCCCAGACTCAGCTGCCTTTCATCTTCCAAACTCCTGGGGAGAACACGGAGAGGAGAGAAGTGGAGAAAGGGTGCTGTAAAATGCTTTGCTGAGTATGTGTGTGGCCTGAATGCAGGCCAGGGAACCAGCACTCTTCCGCTTAGGTCTTCTGTGCTAGTGCTGTCTTCCTCAGATTGCCATCTCGGGACAGGGGTCCCTGAGGTGTGTTCATCTCCTCATCACAGTGTCTTACAAACAGATGAATGGTTCCAATGACCTGCATCCCCTGTTTACCAGTGAGGGTGGTCTCTTGTTGCCTGACAACTGTCACAGGTTCATGTTTGAGAACCTGTAGTTTCGTTAAAAGGAAAAATCACACACACACACACACACACACACACACACAATCTCATTTAACAAGTTCCTGACTTTCTGTTGAACTGTGTTCACAGCTCCCCTGGGCTGCCTGTGGCTCACCGGGCAGGAGTTGGACGGAACTGGTACGTGATAGTCAGAAGTCCTTGGTGTGCTGTCAGGCTGGGTGCTGGTGCCCATTTAAGCCTCTCTCTGAGCACTTTGACCCGGCCCACCCAGTCTATGCCCATTTGTCCTTGCTCTTCCCCACAGCATGCTGAGGCAGCTTAGATGTCTCTTTCTTGGTAGCTGTGCCTCATCTTCCCCAGTAAACAGGGTCCGTTCTTCTCCATTTGCACATTTGTTGTAAGGAGGCTGCTTGTTTGTTTCCTGACTGCCCAGACTCCTGAAATAACCACACAGAAACCGTATTAATTAAATCACTGCTAACTCTTACATATTAATTAACCCATTTCCATTAATCTGTACATCACCATGATGTCGTGGCCTTCCAGCAAAGTTTCAGCATATCCGTCTCCATGGCTTTTCTCTGACTCTGCCTTCTTCCTCCCAGCATTCAGTTTAGTTTTCTTTGCCTAGCACTAATCTACCCTATCACAGGCCTAAGACAGCTTCTTTATTAACTAGTGGTATTCACAGCATATAGAGGGGACTTCCACATCAGACATTCCTATTTCTGGTCTGTGCTTTCGTATTTAGAAGCTGTTTATCAGCCCCTCCTGCTAGGCTGTTGGATCCTCATAGTAGGATCTGTGACTTCCTCATTTGGGATCAGCAGAGCACATTTTTAGTCAGAATGGGGGTTACCCTGATACCCTGATTAATGTTTGGTAAAAGTTTAAGGTGTCCTCGCTGACTGGTGATGAGGAGTGTGAGTAGGCGCAGCAGAGCGAGTGATGAATGAGGACAGACTGGGGAAGGCAGGGGGTATAGATCCATCCACAGGAGTGGTGGTGGCAGGAGCCGTGGTCTGCACAGCCATCCTTCAGGAGAGCAGGAGCCAGTCCTGTGTCAGGTGAATAGGGATCATTTGGAACAATGGGAGAAGAATGTTACTTTAGACTCTCTGAGCCCTCATGTTAGAGCACATCTGAAGGTTGATCCTTTAATAACAGTTAATAATTATATAATTACTGATAATAACAGCAGTGTTAGTTTCTTCTTTTAAGATGTATATTCTTCTCTCAGAGCCTTGGGGGTCCTACCTTTTCAGTCCTTCTGCTAAGTATTTCCTCCTCCTCTTCTTTCTCTCAGGAAGAAGAAGTTGCCTGATGCCTTTTCACTGCATGGGTCGGTTATGCGACATTCACTCCTGAAGGGAATATCTGCCCAGATCGTGTCTGCCGCTGTGAGTGTCTGTCCTTCCACAGCCGATGACCTCTTGTGGCTTGGTGAAGTAGGAGTGAGCACGAGCAAAGCCCGGCTCTCCTTATGGTTTTTCTGATTAGTTTTGACTTGCGAGGCATGGCTGCCCATCTTGACATAGGAGTCCTTGCGGCCATGAGAGTAAAGGTCTGTGAGCATTGCGGTATGCCTGAATGAAGTGTGGCAGCCAGCCAAGAGAAGCGCTGTCTGCCTTCTCCTTGCGTTCCTTTCCAGGGTAGCTGCCATCTTGTGAGTTTGGCTGAGGTGAAGTGCTTGTTTTAGCCACTTTATGTAGACAGATGATTGATCAGGATTATGACCAATTGATTTAAAAATAATCGTCAAGTCTTTTTCATGTGCCCTTGTGACAGAAGGTAAAGCCATGCCCTGACTTGGCGACTCAAAGGAAGCTGAGGGAGGGGAGAGGCGCCACTGTGCAAGGAGGCAGCCCTGGTGCATAGGGCCGCTGTGCATACAGTGGCTGCAATGGAATTTGTGACTTTTTTGAAGATGTCTTAGAACACTGGGTTAGGTGAAACAGTAATAATTAGTAGTACTGAAGACCGTGGTCTCTCAGATACTCTCCCTTTGACTCCACATCCCATACTCTTGTTTAGTCCGTCAAGTCTGTTTTCTGTAGATGACAAAGGTGACAATATAACGATGGTGGCAGCAGGACCTCAGTGTTGTTTTATGTTCTTTTCATGGCGTTTAACATTTTACATATTTAATTTGAACAAGAAACAAAAGTTATTTTTCAAGAGAATGAGAGGGTAAGACAGTAGGAGTCATGACATCCAGTGTGTTAGAGAAAGCTCTTTTGCAGCTAGGAGGTGATGTGCATCCCAGGCAGCTGGCATGTCCTGACGCAGCTGATGTACACAGCATCAGACAGGATGTTAGCTGGAGAGGTGGCCACGCAATGGAGCGTGGGCAGTGCCCTTCCGGCTTTCGGCGGAGAGTAACTCACATTTGCCAGAATGGAAACCACCTGTTGAGGATCACGTTTCCATGACATTTTCTGAATCTAATCCTTATGTAGGTGATGAAATTCATTCCTTTCAAAATCAAGACGAACCAGAGCAGTCATTTGACCCACCTGTGCAGTTTAAAAAATATTTTGGATAATGGAGCCTGAGCTAGCGCTCAGACACTAAGCACTGATTAGATAAATCTGCTCTTTAAAGGGGCTTCCTCCCTCTTGAGGATGAGGGGGCAACTCTAATACATCCCAGGGTGTGTGCACTCTGCTTGCTCCGCATTCTTCCGGCTGAGCTGCTTTGGCATGTTCAGATAATGCTGCTCTTCCTGCGCCAGGCACGATGCGGTGCTTTCCTAACCCTGGCTCACCAGCTCAATTTAAGTTGCATGCTTTCCTGTGACGGTTGGTTGGTTAACATGTAAAGCTGGTCTGTTTGGGGTATTATTCCTGAACAGCTGCTCATGTGTGCCTTCGGTCTTGAGGACAGTGATGTTATCAGACCTGCTTGGACCTTGATCATCCTGCCTTTGGAGTCCATGCATGAAAAACACTTAGGAAACATGAGATTTTTGAGTCTTATTGCTTAATTTTGGGATCCTTCTCAAAGTAATGTGACATATGACTATATTTAAAATTAATTCAAATTAGTTTTTTTAAAGGAATTTAACATTTTAAGGATGAACTTTAAGATATTATAGATGCCTCAGCACATGTTTTATTATTGTTTAAAAACATGTCCCCTTTGCCGGACTCTCTTGGGGTGACTGTTAAATTGCAGCTTCTTGGGGCTCACCCACACCTTCTCAACGGAGTCCTTAGTGGAGCAGCGTAGGGATCTGTGTTCTAATTAGCATCCCAGGGACCGTCATGGAGTGTCATCACCAGTTCTATAACTTCCTTAGTTACCGCTCTCTTACTCCCTCCATCGTCTCTCTCCCTCACTCCCTCCATTGTCTCTCTCCCTCACTCCCTCCATTGTCTCTCTCCCTCCATTGTCTCTCTCCCTCCATCGTCTCTCTCTCCCTCCATTGTCTCTCTCCCTCCATTGTCTCTCTCCCTCCATTGTCTCTCTCCCTCACTTCCCCTGGCTTGGCTTGAGCTCCTTGCTCAGCTCTGCCACTTTTCTTCTCCCGTGTGCTTCCCATTCATCTCCACTTCAAGAGTGCTTTTGCTTTTTAATTAGCATCCCAAATTGTAGGCTTCCTTATGGCATTTTAATAATGCTTGCTTTCGGTTGACCCACCCCTACAATCTTCTCCCTCATTTCCCTGCTCCTCCACCAGGAAAATTCCAGTTTCAATGCTACAGTGTTTCTTTCCCGCATCTGTCATTTATACCTTTTGAAATCAGATGGCTTCTGCACTCATTTGAATGTAGTTTATGGTTTTCATCTGCGCCCTCATCCCTGCTTTTCTCTATGCAGAACAGAACACAAGTCGTCTATCAAATATTTATATCAGGCCCTGTGTTCCTCTGCTCCCCCCTTGACAGACAGGACTCAGGATGAAGATGCTGTCCCAGCGCTGCATTCCACAGCTGTTGTTATAATTAAAGCTTAAAGAGCCTACAGAGACACCTTATAGCATCCTTTGTGTTTGATTCTGCCCGCATGACGGTGTGTTAGGATAAATAGAGCACTACTTGCTGTTTTTCTGAACACATAGAGATCATTGTCAGAACAGTTCGGTGACTTAATGTGTCACAGTTACTGGCAAGGAGCTGAACTGGTACTTGAAGTTTGGCTTGTTTGAGAACAGACTGGCTCTTCCCTGACCAGCTTCATTAGTCACTGGAGAGGAGCGTCCTACGCAGAGGCGCGGTGCCTGCAGCAAGTCCCCTTTCTTTGAAGCTTCGATTCTACCTTTTTGGTTCTGTGGGACTTCTAGTCTGTTTACACTATGGAAAACAAACTCCTTTCCTTCTTTAAATTTCCATCGTCTGTTACCATTAGTAAAATAAAGCATTCCTCTCTCAGGCTAATCTGCTTTGAGGGCTGCAGGTTTGCCATTGTTCTTACTGAGGGGAGGCGAAGGGTGCACTTCCTACTCAGCTGTTCAGGTCCAAGTACGCATAAAAAGAGGCTGCACGCTTACCTTCAATGCCACTATCTTTTCCAATTCTTCCCTTTTAAAATCTCTTTTAGGACAAAGTAGATGCTGGCTTACCCACAGCAATTGTAAGTATACCTTTAATCCCTCAAGGTAAGGTTTTTAATTTCACTGAGTTCTCAGGTTTACTATTAAAATATTGAGTGCTAGTATGATAAATTCTCAAGTCATTTTCCTTTTAGTAATCAAGTTTAAAACTTGCTCTTGCTGGATTTTGAGTTTTCTACTTTATTGTTTAGCTCCCAGGCTCTTGCTCAAGGTAATGGAGAAGCAGACCTTTCCAGCATTAGTTCCCCTGTGAGCTGTGTCCCCTAGTCTGTCAGGACTGGAACAGTAGTGAGTGAGCTCACTCTGGTAATACACATTCCACAGCCACGGACTGCAGGGCCAAGCCTGCAGAGAGTGTCTGGAGTGGCTGTGGCAAGCCAGAGGAGGCTGGAAAGTGCATTACGGACCTGCCTTCTGGTTTTCTTCAGCCGCCTCTGTGGCTTTCTCATTAGTCACTGGTGAGGAAGTGGGCTCAAGTGGCCCGTTCTGGTGTCTCTTGCCTGCTGGTGATAAACTGGAGAAAAGCATTCTCATCCCTCCACATTGCTGAAGGCCCTGGGTGAGCCATATAAGTACCTCTTCAGCTGGCCAGAGAGGTTTTTTTTTTTTTTTTTTTTTTTTTTAATTTAAAGTTGCTTTAAGTCAGTGGTTCTCAATCTTCCTAATACTGCAACCCTTTAATGCAGTTCTTCATGTCGTGGTGACCCCCAACCATAAAATAATTTTCGTTGCTACATCATGATTGTAATTTTGTTATGGATTGTAATATAAATAATCTTGGAGATAGAAGTTTGTCAAAGGGGTTGTGACCCACAGGTTGAGAACCACTGCTTTAAAGGAAGTCAAATGATACAGTTCATATATCGTACTGAATATGTGGTATTTGTATAACATTTCTCTTAAATTCAGAGGAATTCTTAGACAAAAAAATGTCCAGGGTTTTGATTTCTCGTTGTGCTTTCTGGATGAAATTCCTCGTTTTGGTGGTTGACATGCTAGTTTGTGCAGAGAGGAAGGCAGGCCAGCAAATCCAACACTGATTGTCTTCCCTTCTGTTTCCAGGCGGTGTCCAGTCTCATAGCAGTGGGTACATCTCATGGATTGGCTTTAATATTTGGTAATTTTCTAAGAATTTTCTTTTAAATATCGAGATTCCTTTTAGGTTTTAAAATGCCCTTTAGTTACATTTGATATGGTAGACTCGCTCTTTCAAGGACACAGCAAGGAAGCCATGAAGAAGTAGCAGTGGGTGATGTGAAGTTAAAAGTGATGGGCTCCTGGCTGCGCTTCCTACTCACGGCAGGTTTCCTTCCTTCCGTGCGCATGTGGAAGGTGTAGCTGTGCTGCACACCTAGGCGGGAGAACGGTGCGGGGGAGAACCCGATTGTCAGCATGTCTCCCTCTGGTTGGTGGTGGGAACAGGTATTCAGAAAGATCTCCAGGGAAAGGGATCCCCAGGTTTCTGAGTCATCTCCATTATAAACTAAAAAAAAAAAGTTAGCCTGTAATTACCTTGTTTTCTGAGTTAAGAGAACATGAATAGTTTGATTATATGGTAGAAATTAGTTATATATTTTTCATTTTTTCTCTGAGACTAATCAGTTTCATTAGTCTTTTGCTTTTGAATTCAGTATAAAGCAGGCTATTTTGATTGTTTTAAAAACGTGAAACCAGTTAGGTAGTATTCTCAGCTCTTTGTGTGTGCGGGTGCTCGCTCTGGGTCTCAGAGCCTGCATTTCTGAGATGGGAACTAGCAAGGGCTGCTCGGTAAGGGTTATTTGAGGGCGTTTTATAAGCAGAACCATAGTTTGATTTCTATGAGTCTTATGGTTCTTACCATCCATGCAAATAACTAGTTCTTTCCCATTGTTACTGAACAATTTGACTTTCCATTTATAAATTTTCCATTATTCCAAAAGCTTTATTTGACATGTAATTATATTACCTGGTCTTTTCAGATGTGGTTGATTTAAATAATAGTTTTGTTTCTTGAAGAGCAGAAAGAGAGAAACAAAAGTGTCATTTCCATGAGAGAACTTTAGAATTAAAATGGTATCTTTTTTTTCCTGTATAATTGATATGTATCCATAGTAGGAAATGTATAAAACATAGATTGTGCAAATTGGAAAATATAAAATAATAAATTATAATGTCTTCAGCATTTCTGTGTAGCCATCCAGCCCTTTTCCCACATATGTGTATATTCCTAAGGAGGAACATGATAATTTAGAGCCGCTTTTCATCCTAGCGGGCCGCTCCCCATGCATTTCTGTGTTTGAACCCAGCATCCTTGCTCATTGAGATGTCTCACCGTGTGGCTTAGGCTTGCGCAGAACTTGCTCGTGTGGCCTGGTTGGCAGTCATCTTGCCCCGGCCTCCCAGTGTTGAGAGTGCAGGCATGGAGCATCATTTTAATGGACATGCAATGTTCTTTCAAATGGGTCCATGAAAATTTAATTCGCCTTTTATTCAAGGAAGCCACTTCAGCTGTTTCTAAACAGTAGAGTCATATGCAGCTTTATTTCTGTATTTTTTTGCATATGATCATTTTTGGAACAAATTCCTACAAGTGGAATTGTTTGGGCTGGGACACGAATATGGCAGGTAGGGAGGTCCTTGTTTTCCTTTGAGGGGATAATTGCTATTAGATCATTAGATTGCTATTAGATCATCATTTGCGGGGAGGGTCTCAGAGTCTTGTGTCCCACTGCTCTAGTTTTAAGTGTCTGAAGTGATCGAGAGACACTCATGGTCAGGTTAGAATTAAACAGTGCTGGCTCCTAGATCAGCAGTCTCCTGTTTTAAGCAGTTGTTTTCCCTGAGAGAAAATGAGGCAGAACCGCGAGAGGCGAAGGTGACTTAGGACAGAGTGTGTCACATGTTTGTCTGCCAGGAGAGCATGTGTCGGTTTTTCCTTCCTATGTAGCAGCCTTCCTTACCAAGAGGTTGGAAGGGTGCGAGACTGTTTATAGCTGCGCACGAAGTGTTTGCTGCAGACAAGTGTGTTAACACAGAGGAGTGCGTTCATTCTTGGTGCTGTCTCCTGCGTTTCCTTGGACCTGCCTGCTGGTTTTCCAAAGCCCTCAGCAGTTTTCCTGTAGAAGTGATGGAACAATAATCTTTTCTTATGACTTCGTGGGAAAGAAAGTGTGACAGAGTGGACATTCTGAGGAAGAACCATAGTGTCTGGCTTTGCACTGAGTTTTAATAGTACAGTTAAATTTTACTTGCTTGTAGGTGACGAATGTTTGGACAGTGCTTTCGGACAAATACATTAAAATTTGTTAAAAGCCTAGAAACAAATGGCAGACCCCGTGAAGTGTCTAGAGTAGCGGCCTGGGTTAGATCTGGTCTTTAAAAAATATGTTTGTTTATCCCAGAAACCTAGCAGGAAGACTAACTTTGAACACAGATATGTTCTCTGGGAATCATGTCTGAGTCATTAAAACACAAACCCCGCACTTCTGGAAGACTTGTGCAGTTCCAGCATGCGACACCGAGGGTCTCAATACAGGTGTCTCTCTCCCGCAGCCGTACTCCTCCGTTTCCCTTTGCCCTTAGTGTGCTCTGGTGATGTGTCTCTTTGAAATGGTTTTGCTTCTGTTTAACTGAACATGGATTTTCTGCCTGTGCTATAATTTGAATGTTCTATGTTTTCGCTTTTCCCAGAACCAATACTTACCTGATTGTAGCCACAAATGCTAGGAACATCACTTAATCCACTTCAGTGTCTGTCACTCTCATAGATAAACGAAGCTCATCATTTATACCCTTCAGAGTTGGCCTACATTTTTCTCTGAACTTTTGAACTGATTTCTTTTTTTCTCCCTCTCTTTTGATCTTTTCTTCATGGATTCAAAAGGAAAAGGTATAGTAAATTTGGTATGCATGAATAGTTCTTTCTCTTTTGAGCTTTTCAACATTTAAAGAGAGTATTGTCAATTACACTTAATGCCATTCTACAAAAGAAAAGTAAATAGCTCCCTAAAAATTGGTTAAAACAGGCACTGTGGAAAATTAAAAATATATGCATGTTTTCAATGCTTAATTTTAGCTGAAAAAATGGAATTTTTTTAGGCAGTTTTCAGTATGTTTTATTTCCTCCAGTCTTTTAATACAGCCCTGCACTTTGGCTTGAAGTCTGTGTCTGCCAATGGAGGTGACATTTTGTGTCATAAACTTTATCAATGATGAATCACATAGAATTTCAGCACCTATCAGCTAACTATGAGTACAGAATTCCACATTCTAAGGAGACATTGTTTCAGTGTTTTATTGTAGCATTACCTTGTTGATACCCAGTTTCTGGATACTTTTGTAGAGTAACTCCCCTCTCAGGCTTTTCTGAAGCCTCGGCCTTGTGCTCACAGCTGCCGCAGCTCTGTGCTCCGGTCCATCAGTTCAAGTACACTAACATCACAGTGGCATGGGTGCCTGGGAATGCACACTGGCTCTTCCATAGTAGCAGCCTTCTAGAAGGTAGCCAGTCAGCACGGGATTCAGGGTGCCCTGGTTAGGAAGCACCACAGAAGGAGGAAGGTTTGACTGTATGAGCCGCTCAGGTAAAAGCGCATCACTATTTTGTATCAGACGTGACAAATGCTTTACAATGAGGTCTCCTTTTTAACTTTCCTCTGGCCCTAGAGCTTGTTATGGTGGGAGTAAATACAGGGTAAGAAAGTAGCACTTAGTCTGGCATGGTAACCGAAGCTGGATCTCTGTGAGTTCCAGGATAGCCTGGGCTACACAGAGAAGCCAAGAAAAAAAT
This sequence comes from Dicrostonyx torquatus, assembly GCA_028555095.1. NCBI lineage: Eukaryota > Metazoa > Chordata > Mammalia > Rodentia > Cricetidae > Dicrostonyx > Dicrostonyx torquatus. Next base: position 2,665,619 of record JAQHUG010000181.1, read on the forward strand.
ATAGCGCTTGAGAGTGGTGACTTGCTGACAGGTTAAGGTTAGACTCATCTGCCTACATCAACCTGATTCCTTGTGGAATTCTGAAGTGTGTTCAACTTTAGATTTTAAACTATGATTTGTGGGCTGGAGAGATGGCTCAGTGGTTAAGAGCATTGCCTGCTCTTCCAAAGGTCCTGAGTTCAATTCCCGGCAACCACATGGTGGCTCACAATCATCTGTAATGAGGTCTGGTGCCCTCTTCTGGCCTGCAGACATACACACAGACAGAATATTGTATACATAATAAATAAGTAAATATTAATAAACTATGATTTGTGACTTTTTATTGATATTTTCACATTACTGTCCAGCCCAGCATGAGGTCCACCCTAAGCAAAGTGGTTTGAGGCTTCCTAATCCAAATGCTTGGTGTCTGGGGTCTGGGGTGCTTCAGATTTTGAGTCTTTTGTGTTTTGGAATATTTGCATAGACTTTGCAGGTTGAACATTTCTAATCTAAAATTTAGAATGCTTCAAAAACTTGAAGTGTTGCAATGTCAGTTTGATCAAGCTTAGGAAGGACTGGATTCACAATACTTTCGATTTTGTTTGGCTTGGGGATGCTTACCCAGTACTAATAAAAATTAAGTGTAATTCATTGCTATGACAAATAGCCTTTTTTTTTCCCCTTTAAGACTAAGTATCATTTTGTATTTTTGGTTGCGCTGGGACTCACTTGAGTAGACCAAATTTATCTTGAATTTGTGACAACCGCCTGTGCTTCTGGTATTAGGTGTTGAGATTATAGGTCACCTCGCCCAGCTTCTATGTTTTCGTGATTCTAGACATAGAGTCCTCTTAATTAATATCTAAACTATTGCTGCTGCCGACACTAATTTCTTTTTTTTTTTTTTTTTGGTTTTTCAAGACAGGGTTTCTCTGTGGCTTTGGAGCCTGCTCTGGAACTAGCTCTTGTAGACCAGGCTGGTCTCGAACTCACAAAGATCCGCCTGCCTCTGCCTCCCGAGTGCTGGGATTAAAGGCGTGCGCCACCACCGCCCGGCCCGACACTAATTTCTTGCATTTGTGTCACTTGATAATCCTCAGATTGTTCATAGACATTTTGTTGTTCAAGTTTTAAACTCTGTGAAGCGTGCAGGAAAAGTGATGGTCTCATTTTATATTTCTTGACTGGGTCACCTCCTTTATGACATCAACACTTTTAAAATATTAAGTCAACAGTGGAAACCAGACATAATTTTTATGCTGCTTTGTATGTAAAAGTAGATGAATTTACTATGAATCTAATACATTTTTTTTTTCAGTGCTAGACAGTGGAGGCTCCAGGATGCAGGGGAGAATAGAGCTAGCTTTCTTTTAAAGTTAACAACTCAACAGGAGCCCAGGCAAAGTTCTCACCCTCGCTTGTCTTTCTGCAGTGTGCGTGTGTTTCCCTGTCCCTGTAACTGCAAGCTGTCAGTATTTAGAAGATGTTGTGCTGTTTCATCCCACCACTCTCCGGCTGTGCAGGTTTATGCGGACTATGGGATGGTTAGCTCCAGTGGCACAGAAAGCCACTCTTCCCCCCATGGCATAGCTGCCTCTGCTGCCTCTAGACAGGCTACCCACAGCAGGCTTAGCATACCATAACAATCTGGTGTATAAATGCAGAATAAAAATTGAAGGATAACTTCGTGGAGTCAAAGTAGATTATATTTTATATGTAGTCCATCTCTTGCCATCATCTTTGCTACTTGAAAAATGCTGTGTATAAATATAACAGTAAGTTAGTTTTTAGTGGAGACCTGGTCATATTCTAGGGACATTGAATTTGTCCTTTGTATATATCATTTTACTTTAGTAATCTATGCTGTCATTGAAGCAGGGAGGCGATGGGCTGTTCTCTACATAGCATAGATGAAGATGAGGGGTTTAAGTGAAAGTAGGAAGCAGCCCTCAAGTTGCCTCTATGTATAGTTGTGGTGTCTGTAACTCTTCAGTTGAGGGGAAATTGAAAGCAAGACTTCATAGGCATGTTAACTTATCACGGATGCTATAGAAACAAGATAAAAACAAGGGAAAAAACAAGGGAACAATTGAGAATCTTTTCACTGACATAAACTGTACAATATAAAGTTAGCATATATTGCAGGAGTGACCAAGGTTAGTAATTTAGTTTCTTTCCTCTCCTGGCTCGTTTTTATTATGTGGGAACTATAGGCAGGGAAGCTTAGGCATTTCTGGCTTTTCTTTGGACGGGGCCTCATATAACCTAGATTGGCCCTGTACTTGTTATATAGTTGAGGATGGTCTGAACTCTTGATCCTCCTCCCTCTGCTTCCACGTATTGGGGTCATAGGCATGCATAGGTTTTTAGATAGATCTTTCCCTGGTATTAAGTCATCTGCTATCTATTTGATCAGCTTTCCCTGTTTTCCTGCTTTCTCTGCCCCGTAAGAGTACTTAGACCAGGCAGTGGTGACTCAGGCCTTTAATCTCAGCACTTGGGAGGCTGAGACAGGCGGATCTCTAAGTTCTAGGCCAGACTGATCTTTAGAGTGAGTTCCAGGACAGCCGGGGCTTCATAGAGAAACCCTGTCTCAAAAAACCAAAAGCAAGACCAAAAACCCCAAAGCTTAAATTGGGGTTTGTGTGTGCAAAGCAATTGCAAGTGTATTAGAGCATCAGGTCCTGTAAGACATGGATCCCAAACAGGTTTGGAAAGTCTCAGTGCCATTGGCCACCACTCTGTGCCTGGCAGGTAGGCAGTCCGGACTCGGGGACTTGTGAGTTAGTGTGAAATTTCATTATCAGTTCTTTGCTCTCTGTGTGACTTAGATCAGTAGTACACATAGAATACCATTGCCCAGTCACGGTCAGTTTGCCATCCAGGGTAAGGATAGTTCTTGAAATGTATGAAGTAGATCATGGAAAACCTAGCTCTAGGCAGTTTCAGAAGAGCAAAAGAAACATAATATCCTAATTATATGCAAGAAATTCTAGAATAAAAGGTTTTAATAATAAGGGTTAAAGTTAAAAGTTAGGGGGAGGCTAGTTTGAATGTGTGTGTGAAAACTGTAATTATATGATTCTGGATGTGAGATAAAGGTAGGACTTTTAAAACATGAGACCTTGAATATTTATGAGTTTATTCTTTTCAAATATTTACCTTGGGAGTTTGAAATCTGAAAAAATTAAAAGCTGCTGAGTATTTTCTGTGTGCCTGATGCAGTACAGCCATTAGCTGTCTCAGGTCCCTTGTGTGCCATTGCAGTTAGTTCTTCCTATGGGGTTCATCTTGGTTGGGAGTGAGTACTTACCCAGGACTGCTCACTGTGCCTGAGAGCACCCTCCAGGTGACAGGCAGCTCTTACAGTAGTTAGGGCTATACTAGTAAGAGCCTCGGGGATGACCATCGGCGCTCCGAAGTGCTAAGTCACGCCCGGTCTCGGCCCTCAGAGAGGTCATGCTGACAGAGGAGGAAAGCACACGCAGATCCCAGGAGTGATGGAAGCCCAGTAGCGCAGGGCCACCTCCGGGCTCTGCACTTTGTTTGCTTTTGGTTCCTTGAAGCAGTTAACTTTTCTAGGCACACTTTCTTATATTTAAAGCTTGCTAAGGGTCTGTTTATGGTCTGAGTCTGCATGCAGTGCCTGTGGAGGCTAGATGAGGGCAGCAGATCCACTGGGACTGGATAGCCACCCTGTGGGTGCTGTGAACCAAACCTGGTTCCTCTTCAAGAGCAGCAGGTGCTCTTAGCCACTGAGCCACCCCCACCCCCAGCCCTCATTACATTTTTTTAATCTTGTTATTTTCATGTAGGGATAATGACAAACTCTCTACAAAATGAGCTTTGTCTAGGAGAGGACCTAGGATAATTGTATTTAATTGTTAGGTAATAACATTTAATAAATATTTGAGTACTTCCTACAAAACTTAAAAAACAATTTTTAAGGTAATTTAAATATTTACTTCAGAATTTTACTTTCACTCTTCAGTTCATTCTTTTTTTTAAAAAAAAATATTTATTTATTTATTATGTATACAATATTCTGTCTGTGTAATATGCCTGCAAGCCAGAAGAGGGCACCAGACCCAACTACAGATGGTTGTGAGCCACCATGTGGTTGCTGGGAATTGAACTCAGGACCTCTGGAAGAGCAGACCATGCTCTTAACCTCTGAGCCATCTCTCCAGCCCCCTCTTCAGTTCATTCTTTTGGTTAACCTTTTCTACATGGATAGCATAAATGTAAATTTAAAAATATTCTTTTTTTTAAGGCTATTTTTTTTTAAAACTGGTTTTTAGAGACAGGGTTTCTCTGTGTAACAGCCCTGCCTGTCCTGGAACTAGCTCTTGTAGACCAGGCTGGCCTCAAACTCACAGAGATTCTCTTGCCTCTGCCTCCCGAGTGCTGGTATTAAAGGTGTGCACCACCACCGCCCAGCCCCTTTAATAACAAAACATGTTATTTTCTGCATGTGGGTATTTGTACACTACATGTGTGCAGTGCTTGAGCTCAGAAGAAGGGGTAAGCTCCCCTGGGACTGGAGTTATAGACTCTCATGAGCTGCCATGTGGGTGCTGGGAACTGAACCTGGGCCCTGTGGAAGAGCAACTGGTGCCCTTAACCACTGAGCCAATTTTAAATTAGTACATTTTGAATTTTGAAGTTTAATCACTGCAGTAGATCAAGGGTATAGGTGATTTGCATAGCAGGGTATGATAGCCTATGTTTTATTTCCCTTGCTTCTAGAATTAGCTCTTCCTTTACTAATTAGCACTGATCATGGCTTTGTCCTAAAGTAGCAGTTCTCAACCTGTGTGTCATGATTTCTTTTGGGACTGAACCACCTTTTCATAGGGGTCACCTAAGACCATTGGAAAACATAGAAATTTACTTTATGATTCGTAACAGTAGCAAAAATAATTTTAGTTACGAAGTAGCAAAAATAATAATAGTTACGAAGTAGCAGCAAAAATAATTGTATGGTTGAGGGGTCACTAGTGTCCTTCGTGGGGCTCAGTGGGTCAGAACATACCCACTGTGTGAGTAAGTGGGTGTGAGCTCAAGCCCCTAGTACCCATGTAGAAGCTGCATGACGAAGCCTGCCTCTAACTCAGGGTTGGAAGGTGGGGACAGGTGGATTGCAGGAACTTGTGGACAGCATAGCTGAACAGTGAACTTCAGGTTCAGTGAGAGCCCCGTCTCTAAATAAGGAGAAGAGTAATATTGAAGATGCCTAACATCCTCCTGTGGCACACGAATGTGCAGGCATCTGTGGTCATAGACACAGACATGCACATTACACACAGACACACACAGACACACACAGACACAGACATACACACACTACAGACCCCACACACGCACACACTACAGACCCCACACACGCACACACACATATCACAGGCCCCTTTCCCCCCATATACACAAAGAAGGTGGCGATCCCTGTATCCTAACATCTTAGAAATAGAAAAAAATTAATTGTAGGATGAGGCAGCTTAGAGATTGTTGGTTTGTTTAAGAAAATGTATTTTCTTATGGGTTTCTGTTGTGTCACCAGCAGGTTTTGAATCATGTCTTCTTGTGGGCAGTAGTGTTTTATCTTAGGGTCTAATGCGCTTGCCTCTTTAGATCAGAATCAAGCCCTGCGACTCTGCCTGGGCAGCACGAGTGTCGGAGGGCAGTATGGAGCCATCTCTGCCCTCAGCATCAACAACGACTGCTCGAGACTTCTCTGTGGCTTTGCTAAAGGACAGGTAAGGTGACTGTTTCATTGACCCTCAAGGTGACATTAAAGTAGAATCTAAATATTTTTTAGGTAAATATTCTGAAGAACAAAATGCACGTTATGTGTTATGAAGTGATGTATCTAGAGACGCCATGCCTGTTAGTGCCAGCCTGGGGTCTGTTAGTCTGACCTTTGGCTTATTTAGATTTTTAAAATAATTGTTATAGACTGAACTAGACTTTGTAGCTTTCATATTCTAATGGTGTTTATCTTAGTAGATGGCTTTTATAAAATATACCCTTTTGTGGTAGCCGTACATAATTGTGGTTGCTTTTATTCTTTAATGAGATAGAGATAGATAGAGAGAGAGAACACCCGTGGGGTGTGCACATGTGTAAAGTCTGAAGGACACGCTCAGTCATCCTCAGTTACACTAGACTAGTGAATTCCAGGGATCTTGTCTCCATCCCCAGAGCTGGAATTACACAACACCTAGCTCCTTTTTTCTTCTCTTCTCTTCTCTTTTATTTTCCTTTCCTTTTTTCTTTTCATTTCTTTTGTCTTTCTTCCAGTTTTCTTTTCTTTTTCTTTTTTCTTCTTTTTGGTTTTTCAAGACAGGGTTTCTCTGTAGCTTTGGAACCTGTCCTGGAACTAGCTCTTGTAGACCAGGCTGGTCTCGAACTCACAGAGCTCTGCCTGCTTCTGCCTTCTGAGTACTGGGATTAAAGACGTGTGCCACCACTGCCTGGCTGCTCCTTTTTTTTTTTTAAAGATTTATTTTTAATTGTCTGTCTGTCTATCTGTCTATCTATCATTTGTTTTCTTTCTCAAGACAGAATTTCTCTGTGCAGCGTTAGTTGTCCTGGAACTAGCTCTGTGGACCAGGCTGGCCTTGAACTCACAGAGATCCACTTGCCTCTGTCTCCTGAGTGCTGGGATTAAAGGTATCTGCCACCAACACGAAGTGATTTATTTTATTTTAAACTATGTGTGTGTTTTTCTGTGTGGGTATGTGCACACAAGCACAGGCGCCCACTGAGATTGGAGGTGTTGGGTCTCCTTGAGCCGTTGTGAGCTTTCTGGGTGGGTGCCAGGAAACGGACTCAGATCCCCTCTGCAAAGAGAAGCAGTGATCTTTATGGCCGAGCCTGCTCTCTTGCTCCATCCAGCCCTTGGCATTTTTATAGTTCTAGGGATTGAACTCAGGATCTTATGCTTACAAAGTAAGAATTTTGCCAACTGGCCATCTCCTCACCCCTTGTGGCTACTTTTAAAACCACTCTTCCCACCCCTGTGCTCTTGGGCAGTAGTTCTGACAGTTCCTTCTTTGTGGTGACAAGTCATGGTTTTTCTCCTTCCCTGATCTCTGCATCACAGCTGGCTTGCTATGACACCGTTTGTATGAGTTTTTAGTCAGTGCTCAACAGATCGACTTATCAGAAGTGTTAAATGGACCAGGCAGAGGGAGGGCTGGTGAAGCTGACATTAAGGCCCAGGGCTCTAATGGAGTCTCAGCTAGTAGCTGTGTTTGAACTTGATGGCTTTTTCCCTGCAATGTTTATAGACAAGGAACAGGTCATTTCAGCCAAAAGGCAGGATATGTAAGGGCAGAAAAGCAATCCATTTGTTTTGAAAGCCTTTGCCTGTCTTACAGATCACCATGTGGGATTTGGCCAGCGGGAAACTCCTCAGGTCAATATCAGATGCTCACCCTCCAGGGACAGCCATCTTGCACATCAAGGTGATGACGGACTCTCCTCCTTGTGCTAACCATCATTGTTACCATGCCTCTGTAGCCACATTTAACATTTTGATAACCAGACATCCCTAAATGGATTTAACATGAAACTGAATATGATTTGATGAACCCAATGATACTTCTCAAGTTCAATGCCAGAGATGGGCTAGAACGAAGATCGTCAGTTTCAGGTTGCACTGAAGCCTAGCAGCAAAAGGACCGACTTGAGCTGATCCCATAGTAGGTGTTTGGCAGCCGAGAAGCAACACCCTTCTAAAAGCTCATATGGAGATTTTAAACACTCTCTTCACCCTGTTCACTCGGCCAAGATTTTATTGCCGAAGGGTGTATGGCTGCCCATTGTTGTGAAGTGCCTGAGACTCCAGGCACCAACTGTGGAAGAGCCAGGGCTTGGATTATATTTAGAAGTGAATCGTTTGGTTTATTTTCTTTCAAGTCTCTAAAGGAAAAGCATTAAGGTCGCTGTGTTGGATTTTTTTACTCTCAGGCTTGAAAAGCATAAAACTGACTTAGGTAACAGGCTTCATTTATAGTTCATGTGAAGCCTGCCTTTTCATGCTGGCAAGCCCATGTTCAGAAGCATAAAAGGTAAAGGACTATATCAAGGGGATTCTAAACTCGGCTCTTCTAGATTTAATCATGTGCAGACTTGGTTGCTTAGCTCTGTGGCTCTCCTATCCACACACATGCTTTTTAAAGCGTAGCATCTGGAGTTTATATATCTGCATCTAGGTTAGTTACAGAAAGCCTTCTGTGACAGAATGGCATTGAAGCATTTAGGGACGATGAAAACAGCCAAGATGAGTTAGTCCTTCCTCTCTCAGAGCACGGAGCTGATTTATCTCATCCTCTTTTTCTAGAGCGTGTGCCAACTGTTAATGTTACTGTCGTCTGTGCATGTTTTATTTCTCTTAATAGATTAAGATCTTTGAAAGCAGAATCTATCTGTCATTTATTTTTGTGTTCTGCCCATAGTAACTGCTCAGTAAATGTTTGCTTGAAGTAGTAACTAGTCTGTTTGTAGCAGGGGGAAAAAGAAGAAGTTATTGGGTGAGACAATAAGAAACAGAGGAATTAAAGGCAGAGGAAAAAGAGAGGGACATGGCTGAGATTAAGATGCAGCTCCAGGAACTGTGTTGTTTGGGAATGATTTGGGGTTTGCAGACACAGGCATGAGAGAAAGGAGGTGTAGGCTTCAGTGTTACTGGGGTCGTGGACTAACATCTACTCACTTTGAGTAACTAACTCATCGATCTCTGATGTCAGCAGCAGCAGTCCAGGCCAGGATCCTGTGTACTAGTGCATGTGTATAATTCTCCAGACGTTCCGGACCAGTTTTAAAAAGTACATACAAGAAAAGGAACGATGAAACAGAAACATGAGTGCTCTTTCTTCTCCCTCATGGGAAAGGACATCTCATGTGCTCCCTCATGGTAGCTGCTCACCTAGGCTTTGAGAGAAAGGGTGGGGACTTCTGTTGTGTGTAGAGAGATCCGAGGGAGTATTGTACAGTTATCACCTCTTGTAGCGCAGCTATCTCTGAACAAAAGTGGCTCTTCCAGAATGATTCACTAACCTTCAGGCTTTGTGAGACAAGTCCCTGGATGTTAAATATGCCACTGTTCCCTTTGCACCCAGTAGCGTTTGCCGTAACACAGCTGAACTCAGGACTGCATCACTGTGAAAGCCATTGCTCTGAGTATGCCAAGTTAGCTTGCAGTCACTCTACTCCACCTTTCAAAATGGTCAGGGGGTGCAGGGTGGTGGTCATGCATGCCTTTAACCCCAGCCTGTCTCAAACAAACAAACAAAAGCAGGAAGAGTCACTTACTCAAGTTCATTTCCCAAAGATCCCAAGGATCTTACTGTGTGTGTCTTTATAAAAAGCCATCAACTTCAGTATCTGCATGATCCTGCCTACTTAATACCAAATCTTGGTTATTTCATATACTAAGTATGTATTTTGTTTTCAAAATTTATAATTTTGTCCCCATGATCTATTAACACTTGTCTTGTCTGGGTCTTTACAAGAAAATAAACTCCTCCTCTGTTTAGTTTACAGACGACCCGACTCTTGCGATCTGCAACGACAGCGGAGGCTCTGTGTTTGAGCTGACGTTTAAGTAAGAGACTAATGGACGCTTGTTGGGAAATGGGAAGATCAGCTGTTCAGTGGTTTGGGAGCGAACATGGAGGGCCTGGAAAGTCCAGGTGTTTGCAGAAAGGTTCTGGCTGTGTTGTAGTTCCCTGGGGGCCTTACGAGACACATGGGAGGCTAGGCTCCATGATTCTATCTCAGGTCTGAATTGGGATTCTAGACTCGGAATCCCCAGGAGACTTCTCCGTGCTCCGAGGTTAGAAACTATTCTGCATAGTCCACTAATTTTAGTTTGGGCTCCATGCCCACTGGGTTATACCTGTAATGGCCAGGTACAAAAGGGCTTTCTTGCCTTCGAATTGTCCTGTTTTACTTGTTAAATAGGAGTAAAAATTGTCTATCTGAAGCTGGGCGGTGGTGACGCATGCCTTTAATCCCAGCACTCGGGAGGCAGAGGCAGGTGGATCTTTGTGAGTTTGAGACCAGCCTGGTCTACAAGAGCTAGTTCCAGGACAGGCTCCAAAGCCACAGAGAAACCCTGTCTCGAAAAAAAACAAACAAACAAACAAAAATTGTCTATCTGGAAGAATACTTCTGAAGCTGAGGTTTAAGAAGTGCCGAATACAACGTATCATGTATATTTTGTTTCCATAAATTCTCAAGGTTAATGTCTGTTTGTTTCTTAGGTTTTTCATAGCATCTTAGATACTAGGCACAAAGTATGCTGAAACAGTATGAGTCATTTGTCCAGTTTATTGAGCATCTCCTGTATTCAGACATTTGTCTAGACACCAGAGTTAGTTCTGAACCAGTCAGAGTTCTGACTCTTTACAGAATAGTTGGGGTGAGCATGGGGAAACAGGTACAGCCGAAAAATAAATGCCCTAACTTGGGTAGATTTGAATGGCGTGAGGAGATAGACCATTGTGCTGGCTTGCACCTGCTGTAACTCAGGGAGTCTTGTGTAGAAGGTGACATGTGAGAAGAATGAGCTGAGTGACCAGAGTCAGCAAATGAAAATCAGTGGAAGTGGACAGACCTCCCAACACAAGGCACGCATGGGGGTGCAAAGGAGCCAGCGTGGCTGGAGTATGGCTGCCAGGGATGATGGTAGCAGAAGAGGAGTGGAGGCAAGAGCCAGATCTGGCAAGGTTGAGACATGGGGAGAGAGTGTGGATTGATTTTCTCACAGAGATCAGTCAGTGGAGTGTCATTGCTGGAGGAGTGGCAGATCTGACTGTGCAGTGAAGAGACGCTGTTGTGGGGGACGGGGTGGCTGGCTGGTCAGGCTGGAGGGGCTCACTACACTAATTGTTTTCAGGAGAGTGATGGGAGTGAGGACATGTGAATCGAGGTGTCTGTTCAGCGGCTCCAAGGGTGAAGTTTGCTGCATTGAGCCCCTGCATTCTAAGCCCGAGTTGAAGGATCACCCCATCACACAGTTTTCACTATTGGCCATGGCATCTTTAACAAAGGTAGGTGCGCTTAGAAGACAGAACTCTAACTTTTAGAGACGTTGAACACAGTTTGAGAATTGCAAGGTAAACATTGAAAATAACATATCTATTTTCTCCTGTAGATATTGGTCATTGGGTTGAAACCATCCCTGAAAGTGTGGATGACTTTTCCGTATGGACGGGTGAGCATGGCTCTGTTCTGTTGGCAGAAGGAAGGACAAGTCAGGAGGATGGAGGGAGTGATGTGCAGGGGGAATTCTATGCAGTTGTCCAAAAATCCAGCTATAGAGTGGAAGTGAGCTCCCAAGGACATCGGCTTGTGAAAACCAAGCAGGGTAAAGTGGCATTTAGGAGTCGTGCTAGGTTGTACTTTGTGCCTTTAATTTCTAAGCTTTTCTTTCATGAACAGTGCATCAGCTTGTTTCTAACGTTGTTCAACAATCTCTGTATATTGCTGTCCTCGTTCTTTATAGTTATGCCTGCTCTCATGCAAGGGTTTTCTTAGTTTCATTCACTGCTCTTTTGAGTCAGTAAGATGTCCACACTGGATGTGACACTGATGGGCAAGGTGGTGTATTGAATGCCTTGCTGCAGTGTACAAGAACACTGTGTGACAGCCGTCCTGAATGACAGCTGTGCTGTGTGACTGTGCCGAGTGACAGCTGTGCCGAGTGACAACTGTGCCGAGTGACATCTGTGCTGAGTGTCAGCTGTGTTGAGTGACTGTACTGTGTGACAGTTGTACTGTGTGACAGCCATGCTGTGTGACAGCCATGCGGTGTGACAGCCGTGCTGTGTGACTGTGCTGGGTTACAGCTGTGCTGTGTGACTGTGCCGGGTGACAGCCGTGCTGAGTGACAGCCTTGTAGTGTGACTGTGCTGTGTGACAGCTGTGCTCTGTGTCTGTGCCGGGTGACAGCTGTGCCGAGTGACAGCCGTGCCAAGGCAGGGTTATGCTCACTGTCTGCTTCTCTGACATGGTGAGTGAGCGTACCCCACTGTAAAGCCAGTATGAATTAGCAGTATGCATGCTTTCCATGGATTCCATCTCTGATATGTGTTACTTTAGAAGTTGTTATTTTTCAGGAAGTACAGATGATTTTATGGGTTTTGCATCTGTGGATTTAAGCAGCCACACATCATTATCGTTAAAGTTCAGGTCCATACTGACCATGGACAGACATGCTTCCTTGTCATTGTTTTCTAAATGATGCAGTGTAGCCCCTGTTTACATAGCATTTGTGTTGACTTGTAAAGTGTTCTAGAGATGGGAGACTGTTCATAGGTTATATGTAAACATGTAGCCACTATATGTAAGTGGTAAGCCTGGAGTAAATTCCCTGCGGACATCCCTTTTCCTTTTGTTCCTGCTATTGTTTGTAAGAGAGTTGGGGTCCTCTTTGGAAGGACATTGATGAGATGCTGTTGTATTAATCACTGTTCTGTTGCTGCGAAGAGACACCAATACCAAAGACCAAAGCAACTTATAAAAGAAAGCATTTAATTGGGGGCTTGCTTACAGTTTAGAGAGTGAGTGCATGACTGTCATGGGGGAGTGTGGCCGAAGATAGGCAGGCATAGTGCTGAAGCAATAGTTGAGAGCTTTGCATCTGATCTGATAGAAGCAGAGGAAGATGGAGGGAGGGAGGAAGAGGAAAGAGAGAGAGACATGGGGTCTGGTATGGGCTTTTGAAACCTCTAAGCCCTCTCCTGTGGCACACATCCTTCAACAAGGCCACACCTCCTGATCCTTCCCAAACAGTTCCACCAGGTGGAATCTGAGCATTCAAGTATGTGAGCCCGGGTGGGGGTGCAGTTCTCATCTAAACACCACAGCCATGGAGAGGGAGGATGCAGAGCACGGCTAGATGGTAGCAGTACACATGGAGGGAGATGGCTCCTGTTTCCTTGTGGGGGTGTCCTGTTGTACCTAGGCACTAGGAGAAGCAAGTCTGTCCTTCCAGATGGCAAACATCACTAACATTTCTTAGGTTAGCTCTATTGACTCACGGAGGTTTTTATCATGATGTTTGCAACTTTTTGAATGTTTTATTGATGTTTTCATTTATGAACATTTTCAAAAAGATGTTTAAGGAATTTTAATGAAATATCAGTATTCTTTCCATCTAAATTCTACTTTTACCATCTTACTGTGTTGCCTGTATTACATATCTGTGCATCTATCCATCTTTCTACCCACCAAGATATTTTAGTTTTTTAAAATGGGTTTCAGAGCAAAATACAGAAACCAGCATTTTCTGCTTTAGGCATTCAGCATGTATAAAATTAGCTAGCATTTCGTATTTGTTTATGTTTTGTTAGTGTAAATTCATATACAATAAATATACAAATCTCGAGTGTACATTTGTTGAAGTTCCCTGACGAAGGCAACAAATGTGACCATCAACCAGACACTTCCTGTGACACTTCTCACCAATCCCTGCTCACTGGAAGCCTTGTGGGAAACTGGGAAGGTTTTAGCAAAACAATCAGTCAGATGCTGTTTCTCAACCAGATTTTTACTTTGTCAACTGTGATGAATATTTCCTGTCTTTCTTTTGACCTAGATGGATCCGTCCAGTGTTCCATTGCTGGCCTGGCACTTTGTGGCCGTGAATAACTGTGTGAACCCCATGCTTGCCTTCTGCAGAGGAGATGTGGTTCATTTTCTCTTGGTAAGCTGCAGTGTGATGGTGTCTGCTGGTCCCCCCCCCCCAATTTGCTGGCAGTTTAATGTTGTGTCAAAAAAAAAATCTGTGCCACTGTCATAAGACTTAGGAAAGAGAGTGTGTGAAGCCTGTTTGATTTGTATTTAAGGCTTTCATGTTAAAAATGGAAAAAACTCTCTTGGTTCTTTAGTCTTTATGGTTTATTCCCTGGTTCCTTCTCTCTCTCTCTCTTTTTTTTTGGTTTTTCGAGACAGAGTTTCTCTGTGGCTTTGGAGCCTGTCCTGGAACTAGCTCTTGTAAACCAGGCTGGTCTCAAACTCACAGAGATCCACCTGCCTCTGCCTCCCGAGTGCTGGGATTAAAGGCGTGCGCCACCACCGCCCAGCCCCTTCTCTTTCAGCTAACAAATAATTAATGGTCTGTCTGTATGTGTGAATTGCACATGTATGATTATGAGCATGCCTGTAGAAATGCAGTCTGTGAGTGTATTTGTTAGAGAGCAAGTGCCGTTTGCACAGGAAGCTGACGAAGGAGGCATACAATACTCTTTCCCACAGCTTATGGACTGTTTGAGTTACTGCTGAGCTTTTTGATGAGAGTTCAAGTTGTTGATCAGAGCACATGGGATGCCTGTAGCGGCCTGTGAGTGCGGAGGGAAGGCAGCAGGCTTCAGTCCCAGAGCTAAGCATGTGTCTGTGCAGTCAGACACTGGTCGACTTCCTCAGTGAGGCAGGTGCACCACTGTGCACCTCATTTCTCGGGCCAGAAACCTTTCAGGTCCATGCCCCCTTCAGTGTTCTCTGTCACAGTGTCCTGTTGACTCTCTCTACATATTGTTTTGACTTTTCTTCCTTTTAACCCCGTCATGTCTGATCATTTCCCCAGTGTAAACCACATGCGTGTTTGTCCTAGACTCTGCAGAGACTTCCCCGCTGGTCTCTTCACTCATGCCGACACCTCTATCAGTAAGCTCTGTGCTATCTGCCAGTTGCCCCAGCTCACGATCTGCCTTCTCTGCCTCCCTGACCCTGCTCTGCACTCCAGACCTTCCCTGTCACAACAGTGAGCACAAGTAAACCCTTGCCTAACTTTCTCCCTCTCTAAGGTGACAACCGAGTTGACAAGCTGGCTCTCTCCTGTTCAGATAGCTCTGGAATAGCACCTGGTCTAAAGAATGGCTGGGAAATGCTTGTAGAACCCGTGAGAGGGCGGCGTGAAATTCAATAGATGGGGTGGGTTTAGACCAGAGTAGGGGAAACTTATGTACCAAATGTTACTAGTTACCTGTTTGGGTAAGTAAATTTTTAGTGGAATAGAGTCATATGCATTCATATTTATTTATTTATTCATTCATTTTATTTATTTATTTGAGACAAACTCTAATGAAGCCCAGGCTGGTCTCAAACTCACGCTGTAGGTAAGGTTGACCTTACTCCTGTTTCTCCTTCCTTCTCATGTTAGATAGGCATGCTGTCTCTAACTGCTTTCTCACTGCAGTGGTAGAGTTAAGTAGGTCTCACAGACTATCCAGTCTACAGACGTTAAAGTATTTTCCATCCAACCCTTCACAGAGAAGATTGACAGTCCTTGATGGGGCACCCCTGATCTAGGTCGGGTTGGCTTGGATTGGTAATGGGGAGCTGTTATAGATTCTGGGTCAAGAAGATTAGGTAAAGATGTAATTGAAATGCAGTTTTAGGATCAGTCTGGAAGTAGCACAAATAATAGATTCTCAAAGGTAGGAGGTCGTGCGCTTGTACTGCAGCTGCTGCGTTGTGTGTAAGCAAATGCATTTTAAAAGAAAGGCAAGCTCTCATCTCACAGGGTCTAGGAACTGAGAGTTTGGTAGAGTCTGAATAGTCAGGCAAAACTCTTGTGTGACTTCATATTTCAACACGCTGAGTTGGGAGTGACAGTGGGACCCTGGTGCTCCACCGGGTGCGCAGTGAGCAGACAGCAGGGCGAAGAGCAGATGAGCATTTCAAGACGGAGAAGGCAGAGGACGAAAACCAAAGGGGCGCTTGTGTCAGCTGCTGTGCGTGTGACTCCCAGTGCAAGGGGACAGGTTTATCTGGGCTCACATTCCAGAGGCTTTGGTCCTTGGGTCGGTGACCTCTGGGGTCAGAGGACCAAGCAGATGCCATAAGCCTGCTGGATCTTCTCTCAGAGATCAGACCTCAATTTCAGTTCCCCGAGACTAAACAAGCTGTTTCTGAGGAAGAGCCACGAACAAAGGACAATCAGTCTCCAATCCCCCACCAGCAAGAATGAGGAGGTCTGGGGGCCTAAGCCATAAACGGCTCAAGATGATAACCCAATAAGGACAAAGCCTGGGACTTGTCCAGGCCTGCCCAAAAATGGAAAACTAAACTCTGCTCAGCCTCTGGCTAGCGCTGCCCAATTAAAACGTACTAATATGATTGCCAGTTGCCTAAGCCAGTTGTAGGTAAGATGAACTAACTGCCCTAGGAACTCCCATGGTGAGGAGCCTACATGGCCACACGGCCCTCTCAGGGTCTTCTACATCTTGCCTTTGTGTGGGGTGGTCGGCCCCAGCATGCTGGAATAATAAACACTCTTGCTGATTGTATGTGTGGGACTCCTCCAGGACCCTAACATGGGGAAGGTGCTGCGTTATAGTGGTGAACATAGTGGGGCAAAGGTGCCCAGTTCATGGTGAGAGGGAGGGAGGGAGGGAGGGAGGCAGAAAGAGAAAGGGCGCATCTATAGCTACCTGACTTCTATCCAGGAAGCACTGTATCTTGAAGACGCTAACAACCCCCTCAGCCCCCAGTGGTATCACAGGCCAGTAATCAAGTCCTTAGCACAGGGCCCATTGGTGGAGAAGTAGCTAAACCACAGCAAGTGATTTTGCTGGGTGCTCACGAAAGGCAAAGGAAAAAGAGAAGGCAACAGGAAAGGCGTTTCTTGTAGAAGGGGAGGAGAGGAGGCGAGGGACATCAGACAGGAGGGACAAAGCCTCTGGGGTAGTGTCAGTTCTGAGGTAATACAGTGCTAGAGAATGATCAAGGAAGGCAGGCTGGAGAGATGAGCTCAGGACATAGTGTTTGCCAGGTCCTTGTTAGACGGCTGATTGGTAGTGGGACCGGTTGGGTCCTCCATGGCAGAATCTGATGAAGTGAGTTTCTAGGAGAGCAGTCATGCCACCAACAGTGCTTGGCCGTGCGGGGAAGAGTGTGGTTGAATAATATCAGTGAGAAGTAAGTCGAGGGAAATATGAGAGCAAAAGAAGGAAGCAGATCTGTAAGAGCAACTGCTAGAAAGGGAGGAAGGCACTGAGCGGGCGGGGCGGGGGCGGGGCAGAGTTCTGTGGGAAAGGCTGTAGGTGGTGCTGGATGGATCTTCCCAGTTCTGGACACTTGGTACCCGCAGCACCTAGCTGTGTGGTGCTGCAGGTGTGAAACGGAGAGTGTGTGGCATGTGGCCAGAGCTCATGCTCTCACGGGCGGGTGACACGGTGAAGCTGGCACCACTTGAGGTCAGCAGGCCAAGAGGTGGGACTGGAGAGGAGGAAGACATCTGTCTCACTACCGTGGGTGCGCAGGAAAACTCCGGGAGAAGTGTAGCTAGTACCTCAGGTGCCAGGCAGGCCTGGATGCCGCCCTTCTCTTCAGGTGGAGACCATGCAGCGGCTGAGGTGTCTTCATTTCTATAAAAATTTCTCTGTCAGTATTTTTGGAATCACTGTACTGAATGAGAATCATACTCTAGATGGAGTATAAATTTAAAGAAAATTCTTTCACGTAATGGTTGACATCTAGTCTGTCTTCACTCTCCTCAGGTTAAGAGAGACGAGTCAGGCGCAATCCATGTCACCAAGCAGAAGCACCTTCACCTGTACTATGATCTGATCAACTTTACCGTGAGTATTATTTAAACCACGTCCCATTTATTTCATGCAGTTGTTCCATCCCAGGTATTAAAGTTTGCTGGGTTTCTGCCATTCGCCAGGGCCATCAGGCACATGTTAACGCACACACCCAGTATGAAGGGCTGTGCTGTGGCATGAAGTCTACTTTGGTGTGCTGCCAGGTCCTTGTTGCCTTTTGCCCAAACCCCTGCTGAGCACTGGCAGAGGAAGGAAACACTTTCTCGAGTGCTTTAGTACCTCAGAGGGGAGTCTGGGTTCAGAAGAGCCCAGCTCTCTCCAGACTCATGGTTCCACTGCCTTGCGTGTGGATATGTTTGCACCTGTGAGCTTCTCTTAAAGGACTTGTGTTACCAGTCCTTTTCCTGGGCCTTAAAACTTTGCCATTTTTTTTTTATCTTACTTCTCAGTCATCAGGGTGCCTTTGTTTAAAAACTGAGACTTTTTTTCTGTGTCAGATTTTATGTTTTCTTTTTCAGCAGTGGGTTAATTTTTAAAATAGTGTGTTTTATTTCTCAGCATTTACCGTTACTTGTTTTAGCATCTAATAGCTGATGTCTGGTGAAACATTGTATTTTATCATGACTATAGCTGGCTTTAATTATAATGAAATGGCTCATTTATTCAGTAAAAAGACTGAGGAAATTTTTTTTGATCCATTAACCTATAATTTTTTAAAAATATAGTTAGAAAGTCAGATCTTAAGATTGATGCACAAACTCAGATGCATTTTCAGCCAAGTCTTCCTACATTGCTTCATTTGGCCTGGAACTTGTGGGCTCAAATATCCCTCCTGCTTCAGCTTCACACAGGCCACACAGGACACTCTTAAGAGTGTCCCTCCATGCCTGGCCCACACTGCTCCTGTAAACTCACTCATACACTGTTAATTTAGAAATACAAATTGAATATCCTGCTGCAGTTATCTTTCTACCGCTGTGACAAAACACCATGATCAGGGCGACTTCCAGAAGAAAGCTTACAGTTTCAGAATCATGGCCACCATGGTGGGGAGCAGCAGGCAGGCAGGAATGGTGCTGGCGCAGTCACTGAGGACTCACATCTGATCTACAAGTTTGAGGTAGAGAGAGAGCTAACTGGGAATGGTGTGGAATTTTGAAACCTCAAAGCCCACCCCCAGTGACACATCTCCTCCAGCAAGGCCACACCTCCTAATCCTTCCTAAACAGTCCCACCAAGTGGGGACCAAGCATTCAGACCTATGGACCTATGGGGACCATTCTTTTTCTCACCACCACACATCCCTAACCCGGAAATACAAAAGTCGAAGCTCTCCAAATCTAAGCTGTGAGGACCAACATGGGAAATCTGCAATTGGCATCATGGGATTGTAATTGAAATACAGTCATGCCATGTGAGTGAGTCAGGGCTCCGTAGAGCAGCGAGTCTCAACTCGATGGTCACGACTCCTTTGGGGGTTGCATATCGGATATTCTTCATAGTAGATATTTACATTATGATTCCTAACAGTAGCAAAATCACAGTTATGAAGCAACAATGAAATGATTCTATAGTTGGGGTCACCACAGCATGAAGAAATGGATTAAAGGGTCACAGCAACAGGAAGGTTGAGAACCACTGCTCTTGAGGAACAGAACTGATAGAATGAATATGATAGAATAATAAAGGGGATTTATTAGAACGGCTTACAGGCCATGGTCCAGCTAGTCCAATAATGGTGTTTGAGAATCCAGGACCGGTCCAGTCCACGATGCTGGATGTCTCAGCTGCTCTTTTTTTTTTTTTTTAATGTGCATTATTTCTGTGCCAAGAATTGTCCTCTGACCATCTAGGTTTGTGAGATTTAAGTTGCTGTTTTGCTTCACTAATATGAAAATTTGAAATAAAATTGTTATTGTACTAAGGTCATTTGTGTGCCAATATACCTTTCAAAAAAATACAACATTCTGCAATACATTTCTTAGTCAGCTCTCCCTTATACCAGCAGGGCGTCCTCTGACACGGTGACCTAGTACTCTTTTCTCTGGGCCACCGCAGAGCTGCCCCCTACTCTAACTCTGTTGTTTAAGTTGTTACACGCACAAGGTCCTCAGCGTCATGTTCTGAGTGGCCAAGCCCCCTTTTCGTCATGAAAGGTCTGGCCTGGTCCTTACTTTGGTTTTGTTATGTGCTTGAATTGCAGTGGATAAACTCACGCACAGTTGTGCTTTTAGACAGCGTGGAGAAGTTGCACGTGATTGATCGGCAGACGCAGGAGGAACTGGAGACAATGGAGATCTCAGAAGTCCAGCTGGTCTATAACAGCAGCCACTTCAAGTCCCTGGCCACTGGAGGAAATGTTAGCCAGGCTCTGGTGAGTGCCACCCTTACCCAGCATCGCGCTGCTCACTGTGGTGGCTCTGTTTTTGTTGTTTTAAACTACTATTTTGTTTGAAAATAGGAGTACTAAGGTTTTTCTGCCTAGTTGAAGTGGGTGTGGATGTGTGTTTGTAAGGGTTCAGGATTATGACCCCAAATAGTAATTCCTTACTTGATATCAAGGATTAGGCTGGAGAGATGGACCAGGGATTAAGAGCACTTTTAGAGGACCTGAGTTCAATTCCCAACTCCCATTTGTCAGCCAATGGCATGTCTGTAACTCCAGTTCCAAAGGGATATGACGCCCTCTTCTGACCACCACCGGTACTGCATGCACATGGGCAGGCTGAACACATAAAATAAAATAAATAAAAGTAAATCTGAAAAAAGAAACCCAAAACAAACCCAGGAATTTTAACTTTTATACTTCAGGGGAAAAAAAATGAAACAATTTTTGTGAGACAGAATTTGTAAAGTCAAAGTTTTTAGGAATTGAGCTGGTGACAGTAAGCCTAGGAGATTGAAAATAACTGGAGACAGGCAGCCTACAGGGCTTTGGTAGCTGTCTCAGGGTTTCTATTGCAGTGAGAGACACCATGACCATGGCAATACATTTTTATAAAGGAAAACATTTCATTGGGGCTGGCTTACAGTTTCAGAGGTTTAATCTGTTATCATTGTGGCAGGAAGCGTGGCAGTGTAGGGCAGCCATGGTGCTGGAGAAGGAACTGAGAGTTCTATAGCTTGACCCAGAGGCAGCATAAGGAGACTGCGTGCTGGGTATAACTTGGGCATATAAGATCTGAAAGCCCTCTTCCACAGTGACACACTTCCTCTTACAAGGCCACACCTCCTAATAGTGCCACTGTCTATGGACCAAGCATTCAAACACATGAGTCAGTGTGGGTCATTCCTATTCAGATACCGCACAAGTATTTGGGAGACATGCCAGCAGGTTGTCCAGGTCGGGTAACTTGGGACATTAGAAGGCAAAGACGGCTTGGAGAGGAAAGAAGAAGACGCTTTAGGAGCCGCGCAGGAGCATAGAGGAGGAGGACCCAGCTCATATTGGTATTAGTGTTGCTGTAAAAAGGTGGCTATGGTAATGCCTTATGCTACTCATGTGTGTAGTTAAACCCTGGGAACTGTGATCACGTGATTTCCTAAGCCATTTGTCTTTAAGCTGGGAATGAGGACTGCTGTGAGCCATCTGTGGGAAACGTCTTATACAAAGGGTACTAGTGGTCATCTTTATGGGTGTCGGCAGACAGTCTGTAGGTTTGCTCCAGTGTTTGCTTTCTCGTGTTTTGTGACTTCAGAGCACGCACTATACGTGAAGGGTGTTCTAGCCACACTACATTCAAAACAGGTCATGCAGCGAGCGCAGTACGGCTACAGCAGCCAGTGTCTCAAACGCAGGCATTGCCTGGGGTAGGGTGGCAGTTAGGGCTGGAGAGATGGCTAAGAGCACTGGGTTATAGGACACCTGGGTTTGAGTCCCAGGACCCACATGGTGGCTCACAAACACAACACAACTCCAGTTCCAGAGGATCCAGTGTGCTCTTCTGGCCTCCTTGGCCATGCACACAGCACACATACATTCATGCAGGCAAAATGTTCACACACACAAAAATAAATGACTCTTAAAAAGGATACTGTTAGATTTTAAACTTGCACATTTAGCCAAGAGAGAGAATGGGGAATTAGATTTACTTTCCAACTTAATATCCCAAACAAACAAACCCCAAACAAAACCTGCTACTACTACTCATTAGGAACAAAACACAGTTTTCTGGACACTTGGCAGCAGTAATGATGGCTGGTAAATCCTAGACCTAGCAGGAAACAAATGACATGAGCTTGTTAGTCTTCTGACTTTCTGCTTGTGGCTTACCGGAGAGGAACACAGTAGACTTGGTGGACACTGTCACTGAGGAAGCAGAGCTGAGGGCACAGGAAAAACAAGGTGGCTCGTGTCTTTGGACGGTTCTGGGACTCGCCTGGAGTGCTTGGATGGACAGCTGTTCAGCACGTAAGGAAACTGCCCAAGGACAGGGGAGGAGCCCTAGAGAGGCTGAGAGGGAATTATATGTGGGGCACCCGCAGATTGTACTTCTGCTGATTTAGACCAGCTGGAATGGCACTGGCCAGGGTCAGTAGTTGCCCTTGAAGCAGAGAACTTGCTGGACTGGTAAACACTAACAAATGGTAAGAGCACATGAGGCGGGATCAGACCGGGGTGGGAGCAACAGCTCAGTGGTAGGGCGTTTCCCCAGTGCCTCTGAGGCCCTCGGCCTAGTACCTGGAAAACAAGCAAGCAAGCACTCCCCAGAGGCCAGGGAGCAGAACAAACAAACACAAGAAGAAAAGCTCTCAGTGTGTGTGCCTCGATTAGAGATCACTCCGTATCCAAAGAGGGAGAAAAGCACAGACTGGAAAGGGGGAATCAGTCAAGACCAGCTCAGCTCTGACCCAGCTGAGGGTGAGCAGACAAGCGTGCAACAATTTTTGTCCTTTCCTTTTGTAGTAGTATTTTAAAGTTAACATGACAATAATGGTTTCATCATGGTGTCCCATACATAGAGGCTGTTACACTCTGTCCTCATTCCTCTCAGTTTCCACTCTCCTCCCCTCCCCCCTCCAGCTGTTCTTCTTCTGCTTTCATGTTACATGTTGTCCTTCCCTCTGTTCTCCACCTGCCTGAAGATCTCTTCCTGTCCTCTCAGAATCTCCTTTCTAGTTTTGTGACCTAGGAGCACGCACCATACTTACACAAACACACACACACACACATACACACACACACACACATTTTAAGTTTAGGTTCTGCATATGAGAGAAATCATGTAGTTCTGATCCCACTGAGTCTGGATTAGCTGACTTAACGTAATGATTTCCATTTGCACCCATTTTCCTGCAGATGCCATGGTTTCATTTTCCTTTATCATTACATAAGATTTCCTCGTGTGTGAACCACGCTTTGCCCACTCATCTGTTGAAGGACACCTAGGCGGGTTGCGTTCCTGCCTCTTGTCAGTACTGCGACAGCAAACATGGATGTGCAGGTTTCAGTGTTGTGTATATATTAGTATAGTCATAATCCATGTCGTCATAAAGTGAAGACAAGACACTTTAAAACGTGCAAATCAGATAGCATTCCAGTGCTGAAGATGAAGGTAGAGCTGCTGGAGGAGATCGATGACAGGGTCGGGACTGTAGAGTGAAAGACACACAACTTGATGTCGTGAGAGAAACACGCAGGTGAGACCTCCTGGAGAAACCTGTGAGGCCAGGACTAGGACGTGCAGAACAGTGACGACACAGTGTGCTGGCTTCGGCCAGAGCAAGCCAGTCATGCAGATCACCAGACATCAACAGCATGACCAGCTGCCCTGCTGGTCCCCAGGGAACACAGCTATGAGGTGTGTCCTAAAGGAGCAGTGAGTGAATCAGAATGACAGGAGTCGGCTGTCTGTCATTCTCCCTGAGGACTAGCTTCCGTAGGACTGGAAGGTGCCATCCGAACTGCTAAAGGAGGAAAGCGTTCAGTGACCCTCCCCAGCTGGGGCACCTGAACCACAACAGTGGCCAGCAAGACAAGATACCCCTAAAAATACAGCTGTGGCACTCATCTGGGTGACAACCAACAGCTGTTTGACCCAAGACCCACTCAGCGAAAGGGAAGTCATTCCTGGTACTGAAAATCTATTCAGCCGCCTGTTGCTAGTGAAGCACAGATCTCAGAGGAGAGCCTGCCACTGCCACTTCCTGCACCACGTTCCTACCTGCTTCCTAGTCTTTGTCCTGATGCCCAGAGAGGTGTAGCTGTCACCGGGAAGTAGCAGGTCGCAATAGTTTGCGGTGGCAGTTACTAGTTAGCTTGTTTCCTTCCTTTTGCACATATTCTGAGAAAGGAAAGGCTCTTCACAGACGTGGGGAATGACTCTTGAGCTCCGTCTCTTCAGTCACTTCCACTCGTAGTCAAGCAGCAGTTTTTTTCTTACTTAAAGGTTAAAACTGTATTGACCTAAAGTGTCTCTGCATTCAGCATTGTTGAACATTTTTTTAAAATTTATTATTTTTGTGTGTGTGTGGAGATCGGAGGGCAGCTCTGTGGAGTCAGGCTGCTTCTTTCTCCCCTTCATGGGTGCTGGGGCTGGAACCCATGTCATCAGGCCTGTGCAGGAGTGTTACCCTGCTGAGCCTCTCACACGCCCTGTGAGTGACGTTGGAACTTCCGGTGTATGTAATTTACCTTGTTGTGTGTTTGACAGGCTTTGGTTGGAGAGAAGGCTTGCTATCAATCCATCAGCAGCTATGGTGGTCAGATCTTCTATCTGGGGACAAAGGTAAGATCTTCTGAGGCTGCTTTGTGTGTCATCAGGATAGCTGAGGAAGGAGGTGGCTCAAAAGGACAGTGCATTGCAAAGTGAATTCTGACCAGCATCAGTCCAAATCTTACAATAGTTATATAGCCAAAGACTTAGTTATTTAACATTTTCCTTTTCATTTCAGATCTAATTTCACTTTTGTGTAGGTGCTAATAGGACACTTATTTTCTTGATTTGGGGATATGCTTTTATAGACCTCTTAACATCTGCTTTAGTGTCAATATCTAGTTTCTTTTTTTAAAATAAAGATTTATTTATTTATTTATTTATTTATTTATTTATTTATTATTTATTTATTTATACCGTATCCTGCCTGCACCAGATCTCATTATAGGTGGTTGTGAGCCACCACGTGGTTGCTGGGAATTGAACTCAGGACCTCTGGAAGAGCAGTCAGTGCTCTTAACCGCTGAGCCATCTCTCCAGCCCCGTTTCTTTTCTTTTTTAAATAGAATTTTTATGTCTTTCATTAATCAACATATGCATTGCAAAGCAATTATCATAATAAGCTAATTACATATCCATCACCCTGTTTAGTTATCATTTGTGTGGGGGATGGGAACGCTTAAGATCAGCATCCTTAGTAAACTGAAGGTAGTAGTATCCAGTTCCTTTTCCTGTTACTGCAAGGACATGAGCAGAGTAGGGGAGAAAGGGCTGATTTGGCTCACAGTTCATGATACGTATCATGGCATGGGGTCCGGGCAGCTGGAGCTTGCAGCAACTGGCCATGCTGTGTTCACAGTCAGAGGGAGTGAGCAGTGGCTGCACACTGTGGCTCAGTTCCTTTCCTCATTTATATAGTCCAGGATCCCCTGGGCAAGGATCCCACGCGCAGTTAGGATGGGCCTTCCCAGATCAGTTAATGTAATCAAGAGAATCTCCTATAGGCCTGTTCAGAGGCTCATCTCTCATGGTGACAGTGATACTAGATACCACGGGCAGGCGGGACCTAACTATGTTATTTGTTGATAATTAAAATGCTCCTTAATGTACATCAACTTAAGATACGGTGAAGTGCATTGAGGTGTTTGACTTAGAATAATTGATAGTAGGGCAGTTTATTTTCAACATAAAATGGACAGTTTTCTTCATTGTTAAAATTTAAGCAGAATGTTGCCAAGTTGGTGCAAGAAGTGAGCCTAGATGGTTTGTGTTTTCCTTGAGTGTTTGTTTTTTGACTCTGCAGTGTGGGTACTTGAGGACCCACTAGTAAATTCCAGGGTATATTTCCATCTGGGATGGGAAATGAGATGTGCGGCCACAACAGATGTGTCTCCGAGCGAGTCTGCTAACGGTCGTCTTCATTTGCTCACTGTTTTCTAGTCTGTGTACGTGATGATGCTGAGGAGCTGGAGGGAGGTGAGTTCACAGGGGTTCTCTGTGTGGAAGCCCAAGTAGAGGTAGCTTCATGTTTCTGTTGACTCTGTAGATGATAATTTGGGCTTTTTAATATCAGAAGAATACATAGAAGCTGTTTCTATTGTTAGGCATTTGATATGCTAAAACTGATGATATCAGAATTGGGTTCTTCCCAGCTGTGACTGCTTTGCTGTAGAACAACACAGCATGAGGGAGAACACTTTATTAACCCATCAGAGCTAGAAGGGCACAGCTCTGTTTGTGTAGTAAATGCTCATTTACAAGCCATAATCTGTTGTTTTAAGTTATTAAAATGAAGAAGTGTAAAAAAAAATTGAGTTTGAGTTTATCCAAGATAACAGTGGCTTCATCAAGAGTTTACTCCCATTTGAAATAGTCTAGAGACAGGCAGGCTGTAGCTAGAATGGGAGCTCCGTCATAAGTCGCTGTCCCAGGTCACTGTCCTTGTGTTGGCTCTCTAGTCTCAAGCTCACTTTATCATCCACCATAGTCACTAGAGCCTCCACCAGTTATGTCTAAGGTCTGCAAAGGGGGACAGAGAAAATAAAGGCCAGCTGCGCCTTTTAAAGATAATATACATTTAGAAACACCAGACAACACTTCTACTTGTTGACCAAAGTTTAGTTGCATTGCCCCCAAAATATACAAGGGAATCTTAGAAATTATGTTCAGCCGGTGTATTGCTGTCTCTACTGAACTCAGAGCTTGTTATTAAGTAGGGGGCAGGTGCCTACTGTGCTAAGCAACCAGCCGTCTCTCCGAGGTAGTCCCATTGTTCCATTTCTGTGTGGCGCTCCTGTCGTCTGTCATACAAGCCCGCACAGTGCCTAGTGCTTTACTGGTAAGGCTTTGCTTAGCCGAAGTCTTTCACCGATATGTGTATCGCTATGTTGAAGTACTGTTCATTTCGGGCAGCCATTCTGTAAGGGTAGAATTGGAATTCCAGTTGGCCGTCAGTCCACTAAAAGGGTCTGGCTTGTCTCCTTTACTTGTTTTAGAGAATGGATCATCTCCTGAAGCAGGATTGTCTTACAGAAGCCTTGGCTCTTGCGTGGTCTTTTCATGAAGGAAAGGCAAAAGCAGTTGTGGGTAAGTAAGGAAATAAATGCTGTGGGCTTGGAAGTGTCTTTGTAAAGAATCTTGATAAGGGAAATTACTATGAGATCAAACGCACACTGGTAAGGCTATTAGTGGATCTGAGATAGGTGCATTGTCCAGGACTCTGGTATTGAGGCTTTTGTAATTGAATGTGTTGTTAGCATGGTTTGTGGAAGGAAGACCAGAACCCAGGTTCCCTTCTGGAGCTGAGCACTAACTTTTGTTTCCTGCTGGACTTTGTTTCTCTGAAGGACTATCGGGGGATGTCAGTAAGAGGAAGGCTGTCGTCGCAGATCGGGTAAGCATCTCAGTGCTGTCTTCAACAGGGAGCAGTGCAGATTTGCTTTTCATATTTGCAAATATCTTTGGGGATGATCAAGCAAATGGCTGTACCCAAGGAGAGAAGTGGGCCAGGCTCTAAGTCCCACCATGTGATCTGCAGTGCTGTGTCAAGTCTTACCACTGCCCTCCCCGAAGCTGGTAAATCAGCACAGCAGTCAAGAGAGCACCAAGGAGAAGGAATACTCGGGGATCCAGATTCACGAATGGTTTGTCCATTCTCTGCAGGGAGGATTACTGAGGCACTCAACTCCAGGTTTTCATTTCCTGAGCAATATAATACCACTGAGGTCTGGAACATACATTTCTTAGGAAAGATTAGCAAATTAATACTAGCCCTTCATCTGAGAGCATTACGGAATAAAGCCACTGAAATCCCAACTGTGTTTCTAATACAATGATAAAGCATAATTCTGTATTAACCATGCATGTTAAATGTTGAACAAATGTAGCCATACCCTTTGATTCTGACACAAAGCTATTTTTTCCTGCAGATGGTAGAGATCCTGTTCCATTATGCAGATCGGGCTCTGAAAAAGTGCCCAGACCAGGGGAAAATCCAGGTGATGGAGCAGCACTTTCAGGTATGCCCAACAGCCAGCTGCAGTTGCTCTCACGCATCCCCTCGGCTTTGCAGACGTGGCTTCCAGGTTTTGGCCCTTAAGCATCCTTTAGTGTCGAGAGCCTTGTTTCAGCGTTTGCAGGGAGATCGTACAAGACTAAATTTTGAAGTAGTGTCTGGTAGGTGGGAAGAGACACGTGAACTGCTGCTCGCTGGTGTGAAGAGACACACCTGTGACTTGACACCTTTACTGTGGATGCCATTGCTGACGGCTCCCATTTATATTAACTAGGGTTGTCAAGGAGGGAGTGGGCTGCTGAGTTTAAATTTAGTTCCCCAAACACCTGTGACTCAAGATATACATATAAAATAAATATATCCATGTATAGTCTATAAAATATGCTAATGAAAGATGTTTAGATTATCTTAGAGCTTAATGAAAATGTAAGCCAAGGAATATCTTAAAGATATGCATATGTATTATGTTGGTTTTCCTATTTTCAGTGATCTCCAGTTATATTTGTTCTAAGTCTGTTTACAACCAACCCCTATAGTGGTGTCTCTCTTCTCGTCCTGTATTGTGTGTGTGTGTGTGTGTGTGTGTGTGTGTATCAAATCTAGGGCCTTTCACCTATGGACAAATACTTTGTCACTTTTTAAAGATTTATTTATTTTATGAGTATGAATGTTTTGTCTGCTTGTATGTATATGAACAATGAGCCCATGGAAATCAGAAGAAGGTGTTGACTCCAGAGGGAACCAGAGTTACCCGTGGCTGCCAGCCACCGTGTGTGTGGGGAATTGAACTCAGGTCCTGTGTGAGAACAACCAGTGGTCTTAATCACTGGGCCACCACCTCTCCAGCCCCAGAACTCAGGTCCTGTGTGAGAACAACCAGTGGTCTTAATCACTGGGCCACCTCTCCAGCCCCACAGGGCAAATCCTTAGCACTGACTCACATTCCCTAGCCAATCTTAAGTCTTCTTTAAGTAAATATTTGAGTATCAGGAATAGCAGACTTTTCTAAAAAGAGCTAGGTGGTAAATTTTCGGCAATTTAAGTCACAAATGATTTCTGTCAGTCCTCGTATTGCTAGAAATCAAACTAAGGGCCTGGCACACACTCAGTACACACTGTACCACTGAACTGCATGCAAGTTCCCCACCTCTTTTGTGTGTGCCATGGTGTACGTAGAATGCAGAAGACAGATCCTAGGCGTTCTCTCTTTCCATATGCTTGTCCCATGGCCCGGGCTCACATCATTAGGCTTGGTGGCAGTGCCTTTTCCTGCTGACTCATCTTCTTGGTCCTCACCATTTTTGTTTGTATGTTTGTTTGTTTTGATTCAGGGTCTCACAGTGTAGACCTGGCTAGGCTGGAACCTGCTGTGTAGACCAGACTGGCATCAAAGAGTTTCCCAAACTGTGCTGTTCAGTACAGATTCCATTGTTACTTGGCTGGGGTCTTATAAATTTGTCAATGGAGAAGGAGAAATGGGTTCAGGTAATTATGAAATAAGTAGCCTGAGGAGGAAACCACATAGCGGGGAGGGTGGAGGAGGGAGGAGAATGGCTTAGGAAGAATAACTTGTATGCATTGTGTTTTATGGGCCAGTTGAGGTGGCTCGGTGAGTAAAAGCACTTGCAGTGGAAGCCTGATGACCTGAGTTTGGTCTCTAGATCCCACGGGTTCTCATCTGACATCCACTTGTAAGCCATGCTGTGCCCCCTGTATCTTGTATACATATGTACACATACAATGATAAAAAATATGCCATGGGGTGTAGATTGAAAAGACAGTTTTAATAAGAGCATACTTCACCAAGAGGTGGTGAGATGGCCTTCATTGAAAGTGTATTTTGTTAAAAAGAATCATCCATTAGGGAAAGATGGAAGAAATTAATTGAGAAGTGGGCAGAGACAGACATATGTATTCACACATAACACAATGCTGGGGACCAAGTGTTCAACACATGAACTGGTGGGTGACATTTTGTATTCAAACTATAACAGTTTGTAAATGACAGCATGTACAGATATGGAGAGAGGTATTTACCTAAAGTTAGATGCTAGAAGAGTGCCAAGACTTCAGAGGAGAACAATATAGTTTAGATTTTACCTTCTAAAAGTACTAAAGAGTTTAACCAGCCAACCATCCAAGCAAATAAAACAGCAATCATTGACAAAGATCCACTGAGCAAATACTGCATGAGCCAGACAGCATGCAAAGTATACGACTTTCATTTCATTGAGGTCTCACAGTTCCATGAAGTATAGATATCATTTGTGTCCTCTTTTTATTCAAGGAAGCTTAGAGGTTAAGTTACTTTCCAACATAGTACTGCCACTGAAGTGGTAGAGCCTGAACTCAGGTCTGAGTCAGTCCCTGACTTCAAAGCCCGGTGCTTAGCAGCCATTGTAGTGCTGTGTTCAGAGCAAACAAAAGAAAACACAATGATAATGATGATTTCATGGCTGGCTTTATACCCAGTAGAGTGCTGGTCTAGCAAGGACCAGGTCCTAGGTTTGAGCTGTAGTGTTACATACACTGGGTGAGGTAGCCCACACCCATGAACACAGCACACAGGAGGGGCGGTACTGATGAATCAGAAATTCAAGATCGTCTTTGACTGTGTAACAAGTTTAGTGCAACAGGCTCCATGGGGCCATCTCAAAATTTAAAATAAAATATATCTTAGTTTGGGTTTTTATTGCTATGGAAAGAGACCATGACCACAGCAACTCTTTCAAGGAAAACATTTAATTGGGGTAGCTTGCTTACAGTTTCAGAGGTTCAGTCCATTATCATCATGATGTGGTGCTGGAGCTGGCAGTGCTACATCTTGCAGGCAGCAGGAAGTTGACTGAAAGTCACACTGAAGGAAGCTTGAGCAAGGGAGCCCTCAAAGCCCACCCCCACAGTGACACACTTCCTCCAACAAGGCCACACCTCCTAATGGTGTCACACTCCCTTTGGGGGCCGTTTTCTTTCAGACCAGCACAAAATAATTCTAGTAG
>JAQHUG010000181.1:2699646-2716154 GCA_028555095.1 Dicrostonyx torquatus
AGTGGGGCGAGATCAGGAGAAGGTGTGGAATGTGGTGAAAGACTTCGTGTAACTCTGGTTGCAAGAGCCTGAGATTCGAGGATATTCAGTTCGAGACCATCTCTTATTGCTTCATGATTTTTGAGGCCAGCCTGGTGTCTAGAAGATGAGAGGGGAGAAGGTGGAGGAGGAAGGAGAGGGGGAGAAGGCGGAGCTGGCGCATTTTAATATGAGATGAAACCCTGCTGATGAAGTAGCTCGTGGAGGAATGCCTATGTTGTTTGATGTATTCAAATAAAGGGAGCATGACTTCTGACTAGAGGGGACATTGTCTTTTTAATTTTTATTTTATATTATGATATTTTCATACATGCACTTGTATGTATTATGTTTTGATTCTGTTCACCCTACTGCCATATCTCGTCTCCCTTTTCTTCCTGCTCATCCCTTCTTTCTTCCCCATCCCCTTCTACTTGCATGTCTTGTCTCTTGTCTTTTCTTTAACTTTAGATCTTCGAAGAGGAGTAGGGCCTGTAAACCCCTCCCCGCATTAGAGAGTGAACTGCCCTTAAACCCGCAGGAAGAGGAAGACCGTCTCCTATGCTAGGACAGAATGTCGACAGGCCAGATCTTGTGCAGGTCTTGTGTAGGTAGTAGGAGACACGGAGAGTTCATGAGATCACTGGCCATGCCATGCTTAGAAGACAATGGTCCATGACACTTCCCGCTTTCCTTTGGCCCTCACATTCTTCCCGAGCCTCTTCTGTGATGTACTTGGGAGCAGGTGGTGTAGATTCCCCGTTCAGGACTTAGTGTTTGACATCACTTAGGTAAAAAAAGAGTGTCTTCAGTAACCACCACCTATCTCTTACCAGGCCCAAGAGCAGCAGGAGCTTTGGCATCAGCATGGCTATGTAGAAGGAAGTTAACAGGCGGGCACATCATGCCCAGTTAGCCGGACAGCAGAAGTGACTTTCTCACTAGGAGCAGACTCTGTCCGGGTTTACTGTACCAGATGTGAATTCCCTCTTGTAGAGCAGACCTCAACTCCACTAGAAAAAAGCTGATTTTCCCCATAATTGCACCAGTGGGCTCACCTTGATTGGCTGGCCCTAGTGTAACTCACCAGCTGAGTGAGACCAGTGATAACAGTTCTCCCCCAGCAGCCTGTGGAGCATATTCTAACACTATGAAATGCCAACAGGGAGGGAGCTTCCAACTCAGTTTCAGCTCTCTTTCTTCATGTCCAAACACCTGGAGTCTCACACAATAGGGTCTTACCTTCTAGTTCCCAAGGGCAGACAGCAGTGGCCATAGTCTCTATTGTTTCCGGGGACCCATAAGAGGAAGTTCGCCCCTAGCCTTGAGATTTTTCATTCCTTCCTTCCTTGCTTCCTGTCTGTGACTGTGTCATCTGCTTTGTCTTCTGCGTGTGTACACGTGTGAGTGTATGCACGTGGAAGGGCCTTCCTCAATTGTTCTCCACCTTAGTTTTTGAGACAGGGCCTCTCGCTGAGCCTGGAGCTCACCTATTTGAGTAGGGGTTTCTCCTGTCACCTCGCCGGTGTGCTGGGTTACACATATGTTGCCACGCCCAGCTTTTATGTGGGTGCTGGGCATTGGACTCAGTTCTCATGCTTGCACGGCAAGCGTTTTACCAGTTTAGCCATCTCCCCAGACCCCTGGGATTTTCGTGGGATAGCTTTATGTTCTGAGACTGGCTTTCTCCCTCTATACATGGGACTTAGGAATAGTACTTTTAAAAAGGCTTCCTTTGCTGGGTGAGATCATTTGAGTGTCTAGACTAGGTTTGCTGTACTTTAATCTTTAATCCCACTACTTAGGAATATGAGGCAGAAAAATCATAGGTGCAAGGCTAGCCTGCGTCACTGAGTGAGACCTTGCCTCAAGAAAAACAAATTTTAAATTTAAAGCTATTATTGGAAACAGGAAAATGAACTAATCCAACTAGTTAAAATATCAGTAGTGCTAATTGTGTTCTACCAGCAGGTGGCGCCTCATGTCTGCTGCCAGCAACCTCACTTTTCTTTTGGAGTCGGTATGCAATGCTTGCTGTTCGGGTTTCTACCTTTCTCTAAGGGCCTGCCATTGGAATTTTGAAGGGTTTGAAATTTGAACCTGCAGAACACTTTTGGTAATATAATATAGCCATCTCCATAATATTAATCCTGCCAACTCTGGAGCTTGGCAGACTTCTTCAGTACCTGGTGTTAGTTTCTTTTCTAGTGTCTGGACATTGTGCAGGCACTTATCTCTGTGGCTCTGTTTCTTCCTCTCTTCTTCAGTGGTGGATGAAGCATTTTTATTATTGTTTATTATTTTATTATCTTTCTCAGCAAATTTGTTTTCAGTATATATAAAAGCTGGTCTTGTGCTTTGATTTTTGTCTCCTGCAACTTTATTGAAAGTATCATCCGATTTAGCAGTTTTCTGGTGGGGTTCATGAGATTCTTCAGGTACGTCCAAATAGGGACAGTCTGACGTCTTCGCTTTTGCATGTGTGTTCATCGGGGAAATTGTCTGTTGTGTTTTGTCTTGTTTGTGTGTATGACATGTATGTTCTTGTCTTGTTTTGCTGTTGGAAATACCTACTTCTTAGAATGACTTCTGTCGCATTCTTCCTTTCCTGTCTGTGGGACAATTTGGGAAGTCTTGGTAGTAGATGTTCCTTAACAACTTGGTAGGCTCCAGACTGGCGCCGTCTGGTCGTGGGCTAGAGCCTGCTTCAGTTGTATTGCTGTTACAGGTCTCTGTACATTGTTGGTATCATCTGACTTTAATTTGGATGTGTTGTACACATTTATATTAACACATGTAGTTTGACTTTCCTTTGGGTTACAAATAACGACATGGAGACATTATTAATTATGAAAACTTGGCCTTAGTTTAAGCTTTTTCTAAACTTGCTCTTATAACTTAAATTCTAATCTGTTTTTATTAATCTAAATTCAGCCATGTGGCTCGGTTACCCCTCTGTACCGCATGTCTGACTTCTTCAGTGCCTCGCTGGCATTTCTCTTGCGCTTAGATTCATCCTGAGTTCTCCTTTCTGCCCAGAAATTCTGCCTGTTCTCTCCTGCCTAGCTATTGTCACAGTAACACATCTTCACACAGTGTAAACAAATGTTCTGCAACAAACGTGTTTCTTCTAGGTGTTTCCACTTTTGAGAATAAATATTTTCAAAGTATTCCCTAGTGATCTTCTGTATTGTATTGGTAACAGCTGTCTTTCATCTGTAATTTCCTAAGTTGGGTCTTGTCTATCTTGGCTTTGGTTGGTTTGGCTGGGGAATTGTAAGTTGTGCTAATATTTTCAAAGAGTTAGTGCTGGTTGATTTTATGTCTTATTCTCCTTAGCCTCTGCTTGATTAATTTCTGCCCGAATCTTTATTGTTTCTTGCTGTCTACTTATTTGGTCTTAGTGACTTTTTTCTCTAGAACCTTGAGGTGTATCATTCAGTTACTAACTTGGAAACCTCTCTGATTTTTCGTGAGTGATTAGCGCCGTGAGCTCTCCTGTTAGCCTTGGTCAGCAGGTTGTGTCATTATTTTCACTTGACTACAGGAATTTCTAAATTTTCTCTCTGATTTATTCAGTGGACCATTGTTCATTTAATATTGTATGTTTCAGACTTCACATGTCTGCACAGGTTTTGAGGTCTCCCTTGCTGCTGATTTCTAGTTTCCGTTGTAGTCTGGTAAGAGACAAGGGATTATTTCTGTTTAAAATGTATATTTTAATTGCATTTATTTGTTTATTTGTAGGGGAGTGAGTCAGGGTGGGCCTGCATGTACACGTATGCAACAGTGCATATGTGGCCATCAGAAGACATTAATGGGTTCCGGGTTGGGTGCACATTTACCTTAGTTACATTAGTTCATTAGCTGTTCCCTTTATTTGTCCTTTTATCTCCTCTGACCAGTATTGATTTGCTGTCTGCGTTACCAGATATGGAAATCCTTAAGCCAGCTTGATTACTGCTTACATTTGCTTGGTCTCTTGCTTTCCGACTCCCAGTTTTTGGCTGTCTTTGCTAGTTGCGTGGGTTTATTGAAGACAACACTTACTGTTTTATTCTTGTGCATATGTGTGTGGTGCATGTGTGGTCACATGTGCATGTATGTGTGAAGGCCCATGGTCAATGTGGGGAGTCTTCCAGTGTTCCATCTTACTCATTGAGGCAGGGCCTCTCAGTTGAATCTGAAGCTCACTGATATGGCTAGCCTGGCTTCTGAAGTACTGAATTGGGCCACCACACCCATCCGGTCACCACGTGGGCTTTCAGGATCTGAACTTCCAGCCTCACACTTTCATGACCTATGATTTTAAGCTCTGAACCATCTCCCCAGCCATAGATCTTGTCTTTTATTTATTATTTATTTATTTTTATCTAATTTCTTCCTCTGAGTCTTAATTGGTTAGTTAAGGCCTTTTGCATCTAAGATTATTGTTTGTTTTTCTGGCCACCCAGACCCAAAATAATCACACAGAAACTGTATTATTTGAATACTGTTTGGCCAATAGTTTAAGTGTATTTCTAACTAGCTCTTACATTTTAAATTAACCCATTTCTATTATTTTTATATTTTACCACGAGACTTGTGTTTTACCAGCAAGGTTCTGGTGCATCTGTCTCCTGCAGTGGCTACAGCATCTCCTTTACTCCGCCTACTCTCTCCTCTATCTGTTTGGAATTCCCACCTTGCCCTATTCTGCATTGCAATAGGCCCAAAGCAGCTTCTTTATTAACCAATGGTATTCACAGTATACAAAGGAGAATCCCACATCATCTTGCCCGGACTGCTTGATGTTATGCTGTATGAACTGAATATGCAGGACCCACAGAAAAATGACTGATGAACTTGCCTAAAGATGAGATGGTCCTTTAGGGTTCCTGCTTCATGAAAGAGTCTGCCAGACATTCTGCAGGACACAGAAGAAAGTGACTGACAAGCTGTCAATATAGGCGGAACTGTCTTTGAAACTTCCTACTTCATGAGAAGGTCTGCCAGATACTGTGGGCCTGTAGTCTGAAGATGGATGCCCCGACAATACAGAGGAACTTCGTGTGACTGTCCAGGCAGTAAGATGTCTCTGTCAATTCTAGTGTTTTGGAAGTTGCTTATAATGCACTTCCTGCTAACTTAAGTAATATTATATCCTTCTGGGTCTTTGATGGAGTTGAAGAATAGTTAGTTATAATTATAGTTTCCCTTAGTTATGATAAAAGATAACATAGATATAAATATTGTAACTAATTCTTGTTTGATACCTGTTTTATTATATGTAATTTTACTATGTTAAAATTAAAAATCTTCCTTTTTATTTAGACAGAAAAGGGGAAGTGATGTGTGTTTTCCCTCTGTATGCTGTGAATACCATTGGTTAATAAAGAAGATGCTTTGGGCCTATTGCAGCGCAGAATAGGGCAAGGTGGGAATTCCAAGCAGAGAGAGGAAGAGAGAGTAAGGGGGGTCAGGGAGATGCCATGTAGCTGCCTGAGGAGAAAGATGCCTGCGAGCCAGTACTGGTAAACCACAAGCCTTGTGATAAAGTATAAAATAATAGAAATGGATTAATTTAAGATGTAAGAGCTAGCTAGAAATATGCTTAAGCTATTGGCCAAATAGTATTATAACTAATATAGTTTCTGTGTGATTATTTTGGGCCTGGGCAGCTGGGAAATCAATGAGCAGTCTCTGCCTACAATTGTTGAGGTAGGTTTTGCTATTTCCTAAGGTTTTGTTGGTGCTTCTGTTTGGGTGAATCATTGCCAGTTTTTTTTTTTCTTCTTCTCATTAGTTTGCTGGTTAATTGATTTCAGCCTTGTCCTGCTCCATTATCTGTTTTCTTGTGAAATACATTCTCTCCTGGGTCCTTGTGGGTGGAATAATCTTCTGCATAGAGTGTCCCATAAGAATTTTCTACAGTGCTGGCTCTGTTGTCATGAATTGCCTCAGTTTGTTCTGGAAATACTCATTTCTCCATCAGTTTTAAGAGAGAGCTTAGCTTCATGGAATGAACTTGGTTGGCAGTTACTTTTCAGTGCTTAAAATCTACAGGAGCCATGTTTTCCTGGCTTTCAGTGTCGGTGACAGATCTGATGTTATTGCCAGTGTTTCTGCCTATGTGTGTGGTTGGAAGGTTTTTTTTGATAGCTTTTAGTATTGTTTCTCAGCTTTGTAATTTTGACATTTTGTTACTGGCTGGGGAGAATGTAGCTTGTAGTTCTTTTAGGACTAAGGTACCAGTATTCATGTAATAGCGTAAGGAAGGAATGGGAAAGTGGGTAAAGTTGGAATGGGAAAGACGTTAGAGAACACTGTGTCCTTACTGACTTAGGAGCATTTTCAAGAAGGTTTGTGAGATCATCATTCTTAGAGCTATGTCTTCAAATTGCTGGTCTCTGGGTTTTATATTGAAAGGTCATTTCATTAAGGATGTAGGAAACATTGTTACCTCTGGCATTGACTGTCACTGGGTAAATCAGGGGTTAGCCTGAGGAGTTTGTGCTCT
The DNA here is from genome assembly GCA_028555095.1 of Dicrostonyx torquatus. Classification (NCBI taxonomy): domain Eukaryota; kingdom Metazoa; phylum Chordata; class Mammalia; order Rodentia; family Cricetidae; genus Dicrostonyx; species Dicrostonyx torquatus. The sequence goes on from JAQHUG010000181.1 coordinate 2,706,164, forward strand.
CCCAGATGGCAGGTTTACTTCCTGGCCTTTTATTTTTAGAACCACTGCATCTCCAAGTGTCATTTCGGGCCATTGCCCTCTTGTGTGTGATGTGCTCTTTCAGGATGGAGATGCAAGTGTTTTTATTTCAGGAAACATTATCGAATTCCCTGTTGAGCTACCGACTGCGTCCCAGCGCTTTCGCTTTCTTGTTTGGGATTCCCGTCACACACACACTGGTACTCCTTCTTTTTTCTACTTTCTGCTTCCTCTTGCTCTCTTCCCCCCTTCCTGCCTCTTTTATGTCCTCTATCCCAAACACTTCACTCACCGCTCCAGCCTCTGCAGCTGGCTCTACCTGACACTAGGAAGACAACGTCCTCAGTAGACACACCAGCGACTTCCCAGCCATGGAATCAAGCATGGGGTGTCTTAGTAATTCCCAGCGCTGTTAAACAGCAGTGTGTGCCCCTCCCCTTTGTTTTAAAATCTGTATTGGTGGAATAGAACTGATGAGGGATGGAAAATGTATCAGTGTTACTTTCTAAGAACTCTTTAGATGAAGTTCTTCTTTTCTTCTTTGCCTCTAATAGTTTTTGAAATAGATTCCAGAAACTGGTAAGTTTTAGGGTTTTACTACAGGCATTGGCAACCCTTAGTGGGGGCATTCATTCATGGTACATTATCTCATGAGATGTTCAGATGTTTCATTTTCAGTACATCTTTAAGGGGGGGGGCTTTATGGGCGGTGCTTACTTTTTCTTGGGGGAGCTTGGGAACCTGCTTCTTTCATATGGCCTACACGCACCGTTTCCCAAAACCACTACACTAAATTCTCAGCCTGGGCATTCCCATTCTAAGGAGGTAGTGACAGTCTGTTACCAGGGTCTTAGTGACAGTCTCAAAGAGTACAGTTTATCCCATCTGGCAATGACTCAGTGGTTAAGAGCGCTGCCTGCTCTTCCAAAGGTCCTGAGTTCAATTCCCAGCAGCCACATGGTGGCTCACAACCATTTGTAATGAGATCTGGTGCTCTCTTGAGGAAGAGACCTGGTCAGTTGTCCTCATCAGCTTAGACCTTGAAACCCAATTGGACAGGTTCAATAGAACCACCATACATGGGCTGCCCATGCATGCCTCAGCATTGCCAGGGCATAGATTTCATTCATTTCAATCACGAGGCACAGCCTTCCTGCTCATCTCCCTGTGCCAGGGGCTAGGTTTTCACCTTCAAACTTCCTTTTATTGAGGATGCAGGGTAGTTAAGAATCCCAGTTTTAGGTGTTTTCTCTGCTCCACTCTAAGCTTCCTCATGGCATCAAAACACAGGCTCTTCTGTGACCAACAGACCTCCAGTGCCACCTGGTTGACTTCTGGTGCCTCGCTTTGCTTCTCAGTCCTCCGTCTGTCGAAAGCTACTGAGTACCAGTCTCAGGGTGCAGAACAGGACTTCTGCCACAAGCGAAGACTGGCTTGGGAACGGAATCTGAGGGGTAGAACTAGCTGACTGACTCAGGCATGCTTTACCTGCATGCTTCTTTATTCCTTGGGGGAGATGAACATAAGGGCATAAGGCATAAGGGTTTGGGGCTTCAGGCATAGGGCATCAGGGTAAAAAAGGGATTAGGGCAGAGCACAAAGCATCGGGTAAAAGAAGGAGGTGCGGTGATGGATCTCCACAGAGCTCTCAGTTTACACAGGCACACAGACAAGTCTACAGTCCCATGGGCGGCAGCAGTAGTATCAAGCTGCATTTTCACAGAACTGGCCAGGAGGTGCTTTACAGTTCAGAGCGGGCGTGGCTGTGAAGTTCCCCTGCTGCTGGGAACACTGGTAGCTATACTGACCTGTGGGCTTGATTTGCATTAGTGTCTAGCTGGTTGAGTTAAAAGGAATCTCTTCTGGGGACCTTGCTCCAGCAGGGTGCCAGGTGAGAATTTTTCTCTATGAAGCTAGTTTTAGCTTTTTCCTGTATAAACAGTTAATTTCCTGGGTTATGGTCCTATGTTAGTTAAAAACCAAGGTAAAAGGTAAAGACAGAATATTAGTAGCCTGTGATGTCAGAGCAGAGACCAGTAGATCATACCTTCCTGAGTCTGCTGTTAGAGCAGACATACTACCTCCTGTATGAGGCTCCTTTCTTATCAGTGACTACTGTCAATAAAGAAAGTGTGTGTGAACCACTTTTGTGTAGATTTCGGCTGTAAGAGCAAGGACTTGACTGAGTCCTTTTCACACCGTGGCTTCATGGTGTGGGGGAGGTATCCAGTCGCCCTACAGGAAAAGTCAGGCTGGGATACTATAGAAGGGAGAAATGCCATGATTTCACAAGATTTCTACAGAACGGACAATGACTTATCCAAAGGACAGGTGCACCCATAGCTCTGCACAGAAGGGTTCTCCAGGTGGAGTGTACGTCTGCGCTTCCTGGGGATTAGTCCAACAGATCTGTCAGCTATCCCCCGACTGTATAATCCTTGTGAACTCGCCACATCCGTCCACTTCAGGCCCTGTTTGTCTTTTCTTTTGTGAGAGTCCGGCTGTGTATTTTACTTATTTATGTAATTTTAAAAGATGTATTATGACTTTTAATTATATGTATTACACACGCCCAGACACAAGTACATGGATGTGTGTGTGTGTGTGTGTGTGTGTGTGTGTGTGTGTGTGTGTAATGTCTGTGAGTGTGTAATGTCTGTGTCATGGAGGTGGAAGGGTTGGAATCTTTGGAACTATTACAGGAAGTTTTTTGGCCAGCTAATGTGGGCACTATGTGGGTACTAGAGGCTCAACTTGGGTCCTTAACTGCTGAGAGATTTCTAACCCTTCCTTACCCTTTTCAGTGGTATCTTTAGGTCCCTCCCTACCCTCAGCATTCCTAAGTATTCCCACCCAGTTATCTAGCCTGCAGTATTCTCTTCCAGAACTTTGAGATCCTGTGTAGCTCTAATGCTTAGTGACTCTGGGAGCTTAATTCCTGGTTTTAAACCTCACATATTTATTTATTCCGCGTGAGTATATATGTGGGCATTTAGGTACTGTGGCACAAGTCTGGACATCAGACGACAACCTGAAGGAGTCAGGCCCCTCATTCCACCATGTGGGTTTGAACCAGGACGTTAAGCCGGGTGACAAGTGCTTTTTTACTGACGAGCCATCTGACCAGCCCACAGGTCCTATTTCAAAGACTCTAAATAAAGTTATAAACCTGGTCCTGAGGAATATTGACAAGGAAGGGGGATGGGCCAAGGACAGCCCCGTGATCACGTCGGGATTGCAGGTTCTCTTCAGATTTTCCCTCTGACAAGAAGGCTTTCCTGCTGTGACCTGTGTCTAGAGTGGACTGTGTTCTGTGCAGTCCGCTAGCTCTGATGGGACTGCTTTTCTGCCCGGTCTAGGTTCTTGGATGTAGGTGTCCTGTACTGAGGATGAGAGACTTAGCTTCCAGTCATAATGAGCTGCTATTTGAAAAAGGCCAAAATTATGAGTTACCACCCACTTGATATGAGACCATACATGATGAACTCTGAAATATAATACTAAGAAGTTTAATCAACTGTAAAGTTAGTTTAGAATGTAAGCAAAAACATAGGTAAATTTAAGTCACTTGAAGTACCATCAATACTAAATAGATTTCCAGTTTGATGTCTGTTATTTATTTTAATGTCATTGTAAGCTCTATAAGCTTGTACTTAACAATGCTATAAATAGGAAACTTTACTATTTTCTCATGTTTATATTGAATTTAATTCAACTTCTTATTACTTTCCTCTCTTGCCACTGCTGCCCTGTCCTTCTGTTACATAACTATAGTAAATACCCCAGAATAGATTTAAACATTTTTTTGGGTGGGGGGCTGGAGATGACTCAGTAATTAAGGGCACTGGCTGCTCTTCCAGAGGACCTGGGTTTGATTCCCCCAACCCACATGGCAGTTCACACCTGTCTGTAACTTTGGTGGATCCGATGCTTTCTTCTGGCCTCTGTGGGCTGCATGCCTACTGTGAGCAGATAGACACACAGGCAAAACATCCATAGATATAAAACAAAAATAAAGTCTTAAAATAAAACTCCTACCCTTGAATTGTGGGTACAGATTTGTTTGTGGACAGTGGTCCAAAGTTGTATCGTCCTAGGAGTCTCCCAGCACCTAATGCTGACTTTGCTTTCCCAGTGGCTGTGGGTCAGGGAGCTGATGCTCTCTCTTGTTATGTTCCAGGATACAGTGCCCGTCATAGTGGACTACTGCCTTCTGCTTCAACGAAAGTGAGTACCCATTGCCCATCAGCTCAAGTCTTTCCCAACCTAGGTAGTGTCTTGCTTAGGAATTCTATAGATTTAACTAGAATTTTTCTTAATTTGCATAACTTCATTCTCTCATTTTCAGACCCTTCATACGATGAACTTTTCCAAAAAACAGAAGCTGGTGGTTTATTATCTGTGTTTGTGTGCGACCGAAACAGAGGGAAAGGCATCACATAGGGTGATGCAGTGATGTAACTCTTCTTTTAATTTTTTAAAAACAATCTTTTTCTTATTTTACATAGCTAACCTGCTTCCCACTCCCACTCTGCTCCCCCCACGCTGCCCCCACCCCAGTCCCCCCATCCACTCTTCAGAGAGGGTAAGGCTTCCCAAGGGGAGTCAACAAAGTATGACACATCACTTTGAGGCAGAATTGAGGCCCTCCCCCGTTATCTAGGCAGAGCAAGGTATTCCTCCAAAGAGAATGGGCTCCAAGATGCCAGTTCAAACACTAGGTATAAATCCTGGTCCCACTGCCAGTGCCCCATAGACTGCCCAAGTCATCCTACTGTTGCCCACATTCAGTGGGCCTAGTTTGGTCCTATGCAGGTTCCCCTGCTATCTGTCCAGGGTCAGTGAGCTCCCTCAGGACAGCGGTTTCTATGGGTATCACATACTATCATGGTCTTGACCCCTTTGCTCATATTAGCGCTCCTCCTTCTCTTGGACTGGAAGCTCGGCCCAGCACTTAGCTGTGGATCTCTGCAGGGAGATACAACTCTTATGGGCTGTCACTCACCACAGTATTCCATGTCTTTCAAAAGAGGCTAGGTTCATTTTGCTAATTCACCTTTATTATTTTTTTTCAGAGCCTTTTTATTTAACAGCAAAGTCAGTGTAAAACTCTGGATTAGATATTTTTAGGTTTAAAAATTAACTTTATTAAATTCCAACATGTGCTAGCTCATAGTCTTTGACACTCATTGTAATGGCCAAGCTCCTAGGTCCTTTGCCTCAGTGTCTCTAATTGTAGCACCTTATGAACGTGTACGGCAATGGGCTGAGCGTTGCTCATCTATTTTATAGATGATGTTCCATGGTAGCAAGTGACTAAGAGACATTGCTGGGGCAAAGGTAGGGTTCTCAGCGCAGGAGTCTAGCTCCTGTGCTCTTTGTCTTAGCCGGTGGCTAAGACCACTTTCTAAGGCAAAGGTCATGAGTGAGTATATAATTCATGCCCAGCTATAACCCTACCAGCATTCATTTGACTTATGAATATACACGTCTGTTGGGAACCAGATTTCTGAAAGGTTGGATTGTACTGTGGAAGTGGAAGTGAAGGTTAATTAGGGACAGTCGTTTGCTATGTCTGATTTTGATTGAGTTGTAGGGAACCCTAGCTCCTGTGCAGTCATCAGTGACATGTATTGTGCCTGCAGCGGAGATATTGTTCACGGTGTTGTATTGTACATTTTCCTTCTTATAAATCAGTGCTGAGGCCGGGCGGTGGTGGCGCACGCCTTTAATCCCAGCACTCTGGAGGCAGAGGCAGGCGGATCTCTGTGAGTTCGAGACCAGCCTGGTCTACAAGAGCTAGTTCCAGGACAGGCCCAAAGCTACAGAGAAACCCTGTCTCGAAAAACCAAAAAAAAACAAAACAAAAACCTCACATAAATCAGTGCTGAGTGAGAAGTTTCTTCAGGTGTGAAGACCTGAGGAGTCTCAGCGCCATGACACTGTGTGGGCCCTCTACGTCCTCCTTTCCTGACTTAGTGTTATTTTCACACTCAATTTCTTGCTAGTTATGTTTTTAATTTTTAAAATAACCGTAGTAGTTTTAGGTTTATGTACTTTGATTCCTTTAACTCTCATACTTCAGAGAGGCAATGCTTGCCTTGTTTCTGGAGTAGGAAGCGTAGGTAAAGAGGTTTCCTAGTAGTGTTAAATACTGCAGTCGGCTTAACTCTTCCATTGAGAGAGTTCTAATTATAGAAGGACCTGCTTCTCATACTAAATAAGCGTGGTACTTGGTGCAAAGTGGCTTTTTAATACTTGATGACTGAATGACAGAGGTGACTTGTGCTCACTGTCTAGAATTCTGAGTGCTCGCATAGTGACACAAAGTTAAAATGACCCCAACAGTTGTAAAATGAAGGACAAGATGGGGTAAAAAGTTTACCAGAAACATTTTATGTTATTCCCAACAATGTTTTGTAGATCAACATTTCTTATATGTATGATTTGAAAAGAAAATATTCTCCAGTCTGTTAGCTAGCCTGAGATCAGGGATTTCTCATTAATCTAGACCATGTTAAGAGAAGCTGGAACTCTTCCCCTTCTTACTCCCGATAGAACCCTTTATTACCCCTGGTTCCACCAACCCCTCTCCAGCAGTCTTCTTTCTGATACCTAAGCGTGTTTTCCTCTGGAGTGTGCCAGGGTAAATACAGTGTTTGTCACTGGGAGACCCACGAAGGAATACCTGAGTCATGGTGTATTCTGGTCCTTTCGCAGCCCTCCCTCTGTCCTCCTTGGTCACGTGCACAGGTCCTCGTTGTCTGGTCTGATAGAAATGCTACAGTTACCCGACTCTCAAAACTAGACTCTATCCGTCCAGCTTTTGCTTGGTGAGGGTCCCACATGTCTTTGTTTTCTTTCACTCCTGGTCCCATCCTGGCTTGCTTTTTAAGGTTCAGCAACTGCAGGAGGGCATCACCACCATGGCTGAAAGGCCTGAGGTTGAGCTGTTCTAGATTAGCTTACTCCCATCTGGCTTTCTTTACAGTTGGACTAAGATCCTGTCTAGTCCCAGACTTAGGGGAAGGATAGAATAAGCTGTTTGATCAGCATTGATTCTTTATTCCTAAGCCATCTATCTGGTAGGTTCCTTCCGTTTCAAACATGGTAATTAAAGTATTAGAGGTGAATATGTAGTGTTAAATCAGTACTAAGTGCTAGAGGTTTTGTAACATTTTAGAGATAATCAAGTCACAGTGGTGGGTAGTTTAGGCTTGCTAGAGCAGAGGGAGGGTGTGTCACTTCCCATCTTTCTCTGTAAACTGGTATTCTCTGAGAAGGACTTAGATTCCCCCTAGGAGAAAATTGTGTACAGTGCAAATATCATTTTATTAGACTTAATGTCAGCTTTATCACCCATGTGAAGTAATCATAATTTTAAAAATCGTGTAAAGATGGGTGAGTATTGGATTGTATTTCAGTAAAGTGTAATGAAGCTGGCCACATTGAGTTTCCATCACTGTGGGTAGTATCCAAAGGGATAAACTCAGTGACTCTATGCCCAGTGGACACACAGTAGTCCTTGGATATCGGCTCTGGCTCGGTGTACTTAGTGTAGATAACTGGTAAGTCTGTTTCTTTGAAAATGCCCACTTCTCTTTCCTCTCAGAATTTGCAGGTATTATCAAATAAGTTCTTCATGTTAAAAAAAAAAGTTATAAAACTGGTAATCGTAAGGTGAGTTTAACTATTTTTTTTTCGTTTGCAGCAAAAAAAAGCTCTCTAAAGCATATTCATTAATGTGAGTGTTAGTAAAAGTGATGCCTTATCTGTTATTCATGATGGACTCTGTTAGAGGAGGTGAAGCTGAAAATACTAGCGCAGAGCAGCTGACGTTAGCCCTGCAGGAAGTATGTCAGCACCCCAGAGAATAAAGACGAAGTGTAGAGACTGTGTATACCTTTCTTTCATCTCCTTCCTGATGCTGAATAGATTTTCATGTTGTAGAATTCTGTTTCCTTTTTATCTGAGGTAGTAATATGGATAGGTTTTCCTGAGCCTTGTTCTTCTTGTCCTTTGGTTCTAGCCTGAGTGGTCTAGCCTTAGTCTTGTCAACATTGTCCATGCCCTTTGCACAGAGGTGTCTCTGCTGTTTGCTGAACTTCTGGTTTCCCTGGGGAAGCGAAGGATCAGAGACGGAGATGAAGCTCATCTGTAGCTCATTGGGAATGTTTAGGTGCCGGAAACCGGAGAAGGTTACATGGTCCTTTGACACTTTCCCTCCTCCATTGTGTCTTCCCGCTTAACCACCCACTATCAGCACTACTGCTCTCCAAGGCAATTGCCCCACCATTGAACACAGGCCTTAGGCCAGAGAGCTGGGCTCGGATTCTCACTGGAATCTCCAGCGTGTTTTTCAGCAAGCAGCTGAACTTGGTGACTTCATTTGTTTTATAATATTTATGTGTTTATTTTGTTGGGGAGAACATGCTACAGCGTGAGCATGTAGGTGAGAGGAAAACTTGCAGAATTATTTCTCTCCTTCGACCCCATGGGATCTGAGGTCAGGTTGTCAGTCTTGGTGGCAAGCCCCCTTAGTCACTGAGTCATTTTGCTGGTCCTGTTTGTTTTGAGGCAGTTTTGTGTTTAGTCCAAGATGGCCTTGAACTGATAATCATCCCTCAGCTTTCTGGGTGTTAGGATTACTGGAATGCATCACTGCTTGGCAACATTGTTTTCTTCTAAAAGAATTGTTGGGAAGGGCTGCTTTGTGCAGTACTGAAATGTAAAGTTTGATGCAAACATTGCTAGTGTTTCTGTTAAACTGATGTAGATTGAAGTTAGGAAAAGATGTGACATACTTAGGCTAAATTTAATGAATAAATTTGGAATAAATAAATAAATTAATTAAATTTGAAATGTTTCTAAAGCTACTATTTTTTTCTTTCTGTTATAGGGATCTTTTATTTAGCCAAATGTATGACAAATTAAGTGAAAACTCAGTGGCAAAAGGAGTGTTTTTGGAGTGCCTTGAGCCATATATTTTAAGTGATAAATTGGTGGGAATTACACCCCAGGTCATGAAAGACTTGATTGTTCATTTTCAAGACAAAAAACTAATGGATAGTGTGGAAGCCCTCATTGTACACATGGACATCACCAGCCTAGACATTCAGCAGGTGAGTTGGCAGTCTGCCCACTTGAGTAAGCACTGCTCCTTCATTGATCATATTTACCTGACCAATAGGCCTCTATCTGCTGTCCACAGACCCCAGTTATTGAGTCCTTTTGCTTACTGATACACTTCTTAGGGCTTTATGTAGGTAAAAATGGATAATAAATGCCCCAAGCCAGGGAGTATGTCTGTGTTTCTTAGCTGTTCCTCAGAGCTCGTGGCAGTTTCTCTTTAAATTACCCAGTAAAGGCTGTTGGACTGACCCTTACTCTGTTTGCTCACTAAGATGGCTTTCATCTGACAGGTTGTTTTGAATCATGGATATACCTTTCATTAGATCATTTTCACATTTTACAATAATAGATTGTTTTTACATTTAAAAGAATAATGTCACTTAAAAATCAGCTACTACCTGAAGCAGAATTGAGTTTTGAAATTGAGAGGATGGTGTGAGAGGCAAATGACCGGCCTTTTAGACCGAGTTGTCTAAACCATGGCTGAGGGTGTGCGTGGGGTTCAAGCAGCTGTGGCTGAGGGTGTGTGTGGGGTTCAGGCAGCTGTGGCTGAGTGTATGCGTGGGGTTCAGGCAGCTGTGGCTGAGGGTATGTGTGGGGTTCAGGCAGCTGTGGCTGAGGGTGTGCGTGGGGTTCAGGCAGCTGTGGCTGAGGGTGTGCGTGGGGTTCAGGCAGCTGTGGCTGATGGTGTGTGTGTGGTTCAGGCAGCTGTGGCTGATGGTGTGTGTGTGTGATTCAAGCAGCCGTGCCTGAGGGTGTGTGTGGGGTTCGGGCAGCTGTGGCTGAGGGTGTGTGTGGAGTTTAGACAGCTTTGACTGAGGGTGTGGTGGGGTTCAGGCAG
>JAQHUG010000181.1:2750131-2781173 GCA_028555095.1 Dicrostonyx torquatus
GCATCTGTTGTGCCCCTGATACACACACACACGAGGGTCAGCTCCAGTGTGCTGTCCAGGCTGGGTGCAGGACCTGCTCTGCTATGTTCTGCAGCTGGGCTCAGCCTACTTTCTTATAACACCCAAGATCATCTGCCAGGGGTGGCACCGCACACAGTGAGCTGGGCCCTCCCCATCAATTGTCAATCAAGAAAATGCCCCACAAACCTGTCTACTGGCCAGTCTGATGGAGGCATTTTTTCAATTAAGGTTCTTTCTTCCCATATGACTCTAGCATGTGTCGAGTTGACATAAAACTAGACAGGATAATAACATTTGGTAATATAAACTTTTTCATGTTTATATCCATAATATCCATCTTCCAGCGTCTTTTTCAATTTCTTCAGTGCTCTAAATCTTTCACTGTAGAAGTCTTTCACTTCCTTGGATGTTTGTTTTGTTTTTAGCTATAGTGAATAGGGTTGCATTCCTGATTTCTCTCGGCGTGTTCAATGCTGGTATATAGGGACAGCTACTGATTTTTTCCTCACGTTGATTTTGCATTCTGCTAGTTTATGGAAATATCAGTGCTAAGAATTTTCTGGCAGAGTCTTATGGTCTTTTACATATGAGATTATACTGTCCGCAAATAGGAGTGAGTTGACTTGGTGTCATTCCATGTTTTAATGGAAATGGCTTCGAGTTTTCCTCATGTTTAGTATAATGTGGCTGCAGCAATCCTTTATTATGTTGAGGTATGTGTTCCTACTATCCTTTCTTGCCCCAAGGTTTTTGTCATGAAGGGAAGGGATGCTGTTGCATTTTGGTAGAGCCTTTCTGCATGTGTTTACATGATCTGTGTTTTCTCTCCTTGAGTCGACTCATGAGGTGTATCACATTCATGGATTTGCATATTGTGAACCATCTAGCACACCTAAGATCAAGCCAATGAAACAGTTGACAGGTGATGAAATTAGTTTCCCACTGTTTGAGAATTTTTGCATTCATATTCATCTGGGATATTGATGACAGAGCTAGCTTGTATTGTGCCTTTATCTGGTTCTAATATTGGGGTAGTATTGACTTTCACTACAAGTGTAACAGTGTCCTTCCTCCTCCTATTTTGTGGGATAGTTTGAGAGCATTGGTGTTAGTCCTTGAAGGAATTGCAGAACCTCCCAGCCACCCCTTCCGGGCCTATACTTTTCCAGTTGGAAGACTTATTTTTGCTTTGATTGCATGTTGGCTATAGACTTATTTTACTTGTATCTGTCTTTGTGAGAACTCTAGTCCTCATGATTGAGCCAACTCTTCAGCTCCTCTGTCCTAATCTTACTGGTTTGGGATTTGTTTTGTTCTTATTTTCTAATACATTAAAGTGCATCATTGTTTGAGAGATCTCTGGCGTTTAAATATAGGTATTTGTGACTGTAGGTATTCCTTTTAGAACTGCTTTCATTGTATCCAGTTACATTTGTTATGTTGTATTTTCATTATCATTTGATCCTAGGAATTTTAAATTCCTGATCACCTCTATGAATCATTCATCATTCATTGGTGTGTTGTTCAGTCTCTATGAGGGTTTTTTTTTTGTTTGTTTGTTTTTCCTAGAGATCACTTTGGTATTGAGTTCTTGTTTTAGTTCCTTGTGATCTGACAGAATACAAGAAATACAAATTGATTGATCCTGTTTTATTCTAATATGGTAGTCTGCATCTTTTCATTGGAGTATTGAGGCCATTAATGTTTAACAGTTATTTCATTAATTCTTTCATTTGTTGTTTTTGTAGCTTGGGACTTTCCTACTCTTTTTTTTTTCTTGCCTACTTTTCTAAGTGCACTTTATTCTTAATGAATTCCTTGATGTTTCTTTTTCTCTTCAATAGAAAGGATTTCTTCAAGTATCTTCTGTAGTGACCTTGGTTGTCATGAATTCATTTGGTTTATATCTAGCATGGGTATCTTTGTCCTTTGTTCTGGTTAGGACTCCACTGCTCTGATAGAACACTGACCTGAAGCAGCTTGGAAAAGGAAAGGGTTCATTTGGCTCTCAGGATAGGTACATCACGGGGGGAGGCTAAGGCAGGAGCCTGAACTGGGAACCCAACCAGAAAACATGGAGAAGTGCTGCTTACTGACTCTCTTCCTCTGCTGCACAGGCCTGTCTCCCCAGCCCCACCTCTTGGCTCTCCTGCATCAGCTAGCAATTAGGAAGATGCCTCACAGACATGCCCAGAGAACCATCTCATGAACAATTCCTTGGCCAAATCTCTTCTTCCTGGGTGTCTCAAGTTGACAAGCAAGATCAGCTGTCATGAGCCCACTCACTCCTTGTCAACTTGACACACAAACATATCATGGTTAAATAATAACTTGCCTTTTTTGGTGTATATTCAAGATCTCATGTTAATATTGATACCATAATATAAAACACAACCCTATCAGTTTGAAAAGTCTAAATTCTCTTTGAAAAAATCCAAAATCTACTAACTGTGGGTACCTGGAAAATTCAAAATAGGTTATATACTTCTTAATTCAAGAAGGAAGAACCAGGGCAAAATACAATCAGAGCAAAGCAAAACTCAGATTCAACAGTGTAAAATGCTTCATGTCTGATATCTCTGAGAGAGATTTGCACGTGGTCTTCTGAACTCCAATGGGCTTGGGTAGCCCTGCTTCTCCAATTCTGCCATCCACAGTACACACAGCTTGTCTGCTGACTCAGGCCAGCACCATTCCACAACTACCACTGCTCTTGATGGTCATCCCATGGTCCAGGCATCTCCAGTCTGTGGGAGTCTCCACTGCAGCTGAAACTGCACCTCCAACAAATGGCCTCCTGGCTTTCCCTCCAGGAACTAACCTTGCCACATGGCACCAAGCCTCAGCTGCTCTCCAAGACCCCTTCAGTCCTGGACCATTCTCTGCAACTGAGACTGCCCCTTTACCAGCAGCATCCCCTCGCCTCTCATAGTGCCAAACCTCCGCTGCTCTCCATGACCCCTTCATGCCTTCAAAACCACACCACGTGAAAGATTCTCTGACATTGCTGAGTTCGACTTCCAGCTTGAGATGCAGCCTGCACCATAGGCAAAGCTAGAATTTTAGTTAAAGAAAATGTGAGGCTTTGCAGGGAGCTTGGGGATCTTTCTCTCTTCTGTCTACCCATAGCTCCCATGGCCAGAATCCAGAATTTCATAAAGCAGCCACTCTCCAGAAATCCCAGAGTAGCTAAACAAAACAAAACAAGCAAACAAACAAAACCCCTTGATTTTGGGATTATCTAACTTTGCTAATTGGTAATGTGACCCCTAAATTAAGGCCATAGCAGGACGTCTTAAAGCACACTATGGAAGCTCATGACAGTACCGACCATCCTGCCTACATGTAGCCCAGTAAGTGTACCATTAAAAAAACCCTTGTCTTTTCTGTTGTCTGCAGGAACTTGTGTCCCTGAAGCCCTGTAAAGCTGCAGAGCTGGTTGCTACTCACTTTTCTGGACAGATTGAAGTGGTCATTGGACAGCTACAGGTAGGGACTGTGATACAATGAAAAGGGCGTCTTTGTCTGAGGGCACTTGATGGTAGTTATCGCTTAATTTATAGTTGCCAGATAATAGTAGGTTTATGGAGGTGGTGGTGTGTGTGCGCCCTGTGTATGTGGTGTCTGTACTGTTTGTGGTATGTGTAGTATGTTGTGTGTATTCTGTGTATATGTTGTGGGGGTGGGAGCAGCTGTGTATTAATCTCTGAGTTCATTTTGGATATCAAATGCTGATATTAAAGAAGCATCTTTGGAGCTCTAACCTACACTAGTCTGGAAATCTTAGCCCATAGAAGATGCTCCCATTTTCTTTAGCTATAGGACCCACAGTCCTATTCTATTGGTGGGTCATGTTGCTTATGCACTTTGCCACCCCCAACTTGAACCAGTGGTAACGTTTTAGAGTTTTCTCAAGGGATGGGTTCTCTAGATGTGGCTGCACGCGTGGCGAATGCCGAGGAGATGTACAGTGTGAGTGCCTGCTGTTGCTCAGTGTTTACCACGACAGCACCAGTATGGAGCTGGCTTATGAGGATCAGAAGAGAGAGCTAGGCAATAGGGCAACATGAGAGACTTGAAGTATAATCCACAGTCCTCCTGTACAGCAGCAGTGGTCGGGAATGATGGCCAAATGAAAAGTTGAGTAAGTTGGGAGTAACAGGAGACGAAAGTGGGACTCATTCATTTAAACCTGTGTGGCCCCACTGTACCACGGAACTCAGTGCTAGGCTCTAAGGAGCACAGAACACTGATGTGACTGTAGCATGATGCTGCCGAGCTGTGCTACAAATGCATTAAAGGGGCCATGGGGTGATGGATGGGCAAGGGCTGAGAAAAGAGCTCCAGAGCTGCCAGGACTAGGACAGGTGTCTGATTTGCAAGCAGAGTTGTGAAAGGCTTTCTTGGTTAAAAGGGCTCTGGTATGGAAGGAAGTAAAGGCATGGTGTAGCTCTTGTGTTCAGAGGCTGGGCAGGTCTGTAGGAAACATGGGACGTGCTGGAGAAAACAGCTTCAGTGCAGTGAGAAGCAGTGTTTTAGAAGGGGTGAGTTATGATAGAGCCCAGAAAGTATGGATGTGGCTTGAGCCTATTGTAATGTTAAAAAACTTATATTTCTGTGTTGGAGAATGACCAGTGGTTTAAGCAAAGGATGGTCTCATTAGACCTTCTTTACAGAAAATTAACTTTGGAAAAGAGCACAAATGGAGCAGTAAACTCTTGAAAAGCAAAAGGGCCAGGCAAAGCGGTGATGACCAGGACAAAGTCAGTGGCAGTGAAGGAGATGGGTTCCAGATGAATTTGTGCTCTTAGAAAGTAGCTCAAGGGCTGGAGAGATGGCTCAGTGGTTAAGAACCCTGGCTACTCTTCCAGAGGTCCTGAGTTCAATTCCCAGCAACCACATGATAGCTCATTACCATCTGTAATGAGATCTGGTGCCCTCTTATGACATGCAGAACACTGTATACATCATAAATAAATGTGAATATCATTTGTCAATCAAGTCAGTAAAAGCTGGGTATAAGGAAAAGGCAACTGTTTGATTGTGGTTTGTTTGTTGAGTCCTACGCTGTTCTTTTAAAGAAATTGTATTTTACTGCCAAGTTTTAGTGATCATATAAACCGCATACAGATCTTAGATAGTTCCTTTACTTTTAGTGCAATTTGCTGCTGAAGAATAGTTCCCAGAATGCTTGGAATGAAAAATTAGCCAGAATATTAAATTATAACCCAAAGGAAGTAATGTAAAATAGAATAAACCAATATAGAGAAGACAGGGTATGAAGACTGATGACTAGTAATGACTATATCTAATGACTATATCTGGCTCCATGGTGCAGCCTCTGCACTTCGAAGCGACTGTCTAGAGTGCTTTAGCATCACACAATTTTGGAACTTCTGTATTTAAATGTGCTTTTTATTTTTTCTATTCAGAACCAGGTCTTGCTTTTCAAGTTTTTGAGGAGTCTTCTTGACCCAAGGTATGTCAATAAACTTTGGCTTTCATAATACACACGGGGAAGAATGGGAAGAAAGAGGCTGGAGTTAGGATACTGGCCCTTGGCATTCAAACAGTAAATTAGCTCTTTATTTTTGATGTAACAAGGAGTGATTATCACACAGATAAACCGTCTGTGCTCTGAAAGAAGATATGAAGTAGTACTTCAAACATAAGCACACACGATGAGTTCCCACTGCCGTGAAGAAATAGCCAAGCTCTGCATGCACACTGCATTTAGGAAGGACCCTTTCCGCCCTGACCTCCCCGGCCGAGGCCGTCCTCCGCAGTGTAAATGGGTGAACATCTCGTTCCCAGCCCTCCTGTCAGTTTATTCACCCGCACTTGTATAAGCACTTGTATAACTTCCTGGTAATGCAGGAAGGGCAGTTCACGTGTAATGTTTAGTTGCTGCTCTAAAAATAACCAAATCACAGTGAAGCAAACCCCAGGAGATGGTGGAATTAGTAATGGATATGTGAGCAAATCAGGTCCGCATGTGAGATCCTGAAGTTGGATTGTGACCGGGTGGAATGCTAGCGTTAGGAGCTGAGCGCAATGATGGGTAACATCCTCTAAACAGCTGTCTTTAGTTGTGTGCTGGGTTACATCAAGCATTTACAAGGACAGAAAGTCCTGTGAGCATGCACCCTTCACATGTTCTTCTGGCCCCAGGACAGTTCTGCTTCTATATGATCTTATGCAGCTGTCAGGAAAAAGAGAAAAACTTGCAATGTTTGTCTTTGAGACTTAATTTGCTTAATATGATGCTCTCCAGTTGCATCCATTTTCCTGCAAATGACGTGACTTGTTCTTTATGCTGAAAAAGTGCTTTCTTATCCATTCCTCTGTTGATTGACACCTGGATTGGTTCATCGCATAGCGGTTGTGAATACGCTACAGTAAGTGTTGGTGGGAAGTGTCTCTGTGATGTATTGACTTCCAGTGTTTTTGGTAAACACCCAGCTAGGTCACATGGTGTCTTAGTTAGGGTTCTACTGGTGTGGCGAAACACCTTGACCAAAAAGCAAGTTGGAGAGAAAGGGGTCTGTTTGACTTAACACTTCATCTCACTGTTTATCATTGAAGGAAGTCAGGGTTGGAACTCAAGCAGGGCAGGAGCCTGGAGGCAGGAGTTGATGGCCACAGAGTGGGGCTGCTTATTGGTTTGCTCCTATTGGCTTGCTGAGCCTGCTTTTTTCTTTTCTTTTCCTTACATTTTACTTTGAGCCTGCTTTCTCACGGAACCCAGGACTACCTGCCCAGGGATGGTACTACTCACAATGAGCTGGGCTCTCCCGCATCAGTGCTAATCAGGAAAATGCCCTCCAGGCTTGTCCACAGCCTGATCTTATGGAGACATTTTCTTAATTGAGGTTCCTCCTCTCAGATGACTTTAGCTTGTGGGTGTTATTAGTGCTGATTGTTAAGGAATGCCCACAGTGGCAGGACTAGTTTATACTCCCCCAGCAGTATATGAGGCTTCTCTTGGATCCTCATCCCTAACAGCATTTGCTGTTTCTTGTTGTCCCGATGATTGCCCTACTAACCAGAACAAGGCAGAATCTCAGTTTAACTTTTATTTGCATTCCTCTGTTTCCATCTACTTTTTGGCTATTTGTTCTTCATCTTGAGTTCTTTGTGTATTCTACATATGACTCATCTGTCAGTGTATAGCCAGCAGAGAGCTCCCTTTCTGGAGGTCTCTTTACGCGGTTTGTTGTTTGTGTGTCTGTTGTTGGTGCTGTCTCCAGGTGACTGGAGTCCTATTTAGAAAGCTCTGGCAGCCAGGCGGTGGTGGCGCACGCCTTTAATCCCAGCACTCGGGAGGCAGAGGCAGGTGGATCTTTGTGAGTTCGAGACCAGCCTGGTCTACAAGAGCTAGTTCCAGCGCAGGCTCCAAAGCCACAGAGAAACCCTGTCTCGAAAAAACAAAACAAAAAAAGGAAAACCCTGGCTTACCCTGACATCGTAAGTGTTTTTCCTACTTCTTCCACTGCCAGGCTTAGAGGCAGGTTTGACATGAAGGTCATCTGGGTTGATTTTTACGCAGGGTGACTGAGAGGGATCTAGTGTCCTTCTACATCCAGCTTCCCAGCATCATTTGTTGACAGTGTGTCTTTTCGATGTTTTTGTCAAAGATTGGGGCTGTAGCTGTGTGGGTTTATATGTAGACACCCCTATTCTGTGCCTTCTTTGTGTGTCTGTTATCCTTTGCCTGTTACAGCAGCCCCATGCTGTTTCTGCTGCGGTGGTAATTTCAGCCTGCTCCTGGACATGCTGAGAGCGCCATCATAGTTCCTTTCCCCCAGAGTCCGCCTTCTTGATTATAGCCTTTCTGACTTGTGTGAAGTGGGTGTCAAAGTGGTTTTAGTCTGCATTTCGCCAGTGGCTAGGAGTGTTGAACACTCTTTAGAACATTTGTTACCCATATATCGTTTTTTGACAACGATTTAGTTCATTGGTGCATTTATTGATTGGCAGTGGGTTTTTTGGCATTTAAATTTTTTTTTTGCAGTTTTAAAAGTATGCATTCCAAGTATGACTCCTGTCTGATGTGTAGCTGGAAAAGGTTTTCTGTCATCTGTAGACTGTTTTTTCACTTCCCTGATAGTTTCCTTTGCTGTTCACAGAATCCTTTTGATTTCATGTAAAAAGTTCTTGGCTATACTATGTATCAAGATGTTTTCACTATATTCTCTTCTTGTAGTGTTGTTGTTTTGGTTTTTAAATGAAGTTCTTTGATCTACTCTGAATTGAAATTTTTCAAGGTGAGAGATATGGATCCCATTTTATTTTTCTGCAGGTGGAAATCAATTTTTGCTATCACCATTTGTTAAATAGGAAGGCTTTTTTTCCAAGTATATGGTTTTTGACACCTTTGTCAAAATGAAGTGTGTATACTTGTGCAGGTTTGTTTCTGGGTCCTCTAATATGTTATCTTGGTCTGTTTGTCTGTTTGGTGCCAGTACCATGCTGTGCGTGTCACTATAGCTCTGCAACATAGTTCGAGGTCCAGTATTGTGGTATCTTGGCAGTCCACGCTCTTTCTGCTTAAGACTGCTTTGGGTATCATTAGTCTTTTGTGCTTCCATATGAATTTTAGGATTTCCTCTAGTTCTGGAAGAGGTCAGTGAGTTTTTTATGGAATTACAGCAAATATGCAGTCCTTTTGACAATATAGCCATTTTTATAACATTAGTCCTACCAGTTCAGGAAGATAGAAGGTATATTAGTAATCTTCTCTTCTTTGGTTAGCTTGATTAAAAGTTTGTTGATTTTTGTCTGTCTTAAAAAAACAACAACCAACTCTTTGTTTCATTGATTCTTTGTGTTTCCCCCAACTTACAATACATAAGGCTTTAAGGAGCATCATTAAGTTATATGAGGTCACTCTTGTTATGAACTTCCTTAGGAATAGTACATTCTTTTTAAAATTATTCTTCGATAATTTCATACTTGCATACAGTGTCTTTTTCATATCTATCCCTCTTAAAATCCTCCCAGACCTTCTCCACCTGTTCCTGCCTCATGTTCCTTCCTTTGTTTTTCTTTTGTAAATACTGAGTCCCATTTAATACTGCCTCTACACACATGAGTGTCGGGCCAGCCATCCACTGGAGCATGGGCAGCACCCCAGGGTCCACATGGTTGGCGAGAACTGATTCTCCTTCTACTATCGACCACCAACTCCCAATAGCTCCTTAGCTAGGGGTGGGGCCTCAAAAGCCGCTCCCTATCCATGCTGACATGTGGGTTGGCTTGATCTTGTGCAGATCTTGCTCAGGCATTCAGAGCTGCTCTGATTTCCTGTCATGTCCAAAAGACATAGTCTTACAGCAGTCCCCCATGACCTCTGGCTTTGCAATCTTTCTACTGTTCTTCTGTAAGTTTCCCTGAGCCTTTGGGTGTGGTGTAGATGTTTATGGCTATGCACTCAGTAGCCGTTCATTTTTCGCTCTTTGATCAGCTGTGAGTCTCTGTATTAACCACCATCCAAACAGAGAATGCTTCTCTGCTGAGGACCAAGAGCTGCACTAATCTGTGGGTGTAAGCTTAAGTATTTAGAGGGCAGTAGTTTCTCCAGGAGGATCTGTGACTTCAGCTACAGGCAATTGGCCAGGCATGAGTTCTCTTCTGTGCAGTAGTCCTTAAATCCACTGTAAAAAGCAGATGGTTACCCTATAACCACTATTGCACCAACAGGCACTATCTTATCATGATGGCCATTATTGTAGCTTGAAGAATTCACTTCTGTATAAGACCATTGCTTCCTTCTCTTCCCAGTGGTCTGCATAGCACCTTCTGTACTTGGAAAACTAGCCAGCAGGGTAGCTTCCATATCAGCACCAGTTTGATTTCTCACTGTAACCAACGTGTGTGCTAGCAGTAGTCAGCAGACCGATAGGGTTTCCAGATGTTTTTCCAAGTGCCTCTTGACCTCAAAGTGAGAAGTCAACAGTTTGGATAGTTTCATTCATCTCCAGTGACGAGTCTACAACTGTATGTTATTCTTTTTCAAATGCCTTGTATTGGTTTGGAGGCATTTCCTCCTCTGCTGTCTGAAGGTTCCCTGGGATAAACTGGCAGCATTAATTCAGAGACAGGGCATGGAGAAAAAAAAGGGACATCACAGCATGGAAGGCAGTCATAGTAGTGTAATTACTCAAATACTTAACATACTGTAGAAACACACGCCATTCTAAGTAAGAAGGAGAGAGTGAGAAATGCAGGCAGTTTTAGGGAGATACTAACTTATTGGGGGGATTCAGTGAGGTTCAAGAATGTATAATGATCTCAGACAAATTCTGGTCTTTAGAGTGGACAGTGATTTCTTATAGAGCCAAATGGGATAGAAATGTCTGTCCAGTCTCTTGACAGACTTTACTGTCTTCCTGTGACGAGTTCAGCTAATGAAGGCTCAGGATGGGCCCAAAGGGATTGTTTCTTTCTTAGTGGACCTGGACTCACTGCTGAGGGAAGGGTGCACTAGCCAAGGCGGGTATCAGCACTTCAGAACTTGCCTCTGGAGAGTGTTCTCGGAGGCCCCTACGGTGCCTGTCCACTAGCCCACAGATTGATTAGAATTGGGCCAGGCTCTAGGAAAGCTGAAGTGCAAAATGAGGGACATATGGAAATGCCAGGAACAAGAGCACTTCACAGAGAGGCAGATCAGACCCTCCCTGCAGCTCTCTGGAAGCCAAGTCTAGAATGGTTTTGCCTTTGTTTCTTCCTTCTCTGTTCTTAAGAAAACAATTTTCAGTCGGGCAGTGGTGGCGCACACCTTTAATCCCAGCACTCGGGAGGCAGAGGCAGGCGGATCTCTGTGAGTTCGAGGCCAGCCTGGTCTACAAGAGCTAGTTCCAGGACAGGAACCAAAGCCACAGAGAAACCCTGTCTCGAAAAACCAAAAGAAAAAAAAAGAAAACAATTTTAAAACTTTTAGCCCTATTCCTCCGTGAAAGCACCTATCTGTACAAACAGGGAAAGTAAGACATTTTGAGAGATGAGGGTGGCTTGTTTGTTTGTATCAAAATAGAATGAATGACCTTTGGTTCAAATTAATTGGATCCTCATACACACACACACACACACACACACACACACACACATCTTACGCATATCTGACCACTACCTTGAGCTGTTTTAATTGACACAGTCTATAAACAGCTACTAGTTTTTGAGGGGGTAAGTTTCTCTGTGCAGTCCTGGCTATCCTGGAACTAGCTCTTGTAGACCAGGCTGGCCTCAAACTCACAGAGGTCCACCTGCCTCTGCCTCCAAGTGCTGGGATTAAAGGCGTGCGCCACCACCGCCCAGCTCAACAGCATTTTTAAAGGAACACATTATCTAGCTAAATTTTTAGATCTTTCTTTCTTTACCCAAATCCTTTAAGATTTCTTTATTATATAATAATTTTGTCTAGACTTAAATGACCTACAAAGATAATAGAGTCACATGGTGTCTATACTTGGAAAGAAAGATTCAATAGTTGGAGGGGGTTAATCCTCCAGAAACGTGGTAGATCCACTTGGGAAAGAAGTGATCGATCCTCCATCTTCTTCCATTTTTCTCCCCTGGCAGCTGCTACCCAGGGCCTGCCCCACCCCCCTTCCTGATTCCTGCTGACTACCAGTCCCTGCAGGACTCCTGACAGACTGGCATCTGTGCAGAGGGCATGCTTGATAGACACCACAAAGGACACTGGTGGCCTTTGTGAGGACATGAGATGCGTAGACTCTAAGGAATGTGCAAGTGAATTTATACTCAAAGCTCTTCCTCAGTGTGATTTTCCCCGGAATGCTGGGGGCTTTTGTTAACAGTATCTTAGAGGGCTCTGAAGTATATAATAGGGCTTTTCTAAAACTCTCACATCAAGTGGCATGTTGTATTTTAAGTCTTCAATCAAAATAAAGTAAAAACTGAACATGAGTAACTTTGCCGAGAAGCAAAATATAGATTATGGAAATGGTTCTGGGTTGTCATTGGATCTGTCAGTATTTCTGTGAATATCTTTGAAGGGACATCTTAAGATACCCAATCTCAATGTTGAAATGGGGTGCCTCAAAATTAAAAATTAGAACATAATAGATGCTCTTGAACTTTTCCGTACAGAAATACAGCCCTCTTCAGTAGTCACCAGCCTCCTTGCGTCTCTCTCTCCACAGCTCCCTGCACCGTGTGCAGCCTACACACATGTATTTCTTTACTCAGCCCTCACAGGGAGGTTGCTACAGTTACTCTTTTTCTAACTCAAACCTCTCCCTTCACTTTATTTCATAGCAAATGGCTTTATCGACTTACTAAATTGTTGAATAGTTTCAGCTGAAGCCTGGCGAGCATGATGACTGGTGTGGGGGATCAAATAGAGATGACAGCAGAGCCGTGCCATCAAAGAACTCTCTTTCTCCTGATAGAAGGCACAGGCTGATGTGCGGGCAGTTCTCCTGGGCTTTGGTAGGATCCTCAAAGACGATGTGGTTTCACTTTGTGACCCACTGCCATTCCATCTTCTCAGCTATACCACACGGTCAGACAGCCCTTAGGATCTACAAACCAGCCACGATGGTACCTATGTGTAGTGTGGGCTACTCTGGGGGCCGGGGCAGGAGGCTCACTTGAGACCAGCCTGGGCAACCTGGTAAGAGACCATATCAGAACAAGCAGTTGAAATCTCCCACGTCTCTTGAGTATTAGACTCTCTGATGTCCACACCCTCATCTCTCCTCCCATCCAGCTGTCTCTACCCTCAAGTGAGCAAGTGTGCAGTTGCCACCCTCCTATCTTTAAACTTCTTTCTGCTCCTGTCACCCACAGTAAAAGTCTCAGCTTTTCTTGACCTGACCTGGCCCATCTGCCTAGCTTCATGGGCTTCTTTTCTCTTGTTCCTCCTGTCTCTTGACCCCTTAACAGTACTGGCTGTGGTTGGACTTTTCTTTAGGACCATTGGCTCCCCAGTAATGACACAGAGACTTGTCATTAACTATGAAAGCTGGGCTAATAGCTTAGGCTTCTTTCTAACTAGCTCTTATAACTTAAATTAACCCATATCTCTTAATCTATGCCCTTTTATGCGACTTGGTTACCTTTACTCTGTATTGCCCATGATGCTTTCTCTGCATCTTCTGTCGTCTCTGCCCTCCTTCTTCCCAGCATCCTCTGGAAATCCTGCCTAGCTATTGGCCATTTAGCTTTTTATTAAACCAGTCAGAGTGATACATGCTCCCCAACAGCTGGGCAGCTCCGAGGGTGTATTGCCATCTCCATCCCTCCCTTTCATTCTTCCACACTGCGTTCTTGAGTACAGCTCACCTACATGTGTGCCACGGCTGTAAAGCCATACGTGTGCTTTGATTTGATTCTGTTTTAGAGAATACTTAAAGAACGATAATACAAAAGTTACCATCCTAGCATTCATAATAGAAAAGGCTATTCTAAGAAGGAAATAGGGAAGGTGGCCAATTAAACACTCAGGAATCTAATTGCATCTAAATCAGCAAGCACGACAACATGAATGAGGAACAGTAGAGCAGAGAATGATGTGTGTTAGCAGTGCCACTGATCAGAGGAGACCGTGGGCGTGGCTAGCCATCTGCTGTCTGCCCTGGCCAGTTAAGTTAAAAGCAGAAGCTTGCTCAGTGCCCTTGGAGGTTTAGCCCTTTGCACTGCACACTTCTGACACAGTGACAGCTGGCATGTTAGTGCCACAACTGAAGTTCCATAAATTTTGCTATTTTTAACCCTCTTTCAAAAATACTCACATTTCTCCACTTTGCAATTAAAAGGGGTCATTAAAATTCTACTCTTCTGTGAGTAGAGATTGCTCTTCTTCACCTGTTCCTCTTCTGCCTGTCACTTATTATCCTCCTTCCCTGTTTGTAATTGGATGGTTTATGTCCATCCATTAAAAAACAAACAAAAGCAAAACAAACAAAAAACTAGGGATATGTGATGGCTTCATAAGGCACTTGCACCCAAGACTGACAACCAAAGTTCAGTCCCTAGAAATCACATGGTAGAAGGAGCAATTCCTATAGGTTGTCCTCTGGCTCCGTATGTGCACTTTACCCCCAGACACACACACACACACACACACACACACACACACACACACACACACGACAGAAGAATAAGTAAATAAATATTAAAAATTATTTAAAAGATGAAAACCCTTCCTTTCCAGCAGCTTCCCTGTATTTGGCCAGATCTGTTGACAGTAACCGAGTCTGAGAGCTGTGGGCATCAGAACTCCACCGCTCCTTTCAGGCTGTGCTGTGCTCAGTGAGCTGTGATGCCTGTGCTGTGGCTCGGCTGGGCAGGGTGTTATCTGATAGCATGTCTCCTGTGCTCTTCCCACTTCCTGAAGAGCTACTTTCAGCATTCCTTGTAAAGCAGATGTGTAGCAACGGAGTCTCTCAATTTTTCTTTGTCTGAGAAAGTATTTCCTTTTCAGCCTTTAAGAGCTAATTTTGCTGAATTACAGAATTTTCAGTTGCTGTTTTGCTTTTCCCTTCAGCACTTTAAACACTGTTCCTGCTCTGCTTGCATGGCGTTGGAGGTCTATTGAACTCCCCATCTGTTCTCTCCACCTGCCTCTTTAAGGTTTTCCCCCTGGCTCCCCTCCATTCGTTGGAGTCTGATGCTCCTCTGTGTGGGGTGCTTTGTTTTGTTTTGTTTGCTTGTTCTGTTTCATTTTTTAAGCATTTACTTTTTGGTATTCTTTACTCTTCTCAGATCCATGGTTTAAATTTGGTTACTACTTATTTCTTTTCCTACATTCTTTTTCTTTCTTACAGTCCCACTATGTATGTATTCTTTCGGGTCTTACTGTAGTTCTTGGATATTCTGTTCAGCTTCTCTTTGTTGCTTTCCAGTTTTGGACATGTCTGTGGACGCCAAGAGAAGTCCCAGACTCTGCCTTCAGCTGTTCCAGTCGCTGGTTGCTTTTCCCTTCGGCACTTTAAATGCTGTTCCTGCAATACTGTGACTGTGTCAAAGGCACTCTTCACTTCTGTATTGTGTTTTCCTCTAGATTTTCATTATCTCTTCGAGTCTGTGTGCATCTGTGGGCTTACGGTATTCTCTTCTTGCTTGCCTGCTTTTCCTCTCAAAACTCTTAGGGCGTTATTTCACATCCCAGCACCGCCGCTCAGTCTGCTTCTGTTGCTTGCTGCATCTTTTCAAACCACATTGTTTTGTCTCCTCGTATGTCTTGTAATTTGGGGATGAAAGTTAGACATCTCTATGTAAAAGAAACTGGAGTAAATGGACCCTCAGATTTGGAGTTCTAATGTTATTTGTCTGCCTAAGAGTCTGTACTTATTGCTTGTTGTAGCTGTAATGTCCGAGGCTGGAATCGCACCCCCCCCCCATTCTTCTTCCTTCCCTTGGGTTCCCATAGAAGTTGCTTCTTGAGGAAAGTCTGGGTTCACCAGTGTTCTTCAGCTGGATTTTAGCCATTGAGGTCCTGTCCCTTGTGTTCACAGAGTGTCAGCCTTTCTCTTGCAGTCCCATATCTGAGGCAGAAAGACTGGAGTTGGCCTATGTCTTCTCCAGGTCAGTTAAGTGCCGTGAACCCTGGTTTGTGGGCTCCTCAGGAGCAGGTGTGCTTGTCTCCCAGCAGTGTTAGCAAACCAAGGACTCCAGATGCAGAAGCTCACTGTCTCAGCTCTGGAGGATGGACTGGCCTCCAAAGGCCGCAAGGGAGAACCCTTCTCCCCTTCCACCATTTCTGGTGGATCATGGCAGTCTGGCACCCAGTATTCTCCCTGTGCATGTCTCTGTCATGGGAAATCTGTCCAGTCAGAGGTGCACTGACCTCCCCTGCAGTCTTATTCAACTCACTGTGTCTGCAAAGACTGTGTTTTCAAATGCCACAGCTAAGGTATTTGGACTCATAGGTCTTTCATCAACTGAACGTGATGTAGCTCCGTCCATCATGGCGGGCCTGTTGAGAAGAATGAACTGCCATGTGTATTTCTCCCTTCCTCCTGGTGGACAGGAGAGGAGTTTTCAGTGTCTTTCATAGTTAGACCAATGGGTCTCCTGCAGGTAAACCCAGAAGCCCAGTGTCTGCTCTGGTTTCTGCTCTAGTGATTGTCTGTTCCCACCTGTCTCTGCCGCTGGCATTGCCTTAAGTCTTGGATGAAATGAATGATTGTTCGCTTTTGAGTTTTCATTGTTTTCATGTGAGAGCAGAGGGCGGTTTTCAGTCTTCTTACAGAGCAGGTCATCAGGTGTTTGCTGGTGCTGTTTCGTGTGCTCACGGTAACTGTCTAGGAGCATCAGTTCCCAAACCATTGCTTGGAGATGTTTAAAGAGTGTCTGTGTGGTGGTGTCACAGAACTGCCTCTGGTCTGCCTCACAGGCACCTCACTTGAACCTGGAAGTGTGCCTGTGGAGACTGCTGAGATGCATCTTTCCAGACTTCAGACTGGGTCAGACAGCCCTTGCTAGGAAGACAGCTAACCGATTCTAGTGATGGCTGAGAGCTTTGCGTTCAGAAGAATATAGGCATAAGGATGATTGCATATGTGTTGAGGATGGTTGCAGAGCTTGTATCATAATTAATGGTACTTTGGAATAATTGTTTTAGTTACCTGTGGGTATTTTGTGTGTTTGGCCCTCTTTCCCATGAGTTTTTAAATTTAGTCTGCAAAGCATTGGGCTGGCCTAAATAGTATCTGTACATGATGTCATTTGAGCTGATTCTTTCTGTCTTTCCTGGTGGCTTATAAAGACTGTCTTTCTGTCCATGTGGGAGAGCAAGAGGAATAAAACATTCTTTTTCATGACGATCATAGCAATATCCAAATTTTTAATAAGACTTGGAGGGTTGGTAAGATGGCTCAGGAAATAGGGCACTTTTCACAGAAGTGTAAGGACCACCATTTGAATCTCAGAGTCTTGTAAGAGATGCACAGGCATTAAGGCCACCTGTGACCCCAGCACTCAGGAGGCAGAGGCTGGGCAATCGTAGGGCAAGTTGGCTAACAAGAGTAGTTGGAATTGTTGAGTTCAAGACTCATTGAGAGACCTTGCCTCAACACACAGAGTACAGTGAAATTGTGGAAGACATCTGATGTCAACTTCAGAACTCCGTGCACATGCATGTGCGCACACACGCGCATGCACACACATACACACACACACCACATAACACAAGCAGAAGAAATTAGAAGATCTGACACTTGATTAGTCAAAGTAAGGAAGTAGAAAGTGACCAAATCCCAGGTCTACGGCTACATCAGTATGACATAGCAGAGGGTTGGCTGTCACACAGAATGATATGCCGTTTGCTTTGGCCTCTGCCACATCCAAACAAACAAACAAAACTCAGGGGATTGCAGCTGTTCCTATCTGAGGGACTCCAGACAGCTAGTCACAAGGTGAAGAGTCGTTATGGACCTGCAGCAGGGGAGGAATCAGTTCCTCTTCCAGTTGCTGTTAAAAAGCAGCCGAAGGCAGGAAGGGTTTATCTGCCTCACAGTTGGAATGTATGCCCTGGCAGGGCAGGTGGGACACAGGAGCTCGAGGTGTCCCATGGGATCACAGTGCACCTTCCATCTGGAAGCATGGGCAGATGGATGCTGCGTCCCAGCTGTTTCCCCTTTCTGCTCAGCCCACAGAGTGGTACGCCCATAGTCTGGATGAGTCTTCACACCTCAGCTCCTTATTGAGACCTCCACACAGGTTCCCAGAGACCTGTCTCTGAGGTGGCTCTTGAGCTTGTCAGGCCGGCAGTGTTGATCATCACACTACCTAAGCCAGTTGCTTGTGGAGTTTTATACAGTGTAGTATTTATTATTTTACAGATCCACATTGATTTTATAGGTCTTTGCTACCGATAATATCTGGGGGCGAGGCCTTTGTTCAGGCAGTCTGACACGGTTGTGTGCTTTGATGGCCCAGGACTAACTTTGGCCTTTCTAACATGGAGTGTATGTAAAAAGCTGAAATGTTAGCCTTTGGGTCTTGTGAAGCAAGTTGACACGAGTGAAAGCAGTGGAAAAAACAAGTTAACGGTTGCGTGTTGAAGTCTGCATTGGGGTATATAGTTGAGTTCTCAGTCTAAGCACTAAGTACTCGTTGGTTTACTACCACATCTGAGGACCGCTGAGGGGGACAAAGAGTTTTCAAGCAGACAGATGTGCTTAGCTTAGTGACCCCAGTTTGTTAAAGTACTGAGGGTGGTTGTGAAACCTTGCCCCAAAGCCTTCATTAGCAGTAAAGAGAAGCTTCTTTGGTGGGGATGGAAGCCGCACTTCCTTTTCCGAAGGATGAGATAGAGAATGTAGTAGGCGCCATGCTGTTTGAGCGGAGTGTCAGCTTGCTTTCTTATAATGACCCAGAACACCACCAGGGTGACACTGTCCCCATGGGATGGGCTCAGTCTGGTGGGGGTGTTTTCTCAGCTGACTTCCCAAAGGACTGTAGCCTGTTATTAGGTTATAAGAACTAGCCAGCACAGTGCTGTCTTTGAGGCTGGGAGGGGAAGTACAATGGGAACAGCAGCTCAGCTGGGGTTACTTGGTAAGTACAGCGATTCATAGTTCTCATTGTTTAAGCTGAATTGGGTCTTATTTCTTTTAGGACAAAGTATGACTTTTGTCACTTGTTCCACGTGAGCCAAGACCTATTCCATGCCTCTACTGTTATGTATGGTGTAGTGCAGCTGAGTAGTCCAACACAATAGGCAGATTGAGTTCACAGTTTCAGCTCATAAAAGATGGCCTTGCTTTAGCGAGGTAAGCTGTTCCCTTTGATTATAGGTGTGCCCTCTTGCCTTCTGCTTTCAGGGAGGGCGTTCACGTCAATCAGGAATTGCTGCAGATACCACCTTCTGTTACAGAGCAGTTCATCGAGCTGCTGTGTCAGTTCAGTCCAGACCAAGTCATAGAGACACTGCAAGTCCTCGAGTGCTACCGTCTGGAGGAAACCATTCAGGTAAGGCCTGCTGTGTGTGCGTGACAAGTGCGAGGTTCCCCGCAGGGTCTCCCCCTCCCAGGTGGGCACAGAGACAAGTGTGAGGTTCCCCGCAGGGTCTCCCCCTCCCAGGTGGGCACAGAGACAAGTGTGAGGTTCCCCGCAGGGTCTCCCCTTCCCAGGTGGGCACAGAGACCCAGGTGTGCGGTTCTTGGAGAAACTGAAAAGTATTAAGTGCTGGCACCCAAGGTGATGTCGTCACTGCAATAGTCAGCTGATTTGAGACAACACTCAGCCATCCCTGCAATGAGTCAGGTTTTATTTAAATTCTAACTAGCAAAGTAAGTCTGGAAAAGGGAACTGGGCAAGTTCCTGTCTGCAGTCCTGATGAGCCAGGAAGTGAGCAGGCTAAATAACAACCCAGCAGCTTCAGCACTCTCCTTCCTTGCCTCGATTTCCCTCCCTCCCTCCCTCCCTCCCTTCCTTATTTATTTATTTATTTATTTATTTTTAGATTTTTGAAACAGGGTTTCTCTATGTAGCCCTGTCCTGGAACTCATTCTGTAGACCAGGCTGGTCTCATAGAGATCTGCCTACCTCTGCTTCCTGAGTGCTGGGATTAAAGGCTTGTACCTTGAATTTTCTTACTTTCTTCTACTTCCTAGTGAATGAGAGAGAGAGGCAGACAGACAGAGACCGTGTGTGTGTATATGTGTGTGTGTAGGTGTCCATTATGAGACTAGTATGTTCTCCAATTAACATTTAGATAGGACATTGTGTCTTCTTTCCTTTTTCTCCTAACAGTGACCTGTACTTTCTGTATCCACTTCCTGCTGCCTTTGCACTTTAAAAATGTTGACTTATGAGATATTTCAGGTACTGAGGGATGTGTACAGTATCAACTCCATAATGGACCAACCAAGCAAAGTTCTAACCTTGCCTTACTTATTTTACAGATAAATCACCTTTTTGTCTGTCTTTCTCCCATCCCCTTTCCTCCGAGGTCACCATCAACCAAATGCATGGTGTGGTGTTTACCTTTCAACCGCGTGGGTTTTTTGCTCTTATTATCAGAGCTGCAAATCTGTATTCTTGTGCATAAATTCATGTGCCCATATGGCTTCCCACTGGAAATGGACTTGCCCCAGGTGTGAACTATCCTTTGACATCATGTGACTTCTAAACATGTGCTTGGATGCATTCATACGTGTCCTGGGATGCATGTGGTGTGTGCACCTCAGGTGGCCCGTGCCTGCTATGGTCATCGAGTGCTGATATTTCCAGTATCCCAACACTTTCTGTTCTCATGAGTCCTAATTTTTTTTTAACCAGTTAGAGAACATTTCCACTTATTGTATTTAGTGTGTTTCATTTTGACAGTACGATGGTGTCCCTGGTAGGCATTCACATCATTTCCATTTTCCTACAAGGTGTTTGCCCTTCTCATTCACTTCTAGAAGCTGGTCTGATTTCTGCATCCCTTGTTCTCCATCAACTGTGGATTAGAAGCGTCTTCATCCCGTCTGGTGCATCTTTTACTTCTGCTTCAGCTTACTCTTTTAAGGTTTACGCTTGTGCACTCCTGCTTTAATGACACAAAAGATTTCCCTTCTGATTTCTGTAATTTAACATCTTATATTTTAGACTTTAATCCATCTGTAGACTGATCAAGAGAAAGGGTTATATCTTCTTCCTTACATGTTGCTAAATGACCATACTTATGATATTTTATGAGCTTTCCTCACTGATTTTTTTTTAAAAATTATTTATTATCATTGTATGTGTGTGTTGTGTGCATATGTATACATACACCAATATATATATACACACACACGCATACACACACATACATACATATATATATACACGTACGCGCATACACACACACACATATATACACATACACGCATACACACACACACACACACACATACACATATATGGAGATACACACACACAGACGTGTGCATGTGCAGACAACTTTCAGGAGCCCTTCCCCCATGGCATCTGGGGACTGAACTGAGGCCATCAGTTTTCAGGCGTCCCCTTTCCCCACTGAACCATTTTGCTGGCCCTCTGTCTGAGTCAAGGTTACTATTGCTGTGATGAGACACCATGCCCAAAGAAACCTGGGGAGATAGGAGTTGAATTGGCTTATCCTTCTTCATCACTGAAGGAAGTCTGGACAGGAATGCAAACAGGGCAAGAACATGGAAGCAGGAGCTGATGCAGAGGCCATGGAGGGGAGCTACTTATTGGCTTGCTTCTCGTGGCTCACTCAGTCTGCTTTCTTATAGAACTAGGACCACCAGCCCAAGAATGGTACCACTCACAAAGGGCTGGGCCCTTCCCTCCCACATCAATCACTAATTAAGAAAATGCCCCACAGGCTTGCCTATAACCCAGTCTTCAGTGGAGGCTCCCTCCTCTCAGATGACTCGGCTTTTGTCAAGTTGACATAAAACTACTCAACACACCCTCCTTACTGATTTATTTATAAAACCTCTCTTTTCTCATTTTACATTCCAATCCCAATTCCCACTCCCTCCCCTCCCCTCCTCCTGTTCCCTACACCCCTCCCCTCCATCCCCTCCTCAATGAGGGTAAGGTTTCCCATGGGAAGTCATCAAAGTTTAGCACGTTGCTTTGAGGCAGGACCAAAGCCTTCCCCACTCTATCTAGCCTGAGCAAGGTATCCCTCCAAAGAGAATGGGTTTCAGAAAGTCTGTACAAGCAGTAGGGATAAATCCT
Organism: Dicrostonyx torquatus; assembly: GCA_028555095.1. Classification (NCBI taxonomy): domain Eukaryota; kingdom Metazoa; phylum Chordata; class Mammalia; order Rodentia; family Cricetidae; genus Dicrostonyx; species Dicrostonyx torquatus. The sequence continues at coordinate 2,771,825 of JAQHUG010000181.1, forward strand.
GGTCCTGACAGTGGCCCCACAGTCTGCCTCAGCCATACAACTGTCACCCACATTCTGAGGGCCTAATTTGGTCCTGTGCTGGTACCCCTGCTGTCAGGCTGAGTGGGCTCTCATTAGCTCAGGTAAACTGCTTATGTGGGTACCCTCATCATTTGTCTTGAACCCTTTGCCCGTATTCTCGCCCCTCCCTCTCTTCAACTTTGGGAGCTTAGCCCAGTGCTCCTCTATAGATATCTGCTTCCATCAGATGCTGGATGAAGGTTGCATGATGTCATTTAAGATAGTCATCAATCTGACTACCGGGCGACCTCCTTACTGATTTCTAACAGCATGTTATATTAGATTAAACTCTTCATGTGCATGGATCTATGTGTGGTTCTCTGTCCCTCGGATGTCTTTCCCTACATGCACAGCACATGTTAGTCACTGCAGCTTTACAGGAAGGCTTCCTGTCCAGAGACAGCCATGCTCCCTCCCTGTCTTGACAGTACTCTAGCAGTTCCCTGCCGCTTCCCAGCCCTGCATCACTCAGGAACCACAAAACCAGATTTCTTTAGAGACCTGGAGCTTCGACTGTGAAGTGCAAATTGCACCAGTGCAGAGGGAATCGTCAGCTCTGTGGTTCTGGTGCTTCACATTCAAAAATATTTGCCTTTTTAAAATGCCTTCTGTGTCTTTGGTAAGGTTTTATGACCTTTTTAAAAAATTTTTAAGGCAGAGTCTTACTGTGTATTCCTGGCTAACCTAGAACTCTATACATAGAGCAGGCTGGCCTTGGACTCAGATCCTGCCTCTGCCTCTGGAGTGCTGTCATTATAAAGGTTTGCACCACTCTGCCCTGTCTCTACAAGGGCATTTTCATTGTTTAGTGCAGTGGCATTTAAATGCAGGGGATTATTTTGCTGGTTTGCACTTAGCAACCAGCTAAATTATTTTTCAATTCAAGTTGTTTGTATGTATTTTATGACAGTGACACCTTCCAAGAATAGTATTAGTTTGGGGGTTTCTACAGCCCAGTCTTGTTCTTAAGTGTCTATGTACTCTAGGACACGACTGAATAGAAGCAGTGTGCCTTCCATTCTGTTTCTGATTTAAAGGAAACCTGGCAGATACTTTTTGGTGATTATGGTGTTTATTAGAGGATAATCAGAGATAACATTTCTTAAATTTCTGTTCAGGTTGGTTGTTTGGCTATGAAAGCGTGTTATGTTTTCCCAAATGATTTTTCTACATTTCTTGAGATGTTTTCTCCTTTGATCTGTGTGATGGTCATTTTAAAAAGGCAAAAGTGTTAATTGTCTGCTTGATCAGTTCTTGAGTCACCTGAGAAGTAAGCCACTAGGTACACCACAGGGGTGCCCTAGCCTCTGGGCACCTGGGAGGGGTTGACCAGTGAGGTGCTCCAGCTTCTGGGCACCAATGAGGGGCCATCTTGAGTAGGCTAGATGGCACGGAGAGAACTATCTGAAGTAGAAAGTGAGCTGCACTCCAGCAGCCGTTCCTCACACTGCTTTGCTTCCTGATTGTGAATGAGCTGTGAGCATCCGCTTCCAACCTGCTGCTGCTTTAACTTCTTCGTCATGGCGGCTTTGAACTGCGAGCTAGAGTGGCTGGCCCTTCTCCTTAAGTCGTCCGTTGGGTATATCCTCACAGCAGTGGAGAAGCTGAGACAATCTGGGAGCCTGCCCTTCACTGTGCCACCTTAGCGTTCTCTCGTATTCGCTTGCTTCCATTTTCTGTGCTTTCCCCTTTTGTCTCTCAACACACTTAGTCTTCTTTTGCTTATTTAACTATTCCTAGTTTATTAACTTTTACTAAACCCCGTAAGTCCGCCAGTATCTTCCCTTTTTCAGTCGTTTTGTTCTGAATGCTTATGTAGAATTTCAGCTGACACTGTCTCCTTTATGGCATTGCTGTTTGTTTATGTGTGTTGGCTTTTCTCCAGGGGATGTACCTCATTCAGATGTGTGACAAATTTGGAAAATAGACAAAGGAATGAATTTGTTCCAAGTATAGCTGCCAGATGGCTCACTATAGGACAGGCTCCACAGTCTGTACTGTGCAGTAGCGTACTACAAAGGCACACGTTTGTTAATGACTGTCACATGTGTTTTGTGCGTGTACTCTTTATACTCGGTAAACAAGAGTTACAGAAGTGCTTTCTTTCTTTCTTAGATTACACAGAAGTATCAGGTCCACGAAGTTACTGCGTATCTGTTGGAGAAGAAAGGGGATGTTCATGGCGCCTTCCTCCTGCTGCTGGAGGTAGCGTTTGACTGTGCTCATTATCACACTGTGTCTCTGAAATTTCTCAGTCTGTCCTTGTCTCTTGTGTTTTGAGGTAAGATGTAGACAGAAGTGTTTTATCTTGGGTTTCATTGAGAACAGCTCCATATTTATGTATGGCACCATTTTAAAGTCATAATTTATATACATGAAAAGGATCCACAGTGTAAAAATCATTAGCACAAGAGTGATAAAACAATCTCATTCCTGAAGATCCCAAATCTAGAAATATGCCAGGTATCAAGAGACTAGAGGGAGATGCAGTGATTAAATATTACACAATTCATAACTAAATATTACACAACACAACATCACTGATAAATGTAATAGGAGAAAAATCTCAAAAGCGTCATGGTGACATAAAAGAATTACACAAAAGAAAACATTGGACATTGAGAAAGTACATAAGTGGTTTTCTCTAAATATAACGCAAAGGTAGCGATGATCACTATTTTCTTTGCAGACTCTGCACAAATATGTACATTTGTCAAAATAAACTTTATCAAATGTTATACTTACAACTGTGGATGTTAGGGAAAGTCAGACCCAGGGCTAGGTCCTGTGCTATGAGCATAGGTTTGTCGTGTCCTTTTGTTAATACCTGTGCAACTCACCCATGTGTTTCATGACCCAATAAGAATTTCACACCCGCATCCAAAACATGATAAATAGCTACCCTCAGTGCTACTTTCAGGGACATCAGTGGTGACTGCTCAGTGGTACAGAGGGGCACACATGGGCAGACTGGTGACACTATCTTTTGCAGCTATTCCTACGCTGCAAGCTATATTGATAAATAGTCAATGCTGAATGACAGCAGAAGAACATTGTATCTGTTTATTTACTTACTTACATGTGTATCTCTGTGGGCACACGCAGCCACAGTGTTCATGTGGAGGTCATTTCTCTCCTTCCACCATGTGGGTCCCAGGGATGGAACTCAGTTCTTCAAGGCTCGGTGACAGATACTGAGTCATCTCATCATTCATCACCTGTTTCTTTGGGGTTCACCTCTAAAATTTGTTGCTGCAAGTATGTAGAGGGTCGAAATGTAAACTGTTTTGTCACCTCTGTGTTTTTACCTTCTAGAGACTGCAGAGCAGACTGCAAGAGATAACTCGGCAGGGTGGAAGTAAGTTCTTGGATGTAAAATGCTTCTCCTCCACTAACCATATGTTGTAAAAATTTTTATATAATATACTGCCTTAATTTAGTAATAACTACACATAGCCATTTTCATAGTTACCCTTTATTTTCATAGTAGATTGAAGTTTTAGTGGTTTTCAAGGATACTTGACGGAAAGTCATGCACCACTGTGACGGATGAGGTTAGCTGTGCAGCGACTGTGGCCCCTCTCACTGTCCCATGGTCATCCCCCATGGCACTGTATATGTGTGACTTGGCTGTGTGTAGGTGTTGGGAGAGGCTGATCGTTCATTCCCGGCTGCCCAGACTCCAAATAACCACACAAAAACTATTAATTAAATCACTGCTTGGGCTATTATTAGCTTCTTATTGGCTAGCTTACATCTTAATTTAACCCATTTTGATTAATCTGTGTATCACCACGTGGCTGTGGCTTACCAGCAAGATTATGGCTCATCTGTCCCCAGCGGAGGCTACATGGCATCTTGCCACTGGTCCCCAAGGTGCTCACTGCGGTGTCTGACTACATGTAGGGCCATGACTAACAGGCTTAAACTTGGTGTCTATGCCAAACAGCAGCAGATCAGAACTCTTGTCGACTGTACCCCCAAGCAGTAAATCTGGAGTGACTGACTCAGATATAAAGCTTTGTTGTGTCCATTGACATTTCTTTTAATTTTTAAAAATTATCATAAACAAGAAAAAAACTACCAAAAAACTTAGCAACAATACATATTATCATACTGCAGTAATACATCCCCACTATCTGGCTGAATGTTTTCTATCACCTCAGCAGAGCCTCTGTCCCCATGGGCAGCAGTCCCCCAGCACCACTCAGTCTTCTGTTCTGCTCTCCAGTTCCAGCATTTGCTTTCTGAATTTGCCTGGCTCATGAGAGTGAAATCCTAGTGCATTTGAGTTTATGATGGGCTCATTTCCTTTGGTGTAATGTCTTTAAGGTTCATAAATGTTGGAAAGCATGTCATAATGGCCCTCTAAAGCTGCACAGTGTTCCGCTGTGTGGGTGTCTCCCCTCTGCATTTACGTGTTAACAGACACTTGGGCTGGCCCACCTTTGGTCCTCTAGATGATTGCTATGAACATCCTTGCAGGTATTTTTGGGTTCTCACTTTCATTTCTTTTGGGTATAAAGCCAAAAGTGGGATAGCTGGATAAAGCAGTAACTTTAAAAGTTCCTTTGTGCTGGGAGTTGAACCCAGAGTGACATTCATGCCTGCCAGACAGGTGCTTTAACCCTGTTTTTAGGGTTCTCCATAGCCACGCCATGGTTCACATCCTGTGTAGTGCGTGAGATCAGTCTCACCGCATTCTCACTGATGCTTTCATCCTTGCCCCTTCTCTCTCCTTTCTTTCCCCATCAGTTATGATGGGTGTCGGGGGCGGGGGCTGCCTCCACTCCACTCCTCTCTCCCTTCATCTCTGCTTCCATCTGTGGCATCAGATGTTTTCATTGGCCGAGCGTCATGTACTTGTTTTGACCACTCACATTTTTTTTTTCCTGGAAAACTATCTGTTCTGCTCCTCCATCCATTTTTAGTCAGGTATTTTTATATTCCTTAACAGTCTAACTTCTCTTGGTTAGGGAATCCTTCATGGGTAAGTTGTAGGTTATCTTACCTCTTGAAAACATGTTTCATGAACCCTTCTTCCATACATTCTTCTAGTACTCTTTCATCCAGCAACTCTGTAGATAATTCGTCCATACTTTTTGGTGCTGAGGTCCTAGGTAACAGAGTTTGTGTTGAATCCTGGCCATCTTGTATTACACTTTGACTTTTTGGAACCTATGAAAATACTTGACTTACTTTTCATATTGGTGATCAAGCTAGAATCTAGTTATTACTTTTGAACTGTCAGTACATGCTCAATCAATTTGATTATATTTGGTGCATTTGTGATATTTTTCTTAAATCTAGCGTTAAAAGAATAATTTTGCAAATATGTGAATAGCCAAGGGAAATTAGGAAGGGCATCTCCTGATTGCTCTGGTAATTTGTAGGCAGCTTGTCTGGAAGCCAGTTTTCCAAAGTTCATGGTCTCATAACCCATTTAGTAACAGCCTTCTGCCTTCAGATCTGCTCTTGACAGTGTGCTAAGAGATCCAGATATCTGCTGCGTGCATCGCTTTGTGTTTAGTTTCCATAGGTAGCCCACCTTCCTTTGAAGCCTTAGTCTTGTGAAGGAGACACGGGGAAATAAAGCTTGTAATATAAGTGGAACAGAGTGTGCCAGAGATGCCGTGGGAATGGCAAAGGAGTTGAGCGAGTTCAGGGACTAGCTGTGACTCAGTCTGTGTTGTGGAAAGACGTACTATACGGAGCATGGAAGCGGGCTTCGATGCTCAGGACAGGAGTGCGTGGACGTGGCTCGCCAGTAGCCAGAGAGCACAGGTGAGATGAGCTCTCCTCTGTTATGCAGGCAGAGTCTCTTTTTAAGGACTGGGGTTCTTTGGTGGCTTCTGTACAGAGAGGTGATCTGATTGGACTTGTATGAAAGAGAACAGAAAGGCAAGCTTAGGAGGTCAGAAATGCAATGAAGAGCCAGTGCTCTGTCGGGGACAGGGAGGGCACAGCAGGCATACAGGTAGAATGAACAAGGGGCACAGAGGAGGAAGCCTCAAAGATGAGAACGACGCAGACCAGGGAACTTGGAGATGATGGCTTGATTAGAGTGACTGAGAGGAGGTGAGGGTGCAGTGAGGCAAGAGCAGCTCTGGCTGTGGCAGCTGGAGCCTGAGGCAGCTGGTCGCGTGACTTTGGGTCAAGAAGAGAGAAACACAGGCATTCTGCTTATTTTGCCTTATTAAGTCTGGACTCTAGCCCTCGGGATAGTGACACCCATGTTCCGGGGGTTCTCCCAGGACTCTAGCCCTTGGGATAGTGACACCAATGTTTGGGGGGCTCTCACAGGACTCTAGCCCTTGGGATAGTGACACCAATGTTTGGGGGACTCTCCCAGGACCCTAGCCCTTGGGATAGTAACACTTATGTGGCTCCCCAGCTCATCAGTTAAACTCTTTGGATCCCCCTACACACACACACACAACACACACACCCAGGGGTAATGTTTCCATGGTGATTCTGAATTCAGTTGAGTTGACAATGAAGATTAACCAACTAAAGCTACACACAGAGAGAAGGGAAAAAAGTGCGTGATTCACAGAAACTCTGAGGTCATAGTAGCATATCTTTTAAGTGACATTAATCCTCTTTCCAAATCTAGATACCACGGAGGCTTTTCCACTGAAGGCTGTTGAAGATACCATGGTAGAGACAATTGCTCTTTGCCAGAGAAATTCACAGAATTTGAATCAGCAGCAACGAGAGGTAGGCTGATATCTGCTTAGGCGTTTAAAAACGTGTTCTGTGTGGAAACTCGCAGTTAATTCTATTTCTACTGCCCTCTTGGCAACCTGAATTTAATTTGTTTGGGCTTTAATCACTTCTTAGTGCTCCCAGGAGCATAAGGCTCTTGACGTTATCATCAGGACGATCTGGCTCCTTTGTGCGCAAAGGCCTCACGCCCATGGATTCAGCTGCAAAGTGCTGGCGTGGGAATGCTGGGTCCCTGCAGGGCCTGTGGAGTGGAATTTCTGATGCCAGGTGGTGGAACTTGCAGTTGGTTGTCATCTCATCTGCTTACAGTGGGTACGAGTGAGCAGGAAGAGAGCAGAGCCCTCAGGGGGACCTAAAGTGCAGCAGAGGGGAAAGGGAGGCTGTAACGCACATGGGAGTGGCCCGGGGGCTTTGAACGTTTTCATTAGTTGTGCTGTACCCCATATAATTAACTGGCATTCTCCGCAGCTAAGACCCAGTCATCAGTATGTCCTAATGCTGTGTACATGACTCTAGTGAGCAGCCAAGCTTAGGAAGCTCGGCTGCTGACGGGGCCGACTGAAGGAAGTCAAAGCACAAAACCCAGGAGTGTGGATGAGCAGTGAAAAATAGACACTACGGGCAGCATGGGATGGAGAGCTGAATCCTCTGGTGCTTTTAGAAGTAAAGTGGTTTTGGGTTTGGTTTTGGGGTGGTAGTTCAGGGACAGGCACTGGCCTAGCCTGTGTGAGGCCTGGGCTCTCTGTCAGGTGTAGCACAGCACACAGCCGCACCTTCTATGTTTGCCGCTCAGTGCTCCTGATCTGGCATTGCACCAGGGTTCCAAAATGGGGAGCTGAGCTTATGTTTTCATATGTATGTACCATAGTTATTAAAGTAAAAAGAATGTCTTGGCATGTTTTGTGTCTTCATAATTTTATAATTTCTCTATTAGGATTTGTCAGAGATTGTAAAAACTATGCATATGAAGCATATTCACATATAGATGTTATCTTTTCCTTATTAAAACCTTTTTGGTGAAATAATACAGATATCTTAAAGAAATCGTGCGGTAGTGGGGACTGGGGCATGTCGCAGCAGTTAAAGTACTTGACATGGGCAATGGCTGTTCAGACTCGAGAGTCCACATAAATTCCCGGTGGATGTGGTGTCTGTTAGAGGACTAATCTCCCTCATGCTTCAGATTTGACTGAAGGTCTCCATGTGCACACACATACATGAAAATAAGAAAAAGGTCGTATACTGTAGAAAGTACACAGAAGGATTTTTAAAAGTCTTGCAGTAGAGTCACATGGTAACTCAGAAATAGCCATTATTACCATTTGGGGAATACCCCCTGTGTGGTTTTTGTCTGCCAAGGCTGATATGCTTTTGGGAAAACATTAACCAGAGGATACTTTCTCTAAAAAATACTGTGTTTGATCTCCTCTAGGAGTCAAGGACTCTCTAAACTGCATATAAATGTTTCTTTGACTTATTAGCTCTTAATAAACCTTCCAACAACATAAAGTCTGAGTAACTGCAATAGGTTAGGATTTTGTTTTATGCTTATTCTTGACATTCAGTTTTATTATGCCATGATGGCATGCCATTGCAGAATTCACAGAAATGCATGCCATAATTTTTCTATTCCTGAGTCCGTTTTTTTTTTCTTCATCCTTTGGTTGGTTGGTTGTATTGAGGCATGGTTTTGAACTCAAAGCAATTTTTATTTTGAACCTGAAGGCTGGGCTCCAGCCAAGGCAGAATGGTGGACCTGACGCTGAGCTCAGAGTAGTCACTCTTGCAGTCATGTTGCACGAGCAAGCGCTCTCTTCTCCTCTGGCTTAGATGGTAGAACCTCCTGGCCCACCCAGTACCACTCCTATTGCCTAGATTTCCCATCTTGTTTGTTCATATTTTAGTTTTGCAATTTTTAGACCACAGAGTTCTGCAGTCCCACCCTCCATTATTCTGTTTGCATTGGCTCCTTTATGTGTTATTTTAAAAGCAAGTAGAGGTTACAGAAAGATCTTCTGGCCCTTATACCAATTGAAAATGAACCATTGGATTTTACTTCTTACATGAAGGTCCTTCTCTTTTATCTGGGCATACTTGAACTTTCCTCTCTGTCATTGATTTGTTGTGAATCCATCCTGTGTCTTACAATTCCTAAAATTAGTTCTTTGAGAGTTCATAGCATGCGTGCTGGTCATACTCACCCCTCACTCTTGCCATATCCACCTCCTTCTCCCACCCAACTTGGTGTCTCCTTTTCTTTAAATCCTTCAAGACCAGTTTTGCTGCCCAAATACCTTTGGTGAGTGGTTTTCACTGGAAAGTGGTCAGATTACTAGTGACTACATTCTTAGAGAGAAGTGTTTTTCCCTCTGCCTTAGTTAGTGCTGTGAGGAGAAACCATGACCACAGTTACTCTTATAAAGCAAAGCTTTTAATTTGGGGATGGCTTAGTCCATTGTCATCATGTCAGGGAGCCTGGTGGCACACAGGCAGGCATTATGCTGGAGAGGTAGGTGAGAGCGACTTTCTGATCCAGGGCAGCAGGTGGGGTGGTGGGGTG
>JAQHUG010000181.1:2792320-2852303 GCA_028555095.1 Dicrostonyx torquatus
GACATCTCGTGGTCACACCCTATATGAAAGATCCAGACATCTCGTGGTCACACCCTATATGAAAGATCCAGACATCTCGTGGTCACACCCTATATAAAAGATTCAGATGTCTCATGATCACACCCTATATAAAGATCCAGATGTCTCGTGGTCACACCCTATATAAAAGATCCAGACATCTCGTGGTCACACCCTATATAAAGATCCAGACATCTCGTGGTCACACCCTATATAAAAGATCCAGATGTCTCATGATCACACCCTATATAAAAGATCCAGACGTCTCGTGGTCACACCCTATATAAAAGATCCAGACGTCTCATAGTCATACCACTATATAAAGATCCAAATGTCTCATGGTCGTACCCTATATAAGAGTGAATTTGTGTGAAACCTGGCCGTCCTGCCCACTCACTTCTCACATGCTTGATTTTTGTGGCTCTGTAGCCCTAACTGCCCTCAAACTCATTATCTTCCTCCCTCTGCCTCGCCAGAACTAGGATCACACGTGCATCAGCATGCCTGGCTCTCCCTTACCACACCACCCAGTACAGTGCATATATATTTAGATAGTTATGGTAAAACCATGTTTCTAGGAAACAGTTACAGTGCAGAAGGCCTGGACATGCACAGACACAATCTGTGTGCACTGTCGAATCACATGCAAGTGTCTGGTCATGGGAGTGTGCAGACAGTCTAAAGGGTTTTCAGCCTGCCTTTATCGTATGCCATTTAACAAGTATTGTTTACTTGGATCATGGTTGTGTGCCCGGATTTCTCTATTTGACAAAAGTCATTTGTGTTGCACATATTGCTCGTGTTAGAGCAAAGTGATAGGCTTGACACGGCTCGTTTGTGAGCAATTCCTAAAAATCTAATTATCAATCTAGTCAAAGATTAAGGGGGCACAGAACATGCTGAAGATGAAAATCACGTGATATGTTTTAGATAGAGCAATTTGTCAACATAGTATATACCTGCAGCCATAACACTATCCTCTAGTCTGTAATTCCCTTTCTGGAGATGTCCTCCTAAGAAGGAATCGAAGATTGAGACTAAGATTAGAGTCATCAACCATGGTACTAGTTAATGGGGCTGGGGAAGAGGAGACCCTGGACATAACGGCTTAGGATGATTAGGTAAACAATGCTATTTTTAATAGTTTCCAGAAATATTTGATAATGTCAGAGGGCATTCACAGTATGACATTAAGTAAAAAGTAAATGTGAAGTGACCAATTGTATATGCTGAGAAATACATCCTCTTTCATCCTCTCCAGAAGCAAGGCTGAAGGAGTGGCTGCCAGAGTCAGCAGTCTCAGGACAGGGGGATTGCAGTTTGGAGGTTTTGAAGAGGTTTTGGTCCACCTACACTAAGTGGCTTGCCATACCTACTATGAAAAATAGTAGAGAGAACATGGGTTTCTAAATAGTTGTGATTTATCATAAATGGCTTTATTATGAAAAAATGCTGAAAGCTGTCTGTCTCTAAAACTGGGAGAATTTAGCTAGTTTTAATGAAGAGGTAGCAGTTGTGAACACCGAGAAATCATTGTACGTATTCTGGTATTCTTAGACAACACTGATTTTCATGCAGTGGATACATAAGAACTCAGAGAGGGAGCAGTGGTGTTGATACCCAGAAGCTTTTGAGAGAAGAAGTAGTGATAAAATGTTTGGACTTGCAAAAAGTCGTTTATAGAAGGGACTTGGCTCACCTCCATTTTATTTTCCAAAATATTTGAGAGGTCCAAAGAGAAACAAGTGAAGCACCTTCTAGGGAAGGTTCCTGGAAGACCGAGTATGTCATGACTGTTAGTGCCTAGGCTGGCCGTGGCAGCCCATTCCTGTAAGTCTGGCACTTGGCAGGTTTGCGAATGTGACACCAGCTTGGGCTACCTCCAAGCTTGAGCTACAGAGTGAGATGCTTTTGCAGGAGATGACAACTACCAGCCATAACAAGCCCTTAATGTGATGTTAAAATCCCATGAATCATAACTTTTTTTTCCGATTAGGACCCAATTTATGGAAAAGGAAAACTTGGAGAAATCCAGGGCCTTATTCTGGGGATGTTGGACACCTTTAACTATGAGCAAGTGAGTGAGCTGCTTGCGTCCATGTTTGTCTAAAGATAGAAAAAACTTGTTTTCCTTTTTCTATTCTTCTCTTTCCTTCTGCTCAAATATTTTTGTCTTTGAAAACTGTAACTTAGTAAAAATAATGTAGATTGAGATATATATGTACCTTTCCCTACTTTTAAGCTTCCTGTAAACTAATTTATACACTTGTGTGTGTCTGCCCCTCTACACACAGAATATTGAAATGCATCTAATTTTATAATTCATTGGCAATCAGACTGGTATTTTATTATATGACAAACTCTCTGGGAAAATGATTAATTAAAAAATCTTTAGTTCATAAAAGGAGTCAGAAATAGAAAATAGCAAAGTAAAACTAAATGAATGTTTATTTAATATTCTGAAACATTGCTGCTGCTAACTAGAAATCGTCATTATTCTTCTGTTACGTCAAGATTGCTTATAGCTGTTAAGACGCAGAGCTGGCCTGGTGCTGTGCACTTGTTAGAAACAATATGAAGTGTCAGCTAGTGTGTCAGCCGCCGCACACGTCTCTCCTTAGGGACAGTATGAAGTGTCAGCTAGTGTGTCAGCCGCCGCACACGTCTCTCCTTAGGGACAGTATGAAGTGCCAGCTAGTGTGTCAGCCGCCGCACACGTCTCTCCTTAGTGACAGTATGAAGTGTCAGCTAGTGTGTCAGCCGCCGCACACGTCTCTCCTTAGGGACAGTATGAAGTGCCAGCTAGTGTGTCAGCCGCCGCACACGTCTCTCCTTAGAAACAATATGAAGTGTCAGCTAGTGTGTCAGCCGCCGCACACGTCTCTCCTTAGTGACAGTATGAAGTGTCAGCTAGTGTGTCAGCCGCCGCACACGTCTCTCCTTAGGGACAGTATGAAGTGCCAGCTAGTGTGTTAGATACACTGCTTGCTTTTTGTTCAGTGTTTAGGAGAAGCAAAAGAACTGAGAGGCAGAGTTGTTCTGAAATGTTGGCCACAGATGGTATGGGGAGGCTCATTGCGCCCCCAGACCCAGGCCCTGAGCACAGCTGGGGAAGTCACAGAGGAGGAGAGGAGGCTGCGGCTGGTTAGCATGCCTCGAGGACAGAGAAGTACAAGTTGGGCACTAACAGGTGAAGTTGAAGAGCTGAACTGGACAGCACGGAGGTAGGCTGTGCCCAGGTCTGTCTTTCCCTCGGACTGACGGAAGAACCTGGCTGCGTGTCTTTGACCTGTGTGAGGGCTGAGGATTAATATGGTGTGAAAGCACTTCACAAGCATAGCAACCTGAAAGTGACCTAACGTGTTAGCTGTGGAAATGTCTTAATGACAGATGGCAGGAACTTGAGCAGCTTCAAGTGACTTTTAAGTGCCGATCAGAAAATGAGATCTCTGCCCAGGGGAAATGAGCACTGAATAATGGCCATTAGCTTCCCAGGGAACTGTTACTCAAAACACTGCTGTGCTGCAGTTTCCGGCAGAGGCCAGGGATCAGGGCTCTTCTTATCTCCACTGTCCGGCTGTCCAGAGAGAAGCTGTAAATGCACAAAATACATTTGGCTGTATCGAATCATCTGGAAGCCATCAGGGCTGAATTGAGCCACAGAAGGGCAGAGCACACATTTCTTAGGAGCTAGTGACAGATTTGAGCATTTTAATGTGTACATTCATCATCCCTGTGCATGAGCGATTCCCGCTTGAGATGTCGGGTTGTCTCATCGTCTCTATAGAGTGCTCCAGTTTCCGCTGTGTTGTTCATTAATCCCTGCTCTTTGTTTTAACCTTTTCTGTTGTTTGACCTTCTGTAGACCTTGCTGGAAACAACGACCAGCCTTCTGAACCAAGACCTCCACTGGTCACTGTGTAACCTGAGGGCTTCGGTCTCTAGAGGACTCAACCCCAAGCAGGACTACTGTTCTATATGTTTACAGCAGTACAAAAGACGCCAAGAAATGGCCGATGAAATCATTGTCTTTAGGTAAGAGGTAGGGATATTAACAGCTTAGACTTGTGTATGTGTGTGGTAGAAGCAGCCAAGCAGCAGTACATGTGACCGTACAGCCATTCAAGCAGCAGAGAAAATAGGCAAGAGTTCCTGCCCCTGTGGCCCTTACAGTCTGTGTGGGAGTGTGTGTGTGTGTGTGGGGGGATTAAGGGTCCCAGACATTCTATACATCCTGTATAATCAGAGTTAAGATGGAAAATAAACACAAGGCAGATGAATGGGAGGATGAAGTGTGTAGCAGAGAACAGTGCTACCTCAAGAAAGCACGATAAGGGACCGTATCTCTCAGGGGATGACTGGAGCAGAATGAGAGACAGGTGAATATGCAGAAAGCTGTTTGGATTCAGAGTGGGCTCTGAAAGGTGTGGCCAGCTTGCTGCTGCATTGAATGTGGACGTGGAAACTAGGTCTTTGACTTGAGAAGCTGGGTGAACATGGTGCCCTTGTTGAAGAGGATCTGGGAAAGCAATAACGTTGTCTGCAGAGCTTCTTGAGGTAGCTGCTGGATTCTGGGTAGGGTTATCTAATAGTCATACTTCCATCAGAAATCTAGAGCCACATTGACTCTGAAAATAGATGCTTAGGAGTCAGCAACACAGCAATACCAGGAGAGGAGATATTCATACACAAGTGATACACGGCGAGGTTAGGCTCAGGACCAAAGAGCGTTTGTCCAAATACTCGCGGAGACTCGAGTCAAGCATGCTGATTTCAAATGTTGACCCTGCCATATGCTAGCTAAGACTTTGGACAAGTTGATTTTATCATTTTATATCTTAGTTTCCTTATTTGTAGATTGAGATAGTAGCAGTAGCTACATGTTGAGGTTTTGTAATCAGTCACCGAGTGCCTGGCATGAGTGAGTGTTTTTGTCAGTGCCAGCTGTGCAGGAAAGCTGGCAGGTCTGAGAGGAGTGAGGACAGTGCTCTCAGAGACCAAGAACCTAGTCCTTCAAAAGTTGGTTATTCTGATTGGTTCGTTAGGTCTGTCTTTAACACAAGCTAATTAGAAGGAACCTAATGGAGAAAATGCCTCCATAAGGCTGGCCTCTAGGCCTTAATTGATGATTGTTGCTGTGAGGGCCCAGACCGGTGTAGTTGGTACCACCCTTGAGCAGGTGATACTGAGTTCTATAAGGAAACAGGCTTGGGGCTGGAGAGATGGCTCAGTGGTTAAGAGAACTGGCTGCTCTTTCAGAAGACCTAAGTTCAGTTCTCTGTACCCCGTGGCAGCTCACAACCATCAGTAACTCCAATTCTGGGGGAATCTGATATCCTCTTCTGGACTCCATGGATACCAGGCATCCAGGCAAAATACCCATACACATAAGAAAATAAATTAAAGCAGGCTGAGCAAGCCATGAGAAGCAAGCCAGTAAGTAGCATTTTTTCCATGGCTTCTGCTTCAGCTCTTGCCTTCGGGTTCCTGCCTTGTCTCACCTGAGTGACAGATGTGACCTGAGAGTTGTGAGCTGAAATAAACCCTTCCTCCCCAGGCTGCTTTTGGTCATTGTCCTATATATTTTTTTATTGCTATGATAGGACACTGCAACCAAGGCACCTTATAGAAGAAAGAATTTATTGGGGGCTTACAGTTTCAGAGGGTGACTCCTTGGTGAGCAGGACAGGAGCAGGAAGGCAGGCATGGTTCTGGAGCAGTAGCTGAAGGCTCACGTCTTCATCCACAAGCACAAGGCAGAGAGAGCTAACTGGGAATGGTATGAGCTTTTGAAACCTCAAAACCCACTCTCAGTGGCACGCCTCCTTCAAGGCCATACCTCCTAATCCTTCCCAAATAGTTCTACCACCTGGGGACCAACATTCATATATATGAGCCTGTGAGGGTCGTTTTCATTCAGACCATCACAGTCATGGTGGTTTGTCACAGCAGTAGTACCCCTAACAAAGACAGTGCTGTATGCCAGCTCTATTCATCAGGATGAGGAACAGCATGAGCACATGAGTGGAATATGAAGCGGTGATAACTATGAGATAGAAGAATGAAACATACAGAGAGATTTGCAGAGGTTTGGGGGAACAACTCATTGTCAAAATGACTTAACAGACAGCTTTGAAACCTAATTAAAATGTAGCTGCTTATTACATTAATAAAATAAAACAGTATAGAGGAAAAAGGATGTTGGTAGCTATTAATTTTATAAAAAGCAGATGGGGAATGCCCCCCTGTTTAAATTGTTTGAGTGATTTTAAAACATAAGGAAGTGGCTATCTAGTTTGTGGGGCGTGTGTTCAGCCAGGGGTTAGGGATGAGGAGGCTGTCGGGCAGCACCCTTCCTGTCAGGCTTCAGGGGCAGTGAGTGGGTGGCACAGGAGGTCTGGACAGAGTTAAGAGGAAATTGACAAAAGAGAATGCCCAAGGGACAGCAGAGACCAACTGGGTTCTTGTACAAGCTGGACATTTTTTCTGAGAAGGCACTGGGTAGTTTTGAGGATGGAGTGATATGTCAGGTGTCAGTGGTTGCTGTTTTGAGAATGGACTCGGGTGGGCCAAGGAAGAACACAAAATGACCAGTAAGGCTACTTCAGTAGCCTGTGTGAGAGATAGCCCAGTGCAGTCGGTAGCAAAGAACTAAGAAGTGAGAACTCTGGGTGTCGTGTGAGGGCATAACCAACATGACTTACTGATAGATGCACTCATTATGTGCAAGGCAAAAAGCAGTATGGAGGACTCCAGACTTCCACCTGAGAATCTGGAAGAACACAGTCACTGGTACTGAGATATTGAAGGGTAGAGGAAGATGTGCAATGGAGGTGGAGTTGATGGAAGTTAGGGGCTTAAGACTCCTCTCAGATACCCAGGGTAGAGTTCGCAAGGAGGCAGGAGCAAGGGCTAAGGGAGTCCGGCGGTATACACCTGGGAGTCGTGAGCCCGTGGAACCAGAGCTGATGACTAAAGGAGCAGGGCTAGGTGAGGAAAGGGAAGTGTTTGAGAAGCAGGTTCTGTACAGAAAGAAACAGCACCAAGAAGAGAAAGTACACGATCAAAGAGAAGAGGATCGCCTTCCACACTCAGCCCGTGTTTCCGGTTAGAAGAGGGGATCCAGGAATGAGCACGGAGAGGCATCCTCGGGACGCCTTCTTAGGAGCAGTGTTAAAGCTTCAGAGCGTGGCATTTGTGTGCGTGTTTCAAATCTGCCTTGACTATGATGAGGGCACTTATGTTTTACAATCAAGTAATTGTGATGTTTTTTTCCCAATTACTTTTTAAAAGCTACCTGGAAACAATTATTAGAAAGCTACAGTTTGGGAATGAGCATCTGCTGAGCTCAGCTTCTGCAGGCAGAGAACTATGGAGGCGTGCCCACTCACAGCTTAAGAGTTCACGTAGGCGGGAGTGGGTTCTCCTGATTCTCGTCCCTGTGCAGCCAGCCACTAGCTCATTTGGGATTTTTCTTTACCATACACAAGTGCACCACCCTACCCTGTCACTGTTCATGTTTATGTGTTATATGCTAAGGAAAAGAACAAATTGTCTTTATCTTGTAGCTGCGGCCATTTGTATCATTCGTTCTGTCTACAAAGCAAGGAATGCACCCTTGAAATTGAGGGTCAGACAAGATGGATCTGTTACAAATGCAGCTCAAGCAGTAAAGCGGGCAAACTCAGTGAGAACCCTTCAGAAGACAAGAAAGGCCGGACGACTTCACAGGTAGGACTCGGCTCACTGCTCACATGAACTTTGCTTTTCTTGTCAGTCTGCTAGGCCTGCCCTGTGTTGTCAGGTCCCATACGTCTCCAATTTACCTGATAGAAATGGAATGTGTGGCATCTCCTGTTCAGCCATGTTGAGTGTTTGAAGAGCCTGTCTACTGTGCCCTGACAAGCTGATGAAACACCTTCTGCCCTCTCGGGGACCTTCGAGGACAGGCGAGCATATGCCGATACTGGACTAGCGTGTGCTGGCAAGAGTATGGCATCACTACTCTCTCGGAGCTGGTGATGCTCTGCATGTTTCTTTCCTTAAAGAACTTGGTGCATCCTGTTCATTTCATAAACTTCTCGCTGCCCCTGGAGGTGGAGGGATAGAGCTGAAAGTTTGAAACCTCGACCCATAACTTAATCTTTCCGGCAACAAGCCCTCATCCCCAAACTATACAGGGGTCCCCAGCTCCAGTCATCTCATTGGCATACAAAAAGTGTTGTTCTTGGCTGGGTGGTGCTAGCACATCCCTTTATCCTAGCACTTGGGAAGCAGAGGCAGGTAGATCTCTGTGAGTTTGAGGCCAGCCTGGTGTACAGAGTGAGTTCTAGGACAGCCCAGAGCCAGGGCTGTTACACAGAGAAACCATGTCTCGAAAAACCAAAAAGAAAAGAGAAGAAGACAAAAAAGTGGTTTTCTTACAGAAAAGATTCAAAACTGGGATTGGGTTTTTTGTTTGTTGTTTGGATTTATTTATTTTTATTTTGTGTATTTGCATATTTTACATATATATATGTCTGTGTACCACATACATCAGAGCCCAAGGGGGCCAGAAAGAGGGCATTGGATTTCATGCAAATGGAATTACAGAAGGTTGTGAGCCATCCTGTGGGTGCTGGGAATTGAACCTGGGTCCTCTGGAAGAGTAGTTAGTGCTCTTAACTGTTGAGCCCCAGTTCCAGATTTTAAAGAGCTCTTTGCCAGGATCCAGGGACAAAGGCCAATTATTTGTATTCTTACTGCTTGACAAACACTTACAGATGAACCATGCTGGAAGAACAGAAAATGAGTGTACCTGAATCAAATGTAAAGAATCACGGGAGATGATGTTAGCTGCCCCTGCAAGGGGGAAATGGGGAGGGAAATAAGGTAGGCAAGTTTAGATGCAAAGGTAGGTAAGAGGAAGAATGGGGCAGACGTGGTAGAGAACAAACCTCTGCTCTCAACAGAAGAGAACGTGCATTGGACATGAGCATGGCTGTATCTAGAGGTGAAGAGTGCCCTCATGAGTGTCACCTCCCTCACAGGTCACCATCTCTCTTGGAACCCAGCCTCTCCACACCACTCTCAAGCCCCAGAAGCCCCTGATGCATTTTTGACTGGCTTTGCACACAGGCTGTGAATCAGGAGTGGGACTTACTCTTTTGCATGTTCCTAGTCATTGAATGGTCTTTGTACCTTAGTAAAAAGTTGGTTAGCTCACACTCTAAACAGTTTCCTAGTTCTGTCACTTGTAGGAAATTTGGCTGCAAAGTTATGTGAGTCCTTCAGATTTGCTTTGATTTCTAATGTGTGACTATTCTACTCCTGCTGCCTTTCAGTGTGTGTGTGTGTGTGTGTGTGTGTGTGTGTGTGTGTGTGTGTGTGTGCGCATGTGTGTGTGCTGGTTTTAGTTTGGCTTTTCAAGACAGGATTTTTCTATGTAGCCCGGATGTCTGGATCTCTCTGTGTAGACCAGGCTGGCCAAAAGCTCACAGAGATCTACCTGCCTCTGCCTCCATCTCCCAAGGGTTGGGATTAAAGACGTGTACCACCACCGCTTGGCTCACTACAGTTTTTTGATATGAGTAATGAATTTGCTGGTTGTCTATGAGTAGAAAAATACATCTGTCAGGAAAAGAGACCCTTTATGCAAATACAGTACTAGCTAGTTACAGTTTGACCAAAAAGATTCCACTGAAAAGAACAGTAAAAGCCCTTGGGTCCATCTGGTGTAAGTTCAGTTTCTCAGCACTCTTTGCAAAGAGCTGCTGAGGCAGTGTAGCTTTTGAGCTTATGTGGATAGTGTGCTTGAATGGGAACAGGCGTTCCAGGGCATCTCATGGTGTGTACTGTGAAAACAGCTGCTCTGTCTACATCAGCACCCCAAGTTTCAAATCTTACGGAACTAAAAGGAACAAAGCAAACATCTTAAAATACTGCTTACAATTGGGGGAGCCTGC
This sequence comes from Dicrostonyx torquatus, assembly GCA_028555095.1. Classification (NCBI taxonomy): domain Eukaryota; kingdom Metazoa; phylum Chordata; class Mammalia; order Rodentia; family Cricetidae; genus Dicrostonyx; species Dicrostonyx torquatus. The sequence goes on from JAQHUG010000181.1 coordinate 2,802,283, forward strand.
TTATGTCTCTCAGTTACCTGCTTACAATTTGGGGACCCTGTCCTGAAGGTTGTGATGAGTTTGTCCTGTAACTGTCTTGGCCTGGGTTGGCTACATGACCCCCAAACTTAGAGTCATGATGGAAACACGTTCTGTAGTTTAATAGTGAAAAACTGGAACTCTTCCTCCCTGTCCCCCTCATTTTCATTGAAAGCCTCATTATAGATTTTAAAAAGAAAAAGGTCTAAGTGCATGATAAGTTCTGAAACCATTTGCAATACATTCATTACCCACGTCTACATCTCCTTACCTCAGACTTTGGAAGAGAAAACACTCGGTTTGCCTGCCTTTCCCTTTACCTCCTCAGTGCACGTCAGAAAGGTGACTACTTTAAAATCTAGACATCCCTGTCAGCAGCATTTCTCCTTGTGGCTGTTCTGTGTGGCAGAGAGGGCCCTTCTACCTAACAACTGGTGGTTCGCAGGGAAAAGGGTTGATATGAACTGTATCAGGTACTTGTATTGTTTAGCTTCTCACCGGCTGCATGAGGTAAGGTAGCCCTAGTTTTACAACTGAAGGAACTGGATGCAACACAGACGGGAGAGCTAGTGTTTGAACTCGTGTTTTTAGGAAACTGCCTGGTAATTTTGATGATAAAACAGATGCACACGCATTGCTAGGCCTGCTTGCTAGTTCTCCACATTATATGAATCTTTCACATTTGTAATCATAAGAATCTTTAAGTAATAATTATCAATTCCATAGTGTGGTGGTTTTCATTAAAGTTCACTCTCTGAGAGTTTTACTTTGATGCTTTGGTTTCCTCTGAAGGTCTGTCCATCCTGCTTAGGTCTATCTAGAGAGCATGCTGGGGCCACTAAGCTTTCACCGGCTTCTCTCTTTACACAGGGTAATTGAAGTGTTTGAAATATCCCATTGCCCTTGGAACACCATCCTGTCAAATAGCTTTTGGTTTTATCATTTTAGGAAACATGATAACTGATATTTAACTCTTCAGCTTCTGACTCCAGCTCAGCTTCATGCAACACTTCCCACCCCACCCCACCCCTGCCAACCTGTGGTCCTGGCTGGTCAAGTGTTATCTCCTGTCATTCTTACCTAACTTCATGTCAGCCAACATATACAGCCAGTCCAGTTTACATGCTACTTGTCTTCTAACAAATTAACGTGACCATGGCAGGAGTTATTTCCCCACAGCTGCTTTTTCCTGGAATAAGGATTTGATCCTGTAGAACCAATAGAAGTATCCAAATGAGTTTGTCCCTTAGTCTCGGGGGTGTATGGACACTCAGGAGATCTCAGGGCCAAGGTCATCCTGGCCGGCCTGTCTCACTCCTATTCTCTCCATGCACGAATAGAATGCACAAGAGAAACTAATTTCAGCTGAAGTACTTAGCATCTCATTACGTTTATTCATTTATATTAATAGCAAATAATTTCAGTATCATCTTTATTTATTTATTTATTTGAATCAAATTAACAAATAATACCTCCATTGGCACTGTGTAGCATTCTATGAGGTGAACTCACTCTTGAATTTTAAAAAATGAATCTTGAATTTATCTTCATTTTTAAGTATAAGTTCAAAGAAAAAAAGATTTACTAGTTTTCAAACATTATTAATAAAGTTCAGAGTCCTGTTCCTCTTCATCTTTTGTCTCTTTGTAATTTTTATTTCTGTTCTAATTTTCTTTTTTCCCCCAAAATAATATTTTTATTGATTCTTTACGGATTTCACATCACACCCCTGTCACATTCGCTTCCCACTCTATCCCTGTCCACCCCTCTCCCCAGCCCTTGTGACTGACTTCCCCCTAGCCAAAAAAAAAAAAAAAGTCCAATTCATGTTATCTGTATACTCTGAGTGGCCTGCCCCTAAAAATAGAACTGAGTGCTTCCCCTCCCTTGCCCTTGCTGGAAGCCAGCTATGGTGGAGAATCCTATCACCGTTTTTTTTTTTTGTTGTTGTTGTTGTTGTTTGGTTTTTCGAGACAGGGTTTCTCTGTAGCTTTGGAGCCTATCCCAGAACTAGCTCTTGTAGCCCAGGCTGGTCTTGAACTCACAGAGATCCGCCTGCCTCTGCCTCCCGAGTGCTGGGATTAAAGGTGTGCGCCACCACCGCTAGGCTCCTATCACTGGTTTTAAGGGTTCTCTTTGATGGCCTGTTTGGGTTGTTACAATTTTGGGGGAGGGGCTAGAGTGGAGGTGGGGTTGTCACAGAAGTCTTCCATGTTTTTCTTTCTCAGCTGTGCACCTGCAGTCATCAGTGTCACTGCCAAGCAGCTTATCTGCTCTTTATGGTCTAGGGGGCATGGATGTTTCTGGCATGAGCACAGACCACAAACAGTACTCCCAGTTACAGTAGCCATGGACCCAGACCAGACCCTCTGATGTAACAGGAGCTGTAGAGATCAGCGTGGATTCAGGCCACAGTAAGACCACAGACCCAGACATGGCCCTCTGTAGCAGCACAAACCTGACATCACCTTGGCAGCTCAGGCCACACTCACATCAATATGACCCCCAGTGAAAGCATGGCCCACCAACATCAACATGACTTCAGGCAGCAGTGCAGGCCTGGGACCTCTGTTTGACTTTTGGTGATAAAATGGGCCATTGTTGTAGCAGGACCTCAGACTTAGACATGTCCTAGACATGTCCTTCTGTGGCAGCCCAGACCCAGACAAGGGACAGGCTGTGAACATCTGCATGTCATTAGGTAATAACACAGTCCTTAGACATCAATCCGAACCGTGCCATATCAGAGCCATTGACGCACACATGGCCCTCAGCAGCATTCACGGAACGTCCTTCAAGGAGGTCCAGTTTTAAAAAGTAGACTGTTCTTCATCTCAGGCCTCCATCGTTTCCCTAAACGTGATCCCATGGCTGGGCAGCTTGTTTGGTGGCTGAATCTGCAGGTGTTTAAGCTCCAGGTTGCTCCACTGACCTTGCTGGGCAACAGTATGATGCACAGTCTACCTCTCATGCCCGTCACTGCTCCACCTCTTTCCACAGCACATGCACCCCTCGGCTCCTCCATCACTCACATCTCTTCATCACTTGTTCTTTCCTCCCGGTGGTGACCACCAGGGCCCATGGTGTTTCTCTGTTTTTCTTAACATATTTGTCGCGTATGTGTTCCACTTGTATATGTCAGTATGGGTGCCTCCCTGCCATGGTGCACACAGGAAGCAGAGAACAACCTGGGCATTGACCCATGCCTTTTCCTCTGGGGCTCTGTCTCTTGTGCTTTATTCCCTGTGTACACAGGCCAGCTGGCTGGTGAGCTCGCAGGGACCTGCCTGTCTCTGCTGTCCACCTCATCATAGGGTTACCAGGATTACAGACACTTGTGCTTCCTCTCCAGGTTTTATGTGGGCTCAGGGGATTCAGACTCTTTTTTTTATACCCACAGAACCGTCTCAACAGCCCAGGTTTGACACTCTCCAGAGCAGATAATAAGCCAGCAGCAGGTTGTTACATACCGTACACATTCAAGTTGTTGGGTTTTTTTTTTTTGTTTTTTTTGTTTTTTTTGGTTTTTTCGAGACAGGGTTTCTCTGTGGCTTTGGAGCCTGCTCTGGAACTAGCTCTTGTAGACCAGGCTGGTCTCGAACTCACAGAGATCCGCCTGCCTCTGCCTCCCGAGTGCTGGGATTAAAGGCGTGCACCACCACCGCCCGGCCTCAAGTTGTTAATTCTTTTAAAATTTTAAAAAAATTAGACATTCTTTAAGAGTTTTATAATATGTTGTTCAAAATCAGCCTCCAGGCATCTAAATAAGTTTCTCATTTACTGATAGGAAGATGACTGTGTACATTACAGGGGAGAAGACACAAGCTTCCCCTTGGTATTGAGTTTGGCCTCAGTTCCTCAGCACTGCACACATCTGAGAACACATCTTATCTTGGAGAATGAATTCACAAACAGTGTTAGTGGGCAGAATCTGTTACCTCCAAATAATTACTCAGTAAGTGATACTTGTGTTCTCTGTACATTGCACATTGCTGTGTAGTTTGAATTCTCACAATACTGTGGAACTATAAATCACCTTGCTGTTTAATAAAATCAGAAGCTTGTTTTTTAAAATCAGAAGTCCATTTTTAAAGAGTATTAACTGCTATAAAAAATTAAATTGAAGATATGTATACTAAAAATGAGAGCTCAGTGTTTAGTAGTAATGGCATTTCTCAAGAATGTCTTCTAAATAAAACTTATAATGTAAATGAGCATTTATATAACAAAAAACATAGAGATGATCAATGATTCTAACATAAATGTAGCTTTGTTAACAGAGTTGTCCATTTTCCAATGATTGCATGTGTGTGTGTGGATGGATGGATGGGTGGATGGATGGATGGATGGGTGGGTGGAGGGATGGATGGATGGACGGACGGACGGATGGGCGGATGGATGGATGAACGGATGGGCGGGTGGGTGGGTGGGTGGGTGGACAGACAGACAGACGGATGGATGGGTGGATGGATGGATGGATGGGTGGGTGGATGGATGGGTGGATGGATGGATGGATGGGTGGGTGGATGGATGGATGGACGGACGGACGGACGGATGGGTGGGTGGGTGGATGGATGGATGGATGGATGGATGGATAGATGAATGGGTGGGTGGATGGACGGACAGACGGACGGGCGGACGGATGGGCAGACGGATGGGCGGACGGATGGATGGATGGATGGGTGGATGAATGGGCGGATGGATGGATGAACGGACGGGCGGGTGGGTGAGCGGATGGACAGACAGACAGATGGATGGGTGGGTGGGTGGATGGATGGATGGATGGTACTGAGTAATCACTACACCAGCCAATATTTAACATACATCTACCTTGGGCCAATTGTCTTTCTTGGTACTATAACTGTCTTAGTTAAGGTTTTCTATTGCTGTGAAAAGACACTATGACCTCGGCAACTCTTATAAAGGAAACATTTAATTGGGGTGGCTTGCTTACTGTTTCAAAGATTCCAGTCCATTATCATCATGATGAGGAGCATGGCAGCAGGCAGGCAGATATGGTGCTGGAGTTGAGAGTGCTACATCTTGCAGGTAACAGGAAGTTGACTGACAGTTACACTGAGGGAAACTTGAGCAAAAGAGACCTCAAAGCCCACCCCCACAGTGGCTTACTTCCTCCAAGGCCACACCTCCTAATAGTGCTGCTTCCTTTGAGGACCATTTTCTTCTAAACCAGCCAATAGCATACATTGGTTTATAGCTTTGTTTCATTTTGTTTTTATTGCTGTGACAAAGTCTCATTTGGCCCAGACTGACCTGAACCTTCTTCCCACCCCTACCTTCCAAGTGCCGGGATTACAGGCGTGTGTCTCTGCAACAGGTTTTATATGGTGCTGGGGATCAAACCCAGAGCATGTTAGGTGAGCAACTGAGCTCACCTGTAGCACATACTGGCAAACAACAAGACCATAGTTGTCACTAGAAGTTTAGCTTAGCCAAACTGGAAGACTCTTCTGTGAAGTGTATAGCAGACACTGTGTTTTGAATTGTCCTCAGCACACAGTTGGTGTGAGAGGCGAATAGAATGTTAGAAGGTGAGAAACTCAGTTTGAGCAGCAGGGAATATATATATCTACATATAGAACCCTTAAGCTCATCTTGGAAGGGTCCAAAGATAAGCAGCCATGTTAACAGAACATTTGAAGCAACAGAAGAGCATGCAGAAAGGGTCTGAGGAAGGAAGTGAAGGAGCCAGGCACAGTGCCAGCCATTTGCCTGTAGGTCCAGCTACTGGGAAAGCTGAGACAGGAAGGTCCATAGAGTTTGAGACCAACCTGAGCAGCACAGTGAGATGGTGTGGTGTGGTGTGGTGTGTGTGTGTGTGTGTGTGTGTGTGTGTGTGTGTGTGTGTAAATGTGGAAACTGGTAAGGAAGGAGCAGCGACAACATGTTTGCATAGAGGAGACACTGGTGGTTTTAAAGCAAAAGGGTGACATAGCCCAGGGCCTGGGCTGTGCATAGACAGCCATAGCTGTCACTTGCTGGGGTGGGCTGGGCTGTGCATAGACAGCCATAGCTGTCACTTGCTGGGGTGGGCTGGGNCTTGCTGGGGTGGGCTGGGCTGTGCATAGACAGCCATAGCTGTCACTTGCTGGGGTGGGCTGGGCTGTGCATAGACAGCCATAGCTGTCACTTGCCGGGGTAGGCTGGGCTGTGCATAGACAGCCATAGCTGTCACTTGCCGGGGTGGGCTGGGCTGTGCATAGACAGCCATAGCTGTCACTTGCCAGGGTGGGCTGGGCTGTGCATAGACAGCCATAGCTGTCACTTGCCGGGGTGGGCTGGGCCGTGCATAGACAGCCATAGCTGTCACTTGCTGGGATGGGCTGGGCTGTGCATAGACAGCCATAGCTGTCACTTGCCGGGGTGGGCTGGGCTGTGCATAGACAGCCATAGCTGTTACTTGCTGGGGTGGGCTGGGCTGTGCATAGACAGCCATAGCTGTCACTTGCTGGGGTGGGCTGGGCCGTGCATAGACAGCCATAGCTGTCACTTGCTGGGGTGGGCTGGGCTGTGCGTAGACAGCCATAGCTGTCACTTGCCAGAGACTGAGGTGTGCCTAGACAGCCACAGCTATCCCTTGATGGGGCTTGGGCTGTGCATAGACAGCCATAGCTGTCACTTGCTGGGATGGGCTGGGCTGAAAATAACAATGCAAAAAGACTTTTCAGCCATTGTACATAACTAAATCTTTTATGGAAATATAAAGTAAGGGCTTACTTTTATTCTCCAACAGTGTGGAAATACTCATCTTACCAATGTTCAAAGTAATGTACATTGAAGTAGTAGTACACCATTGCTTTAACGTCTAAACTATCAGGCTCTTAGAAATACTTATTAAGTGGGATGGTACTGGTGCACACCTTTAATCCCAGCACTTGGGAGTCAGATGCAGGCGGCTCTCTGTGAGTTCCAGGACAGCCTGGTCTACAAAGTGACCAGCACAGCCCAGACTGTTACACAGAGACATCCTGTCTTGAAAAACCAAAAACAACAACAACAAAAGCCACTTATTAATAGAAGGCTCTTAGAAATACTTATTAAACTGGCACACATTTAAAAATGCCCTTTTGTTCATACGTGTGTGTAACTATTTGCATGTATATATGCATGTTTTCATGTGTGTATATATGTGTTTGCATGTGTGTATGTGTGTTTACATGTATGTATCTGGGTTTGCATATGTGTATTGTGTTTTCATATGTATATGTGTTTGCTTGTGTGTGTTTTTTCATATGTATGTATATGTGTTTGCATGTGTGTATGTGTGTTTGCATGTGTGTGGGCTGAGTTTGTAGGATATGAGTGCATCTGTGTGTGGAGGTCAGAGGTTGGTCCTGTCTCCCTTGTCTGCTGTTTTTCAGTGAGGCAGCATCATGTCCTGAGCTGGAGCTCAGAGTTTAGCTGTTCTAGCTAGCCAGCCCTGGGACCCCGTCTCTGCCACCTGAGTGCTGAGATTACAGGCAAGCCTCCATGCCTGCCCAGCTAGGGATCTGAATTCCCATCCTCACACTTACATGGCAAATGCTTTTCCTATTGAGGCATCTTCCCAGACCATGTATGCATTCATATTTGTAAGTGGTAGGATTTGATTGTGTCTTTCAAAGTTTGTGTATTGGAAGCTTGACCCCCCAGGTTCATATGCTGGGGTTAGAGTTATATAAGGTCACGAGATTGGGGTCTCACAGTTGCAATTAAGAAGACTTTCCAAGAAAAGGAAGAGTCCTAAGCTGGCAAGTTTTCACTTCTGACATGTTTGGCCTAGCAGGAAGGCTCTCACCAATGCATCTCTCACTCTTAGTTTTCCCAACCTCCAGAAACATAACCCAAACAAACTTCTATTACTTATAGTCTACACAGCCTGTGCAAGCTTGTCATAGCGGCCAAAGGTGGATTAGACAATACGATGTGAGGCAGTGGACACTGTAACACCTCGTTAGTGTGTGTATGTATGTGTAGTTCATAATTCTTTTTTTTTTGTTGTTGTTGTTTTTTTTTTTTCGAGACAGGGTTTCTCTAGCTTTGGAGCCTGTCCTGGAACTAGCTCTTGTAGACCAGGCTGGTCTCAAACTCACAAAGATCCGCCTGCCTCTGCCTCCCGAGTGCTGGGATTAAAGGCATGCGCCACCACCTCCCGGCTAGTTCATAATTCTTGACTAAAGTTCTTTTGGCCAAATGTATTTCTTTTTTTTTTGTATTTTCCCTAGGTAACTCAGAGATTTCCACTTAATGGATAAAATATCTTTGGGGTTTCTTGGGGGATAGGTAATAAGTAAAATATATTAAATAATCGTTCAGAGGACATTAGATATCAGATAGTTGAATACAATGATCCCTAAAAAAATAACTTAGTTAGGATTTCTGTTGCTGGGAAAAGACACCATGAGCAGTGCAACTCTTACAGATATTTAACTGGGTGGCTTGTTTGCTGTTTCAGAGGTTCATTCCATTACCATCAGTCATGATGGAAAGCATGACGGCCTGTAGAGAGATGTGGTGCTTGAGGAATAGCTGAGTGTCCTACATCTTGGAAGCAACAAGAAGTCTACTGAGACACTAGGCGGTATCCTGGTCGTAGGAAACCTCAAAGCCCACCCCCACAGAGACACTTCCTCTAACAAAGCCACGCTCACTCCAGCAAAGCCACACCTCCTAATAGTGCTACTTCCTATGAGCTTATGGGAGCCAATTGCATTCAAACTGTCATAGTGACAAAGGACATAAAAGATAGGATTGTCCATAAACTACCTGACGAAACTTGCTAAGTCATCAGTTAGAGAAGAGGAACTGAGACAGAAGCCCAGTCTCAGTGAAGAAGAGAGCCCTGGAACCCAGAGGTGGCAAGGGTTTGCAGGAATCATAGGACAGACACAGCTCCGAGAGAGGTGAGAAAACGACTTGAAGTTTAGGAGGAAAAGCAAACATCAAGAGAACTAGGCGGATGTAGAGCTGGGAATAGGTCTTCCCCAGTGCATCCGACGCAAAGCTTTATCACCGACAGTGCATTTAGACGACCAAAGATGGTCTCACTGTGAAGGAAGATGAGAGGATTAGGGCTCAGGGCCGTTTTGATCCCACCAACAAAGCTTAAAAGGAAGCCCTAAAAAGATGGAGCTACTGACAGCTATTTAGAACAAAGCTCAAGAGTCTACTAAGAATTTAGAACATAAATAACACCTAACAAGGTAGAATTCCCACTCCCTGGTGAGCAAAGAGGTAGAAAAATATGTCAAAATTTGCAGTTTTTTGACCCAAAAGTGATGCAGGTGATAGAATTGATAGGGCATAGTTTATTCCGTATGCTCAAGAAACCACAAGGAAGATTGACTATATTGACGAGAGCTAGGAAAGAAAATGTCAGAGCATCTGGAGCTGAAAACAGCAGTGTCTAGACTGAAGATGAGGTTCTGGCTGAGTGGACGTTTGCAGAGAGATGATTCGTGAACAGCATTGCATAGCAGCAGAAAGGAGAGAGGCCGAATACTGTTGATAATATGAGGACATTAGCCCACGGACTGTGTGCAGGTGAACTCCACAGCCTCCCCTAACCAAGTGTCACGTGCAGGTTAATAAAAGCTACTTAAAGCTTGCTGTGGCTCAGGTCGGATTTTGCTCTCAGTTGAGGTTTGATACCACACCTTGATATTTTCTTCTGTACTATATTATTTGGGTAGCAATCCTTTTGGTGTCAGAGCCTTGTGGGTTTTAGAGAAAAGGTTTATGGGCCCATCTAGGAGACAATCTGGCAATGATTTTTGCTAAATGCACTCTTGAAGCATGGCATTGCAGAACTCTAGCAGGTAGGTAGTCAAGCTTGAGTGCCAAGTGTTGCAAATTTGGATGCTCATGGCAATGTTTTTAATACTTAAAAAACTGAAAGGAAACAAAATAGCCCTATAGCTCACAGTTGGTTAATTTATGGTACTTCTATACACTGAATGAACTTTGTAGCCGTGACAAATGCCACACTGTAGGGAAATGTTAATGCAGTGAACTAGTGTTTAATGTCCAATATGGAAACATTGCAGGAGTGTGGCTGCCGGTGCTCACAGTGTCCCTGCTGTGGGACCTGACTCCGCCTTCTGTTTGCAGTGTCTGCCGTGGGCTCTAGATTTCTGTCAGTGTGTATATATTCCTTCAAATAAAATCATAAAAATTAAAACTTTCAGGGGAAAATAATGGTGATATTACTCTTAAACTTAAACTTTCCTGAGTCAGGAATCATTTTGTGTTAGCAAGGCTCAGAAAGGCTCGACTGTGCATCACTGTTAAGGCCGTCACTCAGCGAGTCACCCATGTTCCCAGATCTGCTATCTGCACACCTGGATTTATAGCCGAGTTGCCTGAGGCACTTCCAGAGGAATCTTTTTAAACAAAAGTATCCCTTTCTAGGGGGCTGCTGAACCTCTGATGCTGCACACCAGAGGCTCCCAGACTTAACCTCTAGAGAACAGCCTTCTCTGGTGAGTCACCACCACCACGTCCAGTTCCGGGCCTGCTTTAAAATGTCTGCAGAGCCTTTCATGAGGTCATTTTTTAAGCTTAAATATCTACTTTTCTTTGAAATTCCCTTTCTCCCTTTTCAAAAAGATCATAGCAGAAGTTAAAAACGGATTGCTTTTTGCAAGCGATCTGGTGTAACTTCCACAGGATTGATGTTGTGCTGTGTCACACCCAGGTCTGCCAAGTCCTGCTCTTGCAGACTTTGGAAAGGGCAGTCTGGAAAGCCCACAGATTTTACCCTTAATCTGAGTTATGCTTTCTGAAGTTTCTGAAAGTCACACAGTGTCACTGCTCTAGAGGTGGTGGGACCTGAAAGAATGGAGCAAATCAATGAAGCAGACTAAAGTCTTCTGCAATAACCAACTTTATCCAGAGCCTCAGACAGTTTATGCCCTGAGGGTTAAGAGAGGTCACATGAGTAAAGTTCTCATGATTTCAAGCTGTGTACAGTCACAGTGACAAGCTGCACATGGCAAAACCATGTTTTTCCACAGAGGCATATAAGGCATAATTGAAGCATTTAATTGAATAGCAATATCAATCAATAATCAATAATCTGAAGTAAACTCACTCCTATCTGATACACCCAGGAGGAGCACAAAACAAATTCCAAGAACAATTCCATGTTTTAAGGAAACTGAGGTCTCTAGACTCTTTTTGAGTGTTCTCACAAGCACTTAGAATTCTCCTCAGACAGGTCCATTCCTGGATGATGGTCCAATTACGTGGTGAAAGCAAGTACTCTTGCAACACATCCCTTTTTCACGGTCGTGTGACAGCAGAGGGAAATGCCCTCACTGTGCTGCGGGCTCCTCTGTGAGACTGAAGGAGCTGCACTGGGCCTGAGAGCTCGGAGCACTGGTTCCGACCTCTTCTACCTCATTTGGATGCAGAGCCTGGGACCCACCGGCCACCCTACAGTAATGGTTATGTTTTATTCATAATCGATAAATGTATGTCTTGACTTCACAAGTGGGATACTAATATGTGCCAGAATTCACTACTAGATTCAGAATTTTGTTCTACAAGCTGTTCATATTTTCTGTTTTATTGTGCTTGGGTCTATACTTGTAAGTTCTCTATTTAAAGAACTATGCCCTTTAGATTTACTTTATTATCAGTTTTGTTGATGTTTCCTTTTTGGTATTTAATTTGTATCAGTTTTGTTGATGTTGTTTTTTTTGTAGTTTTTCAAAGTTTATCACAAAATTCTATAAATAATTTTTGGCAGACTTCTAGGATATAAACTCAATATTATTAAAAATAACTATTTCTATATACTTTGAATATTTTAACAGTCCAGACCAAAGGATATTTTATCTTTTAAGAGTTTGAAGTGATTTTGTGTATGTCAGATCCATAAGGGGAGAAATGTATTATCAAAATACATTAAATACATGTATGAAGTTGTCAGGGAAAACAAGAACAGTAGAAAAAAGCAAAAAACAAAACAAATCCAGCAAAGGCAGCATGCATTGTTTGATTGTCTTTTTCCAGTTTTTCTTGTTGAATTATAAAGAAACCCCAGAAATCTACAAAGGGAGGGCTTTCCATGAAAATCATGAAGAAACTGACAGAACTGTATCATTTTGTGCTTTTGTCTGGCATAAGATGCTCCTCTGTGGCCCTTTTGGTATCGGCAAACACGGTAAACTGCTGTGTCTCTTAGTCGTCATTCAGACACAGCTGGGAAGTGATCGTGAGCATCGGTCAGCATTACAGCGTGAATCAAACCAGTCGGGTTGTGATTGCTAAGCAACTAACAGTGCTAGAAATTAGTAGTGTCTTCATAATTCTCAGTAGACACGAGTCTGTATTCACAGCTTTGGTCCACACAAAAACTAGTGGGAGAAAACTCATCTTTCGTTTAATTCAAATAGTCTTAGGGCTGATGTCGTAGGTGTGATGACAGGCTCGTGGTGTCAGCGAAGTAGAACAGAAAGGGGCTCTTTGGTGCCGTTTACTGACTTTTTCCTGTTCCTTCCTAGAAACTTAGCAGCATGCTTTAAGAGGTTCATTTTTGTGGGAGCCTTCCTGCTTTTCTGTCTGCCAAGACATTAGATAATGTAGCAGTTAGAAGCCTAAATCCTAGAAACAGGCAACTTGAATTTTCTTAGACAGCACTTCAGAGCACATGGTCTTCTTCCAACACTATGTTTTCTTATCCTTAAAATGTGTAGCAGGTGCACATTAGAAGAGGTAGTGTAGATTAAATAAAATTGTGCCCACAATGAGCCTCCTGTGGTACTGAGCACATAAAATCTCAAAATATGTACTATATTATTTCTCTTTTAACCATCTCCATATGGGTAGTAAGATATTGTCTTAGGGTTTCTGTTGCTGTGGCAAACACCATGACCAAAAGCAGCTTGGGGAGGACAGGGTTCATTGCCTTCCACAACTCTGAGGTCACCGTCCAGCGTGGAGGGAAGTTGGGGTGGGAACTCAGGGCAGGAACCCAGCAGTGAAGGAGTATGCTGCTTTTTGCTTTTCTCCCCACTCTGCGCTCAAGCCTGCTTTCTAATACAACCCAGGATTACCCGATAAGGGGGACAGTACCCACCACGATCTGGGCCTTCCCACATCCACCATTGATGGAGGAAATGCCTGGCAGACTTGCCCACAGGCCAATTTTAGGAGGCATTTTCTCAATTGAGATTCCCAGATATGTCTCAGTTTGAAAAAAAAAACCAACCAGAACAAATGTGTAAGTATTAAGGCATAATTGTAGATACATTTCCATATGTCTAGTAAAGCTTACATTTCTTTAAAGTTCCTAAATGCTTCACAGATAGAGACCCATCTTCCTTACAGGTACTTGCTGAATATTCAGTACTGTAACTGTTTTTAATGCAGGCTCTGAAGCTAGTGTTCACCTTCCAGAATCCTTAGGGATGCTGTGGTGGTTGAAAATGACCCCCAAAGGGAATGGCACTATCAGGAGCTGTGGCTTTGTTGGGGTAGGTGTGGCCTTGCTGGAGGAAGCGTGTCACTGTGGGGATGGAATTTGAGGTCTCACATATGCTCAACCCACACTCAGTGTCTCAGTTCATTTCCTGTTGCCTTTGGATCAAGATGTAAGGACTCAGCTGCAGCACTACGTACGTCTACCTGCATGATGCCTTGCTTTCAGCCACAATGGTAATGGACTGAACCTCTGAACTGTAAGCAAACCACCATAATTAAATGTTCTCCTTTATAAGTTGCCATGGTCATGGTGTACCTTCACAGCAATAGAAATCCTAACTAAGGCAGAAGTTGGTACTAGGGACTGGGTGTCTTGGAGTTTCTATTGCTGTGAAGAGACACCATAACCATGGCAACTCTTATAAAGGAAAACATTTAATTGTGGTGTCTTGCTTACAGCTCAAAGGTTTAGTCCATTATTATCATAGTGGGACATAGTGGTGTGTAGTCAGATATGGTGCTGGAGCTGAAAGCACTCCATCCTAATAGGTAGGCAACAGGAAGTGGTCTGCCTCACTTGGCATGGCTTTAGCATATATGACCCCAAAGCCCACCTCCATCGTGACACACTTCCTCCAACAAGACTACACCTACTACTCCAACAAGGCCATACATCCTAAAAGTACCACTCCCTTTGGAGGCCGTTTTCGGTATTGGTGTGAAAGGCCCAAATATGCTTTTATTTAAAGAAACTTGGACTTTGGGAGTTTGCGTTAGGAAAGCAGTGGAATGTTTTCAGTGCTGTTCTTAATGGGCCATACCAGTAGGAGCATAGAAGACAGTGACACTAAGTGATTTGAACTGTGGAGGTAGCTTAAGAGGTTTCAGAGGGGAAGCATTTTAGTATGTTGCCTAGAAATTATTCTTGTGATATTTGTGGCTGCTTTTTGCCCTTGTTCTAAAAGTTTCCCGAGGCTAAAGTAAAGAGTTTTAGATTAATTCCCTTAGCAGAGGAAATCATTGACATCCTAGTGTAGACTCTGTAGTGTGGTCATTAGTGGTAGCTCTAATGAAGATGTGTAATGAGACAGAGCAGGCTGAATGAGGGAAAAGAAGCAGAAGTGGAATGGAGCTAAGTCCTGTAGTCAAGGAGAGAAACAGATTGGGAAAGGGAATAAAGGGAGTGGTGACCTCAGGGAAAGATCCCACCCCAGTAAATTTACAATTTGTGAAAAGGAATTAAAGGAAAGTTTAGAGCCAGGTGTGGTGGTGCACACCTTTAATCCAGCACTGGGAAGGCAGTGGATCTTTGAGTTCAAGGCCAGCCTGGTCTACAGCTCCTGTTTTAGGACACCCAAGCTTAGGCAGTGAAGGAAACCAGTGAAAACAGAAAGTTGGTGAAGGTGTAATTGAACGAAGGGGCCATGTTCCAGCCCCAGTAAGTAGCAGAACTTGGCAGCTTCGGCCATGTGTTTCTAGAGTTAAGGATAGAAGAAAGGGACTATGAAATTTGCTTTCATGACTAAGAAAAGCCATTGAGGTCAGGCATGTATCAGGGGTGTCCCTGAATGGAGGCCTAGAGAGGCCATTATGTGAAGCTGAGAAGGTAAGGCTTGGATTACCTAGGAGACCCCAAGATGTTGAAGATGCCAGAGCCATGGGATACCTGCTGAGGAGAGCTGCTAACAGGGAGTGGAACCAGCCCAAAGGAAAGAAGTATGTTGCAATCAACAGAGATGAAAAGGTTTGGAGATCTGAAGAACATTTTGACACCAGACATAGAGATGCAGAGTTTGAAGTTTGCCCAGCTGGTTTTCAGTCTTCCTTTGGTCCAATATTTCCTCACTACATTTTAGAATGGTAATGTATATCATATGCCATTATATGTTGGAAGTATGTGATCTGCTTTTTTATTTTAATTTTATAGGGGATTTCAGTTAAGAGATTGCATGAATCTCGGAAGAGACTTTGAACTTTAGACCTTTAAATAAGTTATATACTATGGGGACTTTTGAAATTTGACTGAATGCATTTTTGCATTATGATAATGGCTACAAGGCTTTGAGGCCAGGGTGGTTTGAAAGAAAATGACCGCAAAAGTAGTGGCACTATTAGGAGGTATAGCCTTGTTGGAGTAGGTTGGCCTTGTTGGAGGAAGTATGTCACTGTAGGGAGTGGGCTTTGAGGTCTCATATATGCTCAAGCCACACCCAGTGTCTCAGACTACTTTCTGTTGCCTTTGGATCAACATGGAAGGACTCAGGTCCTGCACCATGTCTGCCTGCATGCTGCCTTGTTTCCCACCATGATAATAATGAACTAAACCTCCGAACTATAAGCCACCCCCTTAAATGTTTCTCTTTAGAAGAGTTTCTGTGGTCATGGTGACTCTTCACAGCAGTAGAACACTGAGACGGGTGCTTATACTCACTGGGAACCTAAGTTGCTTAGATATGGCCACCTCATCCTGTATGCTGTGGAAAATGAGGTTATGCTTGCACATCTTAAACATGAGATTCTGAGTCATGGTTTCACTCCTCCACATCTCAGAAGTTATCATGTAAAACTTGTGTGTGCTAGCGTTTTATTGCTTTAGGAGCCTACAGTGCAAGCTGGTAGTCACAGTCCTCTGGGAGACATTGTAGTCACACACATCTGATAACTTACACACTTCATCTGGTTCCTTATCATGTCTTATTTCATATTTCTGATTTGTATCTTATTTCTTTATGTCATTTGACCATTTCTAGCTCATTTTGGAGAAAATTTGAATCCATTTCCTCATTCAACCTAACTTAGCTCACAAACAGCAGCCTTTGTTTACCAGCTGCCGGCTGGGTTCAGACTTGATCTCCAGCATCCAGATGCTGCTCATGTGTGCTTTGATAGCGCCTTGCTGGCCGCGGCTCTGCCGGTTCTTGAACATATTTAATATTTTTATTCTTTGAGAAATTCATATATGCATATGATGTATTTTGATCATATTCATCCCTCACCCCTAATTCTTACCACCCCCTCCTCCTCTCCCTCCCACCTTTATCTCCTCTTTTAAAAAACCCACCAGGTCCAGTTTGTGCTACCCTATACCCCTGGTTATGGGGCCATCCACTGGAATGTGGTCTCCCTACCAGAGGCCACATCCTTAAAGAAAACTGACTCTCCCTCATCCATAAGCTGTCACCTGTTGGTGGCATCTCAGTTAGGGACTGGGCTCATGAGTCTCTCAGTCCATGTTGGAATGTCTGCTGGATTGACCTTGTGCAGGCAACCACAGCTGCTCTGAGCTCATGGGTGCCATGGTCCTGTCACGTCCAGAAGATGCTGTTTTGCTCTGGTTCTCTACCTTTTTAAATCTTTCTGTCTCCTCTTTTGTCATGGTCCCCGAGCCTTGGGTGGGTGTCATGTAACTGTCTCATTGACTGTGCTAACTGTGCTAACTGCCATCTGCTGCACACGGAGACTTCTGTGATGAAGACTGGGGGCCGCACTGATGTATGGGTATAGAGATGGGAGTTTCAAGGGCAGTTTGATTCTGTGTCCACCTAGAAAATTAATTGTAACAGGTTCTCCCAGGGCCTGTGAGCCAGGCCACGGGTTCTTATAATATAGTGTCAAACATGTGTTTTCTCCTGTAGAGCAGGCCTTAAATCCAATCAGAAAACAATTGGTTACCCCTATAACACTCATGCACCCCTGTGACAGGTCTTGCCATTCCTGTCATTGTTATAGCTCACAAGGCTCACAACTGGGAAGACTGCTGATGGCTCTCCCCAATGCCAGTGGTCTACATAACATGGCTTGGTACTGTGAAAGTAGGCTAACAGGAGGAGCTTCTTGGTCAGTACCAACTTCATCTCTCCTGTGACTATTATATGTGGTCTTCAACAAGATGCTCTTGCCAGCAAGTTTTAGTGGGGACCAGAGTGGCAGTGGTCTGGACTGTCATCGTGTCTCTGCTTTTCTTTCCTCTGCTTAGTTTGATTTTATTTCAATCCTCTTTTAGTTTCTCAAATTTGAAATGAAGATTCTTGCTCTTAAGCCTTTCTTATTTTCTAACACAGCACATAAAGCTATAAGTTTCTAAGACAATGATATAGCTGTAGTTTAGAAATTGCCTAAATGTTTTTAACGTGATCGTTGATATAAACTGGATAATGTACATAAGTTTGAGATATGTACAAATGAAGTGACTATCTCCACACTCATGATCGTGCTCTGCCTCCACCCAGTGCCACCAGGAACTTATTCCCATCACTGGCAGCCACACACTAGTTCTTTGACACACCAGATTCATTTGCATTTTCTAGAATTTTAGATAAACAGAACTGTATACTCTGTGTGCTTTTTCTCTGATTTCTGTGCAGCTCAGATTGCAATTCACCCACATTGTAGCAGGTGTAGTAAGAGTTCTTTTTCTCCTGGCCTCTGCGGTGCTGAGCGTTGTCTGTGCTCCACTGACCAACATTACCAGGGAGGCTCCACTTAGTTTAGTTTCTCACCATTTGATCAATCTGAAGGAAAAGGTGCCATATGACTCACTTGGTAAAGTGCTTGGCGTAAGCATAAGGGCTCTCTTCAGACTCCCAACAGTCACATAGAAAGCCAGGGGCCTGATCACCACCTGTAACCCCAGCTCTGAGGAGGCAGGAACAAGTGGATCCATGGAATTCACTGGCCAGCCAATCTAGCCAGTCCAGATGCAGCAAGAGACCCTGTCTCCTAAAATGAGGTGGAGGTGTGGCTGAGGACACCTGATGCCCTTTGGCCTCCATACACGTCCACATATGAACACACACCATCATTCAATTGTGGTACCCTTTTCATACTTCTTTGTTGCCTGGTTATTGACTTTGTGAATTCCAGAATTTTTTCCTATAAACTTCTATTCATTGTTCCTCTAAAAATAGCTTGAGTTTCAGGTTCTGTTTTGTTGTTTTAAGTTTGCCTGCACCCATTTTAGTTGAATTTTTGGCAGTGTGGGTCAAATAAAGTCTAATCAGATCTAAAAAGTTACTGAAATGTTTCCCTCTTTTCCAGGCAAAAGCGCCACCATCATATCACCAGACCAAAGGGGACCCTTCTGTCAGAAAGGTGAGTCTCAAAGGCAAGCTGCCCAGAGAGCTGCCTCTTCCTCCCCCTGCACCTTCTGCTCTGTGGTCATCCTCTGTAAAGAGCAGTGCCCTTTTCTCACATTAGTGTTCTCAGCCTGCTTCTGATTGGGTGCTTCCGAATGTTGCTAGGATTCCCTGCTTCTTCTACACCAGCCCTGTGGGATTTCGGGCCCAGCAATCAGTCTCCTGGCAACTAAGAACTGATGCATCGGGGGGTTAGCAGCACCCACAGCCTGCCAGGGCTGGCATCCTCATGTCCAAGGCAGTAGTAGATGAAGAATATTCTCAGGGGAAAGCTGTATAGCTTTCTCACTGACACATTTTCCTTCCAGATAGCTGTGCCCAAAATAAACTGTCTAGAGAAACTGCTTTTCAGCACACGCCGCACAAAGGGTCATCAGTGATGCTGGACTAGGCATCTCCTGCCACTGTTCCTGCTGATAAACTCTGAGGCCCTGATGGGCTGTGAGTCTCTGACCTGAGCAGTGCTCATTAAGAGAACCACTGCCGTCCCCTTCTATATCCTGCTCTTCTCTACCCGTGGTCGTGACCCTTTCACAGAGATCACATATCAGATATCCTTAATAGCAGATGTTTACATTACAGTTCATAACAGTGGCAAAATTGCAGTTATGAAGTAACAATGAAATAATTTTATGGTTGGGGTATTAAAGTGCCGCAGCTTAGGAAGGTTGAGAACCATTGGGCTGAAGGATAAAAGTAGCCAGGCTTTCTGCCTCCTTTGTTTACCATTTTTTCTGATAGTTGAAGTGCTGTGTTTTTTTTTTGGTGTTTTATTTTGATTTTGTACCCTTCCCAAACTTTTTTAAATTTTAGCTAGCAGTGATGTCAGCAAAGTATTTGTGGAACAAAAATGACAACTTGTGGCTCTGTTTACTAACAGCTGGTTTTAGCTTCAAAGCAGTGTGACACACACCCATCTCTTTTCTCTGCCTGTAAGCCCTGACGTTTTCAAACAGAAAAGGATAAAAGCTAGACACAACGTCTGCAAAGTCCCGAAACGTGTTTTACAGGAATATCTCTGCTCTTTCAAGGCATCACGGGCAGGCAAGAATGAGGGGGAGAGTGTGACTTTTCAGAGCCACCTCGTTGTCACTCGAGCAGCTCGGCAGTTTTCTGTCACTCCTGTGAAATGCAGTTACACAGAAGAGGAGATCATTTCCCGTGTGGGTTTGCATTCATGTCCTGGCAGCTTTGTGGGTGTGGGCTGTAAGAGCAAGTAATGCACCATGGAAGGAGCACATTTGAAATAGGTGCTCAGAGAGAGGATGAAGCCAGCATCCCACAGTTCCAAAGACTCAAGGGTCTCCTATTAGGCCCCTTCCCAATGTCCATCGCAACTGTTAATGCTGCTGTGAAGACCTTCATGAACCTTTGGGTATAGTCACCAGCCAGTCGCAGTAGAGCCTCATTAGTCTCACTCAGTAAGCAGAAATGAATTAGAAGACAGAGAAATTGTTTGTAGAAGCTCTTGAACACCATCCATGTAGCACACTTCTACCACGGTAATTAAAAGCATAGACTTCACCTAAACTCAACCGCTCCAAAAAGGTGGCTTCTATTTTCTGTAGCTGGAGGCTTTTCTGCATCCCGCCCAGTCCCACAGCTGCTTATAAAAAATAATCATTCAGAGAGTTAATATTAGCCCTAATTGTTTGACCAATGGTTCAGACTAGCCAGCTCTTATTTTTAATTAACCCTTTTCTATTAATCTGCATATCACCATATGGCCCGTGGCTTACCGGTGATGCTCTGACATCTTTCTCCTCTGATGGCTGCTAGTTCCTCTCTTAACCCTGCCTTCTTCCTGTATCTCTGCTTGGATTTCCTGCCTAGCTATATTCTGCCCTGCCATAGGCCAAAGCAACTTTATTCATCAACCAATATTAATAGCATATGGAAGGACATCCCACATCAGTTTTCTTCCTGTGTAAGATAGTGATGATCTTAGAATTGTGCTAAAAACTAAATGAAACACTTATCTTTGCATAGCAAATACCGTGGTGAACACTGCTGTTTAACATGGGCCTTCTGACTCCCATGTGCCTTTTCAGTTAATCATGTCACTTACATATTATCATCCAATCGTCAAGTATTTCTTACTGCTGGATACAGAGCTAAGCACTGGACTAGAGGTGAAAGTGCTGTCTTTGGTGTCATGAATCTCGGCATTAGACAGGTGGTCTCACAGTTGCCGTGTGATGATGCCAAGTAAAGAGCTCAGGATGCTGTGCCAGCACCAAGATGGGGCTTTGTTTCCAGTGTAACCTCGTGTTATGTGTGATTGGAAGAACAAGAGGGACTCGGAAAGATGGTTAGCTGCTCCTCTACAGATGTGGGAGCAAATTCTGCCACACAGCTAGTCATTTATTAAATAAATACTCATTTAGAAGTAGATTGATGCAACCTGGTTTTCAAACTTGGTAATGCTTGCTGTGTAGTTTCCAATGTCTGACCAACACCAGAGAAGGGTGCCCGCCTTCAGATGTCTGTTAGTCCCGCTAATTTATGGCATCTTAAGAAATATCCTAAATGTGCAGGAGCGCCTTTAGTCCCAGCACTCGGGATGCAGAGGCAGGTGGATCTCTATGAGTTTGAGTCGAGCCTGGTCTGTGTTGTGAGTCCCAGACCAGCCAGGGATACACAGTGAGACCTTGTCTCAAGAAAGAAACTTCCCAAGCCAGGACTGCATGCATTTTTCGTGTCATTTTTAAATGCCCAGGTGTGCACCTGTTCCTTCCCCATGTAAGAATGGGTTCTTTTCAAGTATTCTTCCTTACCTACACATCTTGAATAGCTTTTATCAAGGAGAATCTATTTCTAGCATTCACTGTACTGATTAAAAAGCCATTAATTTTACCAATGAAGAAGTTTGATTTTTTTTTTTTAGTTCATTTGCAGGGTCTTAAGTACTGGTCAGTGTATAAAATTCGGGGGGGGGGCTTCTGGAAGTTATCATTGGGAAATCATGAGAACTGGCCACCCCCGAAATGTGAATTAATAATTAGAGTCAGTGACCACTCCTGAGTTGGCACCTAGATGTACCAGTACATCCTTTTATTACATTATTTCTGCTGTGTAGGTGCCTATCCCAGGGTTGGCAGGGAAGACTTCCCCAAGGAAGGAGAATCTGATCTGGCCTCAGTAAGAACAAATGTGCCCGGAAGACCCAAGTAAGCAAGCTCAGTGCAGGGGAGGGGAGTAGGTTGTATAGGTATTAGATACAAAAGCACTAGAAAGTCCAGGGGGTATGTGGGGATGTAGCTCATGAGGAGCCCAGCCTGCAGCTAGAAGTTCTGCCCATGATCAGTTGAAAGGCCATGAGGCACAGTCGTCTGGTAGAAAAATGTCCTAACCTGAGGCTCTAAAAGAAGTGGAAAAGGTGAAGTAAACTCAGACCTTCTCTCCCCATCCCCTGAAAACTCTTCAGTGTCCACTGCAAGTCTCAGTTATTTGTCCTTGAAGCTCTTACCACCCAAACCTGAAACTTCCTCCTTCCCTGAGGTGCTCAGTTCACTCTCCGCCTCCTGAGGGCAGGAGCCGCTTTACCTAGGTTTGTGCTTTAATCATTAAGAACCAGGAAGTCCCTCGATTGTTGTCACAGCTGTGGTCCAGTACACGAGAGGTCTATGAAAGATCCCACAGGATATGAGATGTCCATAGACAGCAAGTGGGGAAGGAAGGCTGTGGCCCTGGCAACTAGAGGAAGAACAAAAGAAGACTTCTTACTGACCAAGGCTTGTTTCTGGAATAGTCTGCAGTATTCTAAGGGAAGGTTGTGTGAAGAACAGTGTGAAATTGAACACACACATGTGTGTACACATGAGTGTGTGTTTATATGCTTGTGTGTGCATTTGTGTGCTTGTATGTGTGCTGTATATGCATATGTGTGTGCTTGTGTGCATGTGCTTGCATGCTTGTGTGCATATATGTGTACTTACATGCACGTGCGTGCTTATATGCACTTGTATGCATATGTGTGCTTGTGTGCATGTGTGTACTCGTATGCGTGTGTATGCTTGTATGCGTGTGTGTGCATGCTTGTGTGTGTATGCATATGTGTGTGTGTCTGTCCATTTGCGTATATTCTGGTTCAGCCTTGACTGCAGTCCCTTTCCCAAAGTTGCTCTGACAGCCATTGTGTCTGGTGGACACAATGACATGTAAGAAACACGAAGGAAGGAGCTGAGTGTATCTGCTGCTGAGTCTCTCTGAATCTGAAAGATGTGAGCATTGACTCCCCTGTCAGCCTCAGACACATGAGGACCAGAGCAAAGCAGTGTCACTCTCCGTAGTGCTCTGCTGACTTCCTGGAGTGTGTATCTTACACAGGAGTCACTTTTCAGGAGGTCAGTGTCCCACTCTTGCCACAGCTGGTGTACAACACTTGACACCACCTATGTCTTCTCACCAGTCTTTGGCATTTTAGATATTAAAATGTCAGCAAACAAGCATTTGTGTATAATATGTATAGCCTATGTAATAGACTTTGTGTATAGCTAATTGTGTGTGTAAAATTTCTGCTTAATCAGCTCCCACTGACACCTTCAGTAACAGTTGGGAGATACACATGTATCCCTGGGGTCTTCTCAGTGTTTGCTTGTGAATGACTAGAACCTGGCAGGCCTGGAAGCCCATGCAAAAGTCAGTTTATAGGGAGCCCTAGAAGAAGTCCAGCTGGAGCCTTTTACAGCAGTCAGAGTAGGCCAAAGGAGCGCTTAGGAGTTAAAGCCCCAGAGACCACGACACTATGGTGCATCCTCCGTGACTATTGCAGGAGTGTTGGGCTGTTGGATGCACAGCTCACAAAGCTTACTCTCAGAAGCCTGGCTCTCCTGCCTGACACCACTCCTGGAATGGGCCACTTTTCTCTGCTCATGTGTTTGCAGAAGGCCAAGGGTCACGAGGATCAGGTGCACCGCTTCTGCTGAAGGCTCCTTGGGCTGGTGGTACTTGGACCATCCACAGGTGATGCTCTCTCTGCATAGGAGAGGTGGTAGGGATGAGGAGAAGCAGCCCGAGAGTCAGTGAATTCTCATTAAGCCTTGGTTAGATGCCAGGTCTAGGGAGGCCAGAAGCTGGAGAACTGGGTAGTTCTTGCTCTCCATGTGTTTGCAAGTCAGTTTTAACTGTGCGTGTGGGTTTGTTCAGCCCAGAACTAAACCTCGCTTTGCATTTTCCCCAACAGCCAAGGATATTGGAATTTGTAACTGATTTTTCCTCTCCCCAGTGTTCATTGCAAGCCCAGTTTCTTGTCTTCCCACTTGTGTCAGGAATGTAGACAATGAAATCTGCTCTTGATTTTCTTTCTTTTTTTTTTTTTGGACTTCATCTTTTTTATTTATTTTTATTTTTTATTTTATTTTATTTTTTTATAAGAAAACATCCAGAACAAGCTACTGTTTCTGTAACATCAGGAAAACTGGCTAACCCCAAGAATGGCTGGTTGGTGGTTTCACAGGAGTTAAGAAAAACATGAACTCCAGAAAGCACTGAGATAGGTTTCTGCGGGAGGGCTTTGTTTGTTTGAGACAGGGTCTCACTATCTGATTGCAGTTGTCCTGAAATTCTCCTGCTTCTCCCATGCTGGGGTGCCAGGTGTGTCAGCACCATGGACCGTGCTGACTGCAGCTTTTCTAGTCAGCTGTGGGGTGTGAAGAAACTTAATTTGCTCTTGTATACTTTTAATTGTCTGCTGTATAGATGCAAGTTCTCCTCAACAACCGAAGGACAGCCATTAGATGTTGGTGCTCTCCCTTAGAGCACTTATCAGAACTGTATAACTTCAGCACCTCTGCTGGCTCTAAAACAAACAGGCAAACAAGAGGCCACTGTGATCTTTGAGTGTAGCCTTGGGTGAAGACTTGAGCTAGCATTGTTCTGCCAATGTCTAGAAGCCAGTGTCTGGTTGGCTGCAGACATCTGGAGTCACTAAGCTGGGTGGAAGGACAAGCGGTCTCCATAGTTCCAAAGATAGAGCTGGTGCCAGTGTAGCTAGGAAGGAAATGTTTTACAGTGGTGGCCACAGCTGATGAGCCGGTATTGAACCTTATTAGGAACTAAGGTCAGTGCTTTCCTTCGAGCTTGATGCCTTGTGTTGTGTATCCTGTGGGTTCTGACAAGTCTGTAATGAGCTGTATCTCCTGAGGGTCATATAGGGTGGTCTCACTGAGCCCCAAATCCTTATGTTCCACCTAGTTATAATAACATTTGCCAACTACTGATCTCTTTGCTGTCTCCAGAGTTTTGCCTTTTCTGGAATACTGTGTAGTTAGTATGTTGTTTCTTACACCCAGTAGTCAGCATGTAAGATTTCTTGGTGTCCTTTCATGGCTTAGTGGTTAATTTTTCATCACTGAGCAGCATTTGTCTGTATGTACTGTAGTTGGTTTACCTACTCACCTTTCGAATGACGTCTTAGTTGCTACCAGGTCTTTTGCAGTCATGAAGAAAGCTACAATGACATCTGTGCATGTTTCTCTGTGGACATGTTTCCAGGTCATACAGTAGATTACTGGGTTATATGTCAACACTCTTTAGTTTTCTACACTGTCAAGATAATTGACTTCAAATTTAAAGAGAAATGGTTGGTTGGCTCCTAATTCTAGTGACTCAGGCCTGAGATCCGGCAGCATCCCTATATCTGGCTGTGTGTGTGTGTGTGTGTGTGTGTGTGTGTGTGTGTGTGTGTGTACAGTAACAACCATCAATGTGATCATTTTTTACTTTTATAGAATTTGCTATTAAAAATTGCAAATAAAAAAACATAACACCCTAAAATTTAGCAGACTCCATGACTCAGTGAATTTTTACACAGTTAGACCGGGCATCCAGAGTGCCACCGTGGAGCTTCATGTTACATTTTGCACTCTCAGTATCAAATATATTTTATGCCTCACCAAGCACCAAAGCCACAATGTCCATGATAGAATTAGAATTAGAAAACAATTAGTGTTATATCCTCTTTCCTAACTCCTGTCTATTTTAACTCATGATAAATTTTAGAGAATGTCCCATAAGCCACTAGGATATATTTCCTCTTTGCTTAGAGATCTTTCTTGGTGCTTCTTCCCTGATGGACCCCACTCAGTGGAAGCAGATTGGTGTGGCAGGGGATGCTATGGCTTTTGTAGAGATAACAACACCTGTCTTATTTATGCTTCCACTTGTTTTTCTGTTGATGACTTTTATCCCAGTCCCCTTCCATCTGAACTCCTGGTCCTCAGGTGCTGCTTCTACCTGCCGTCTTGGCGGTCCCCTATATATTATTTAATTATGCCTTTATTGATTTCTCAGTGTGTTTTGTCTTAGTTTTAAAGGTTTTTCTGGTGGGTATGCTTTGTGGTGCTTTTGGGTTTACTGTTATATCCTAGCCTTTCTTGTTGAAGGAGGCTGTTTGTTTGTTCCTCGCTGCCTAGACTCAAAATAATCACACAGAAACTGTATTAATTAAATCATTGCTTGGCCTATTAGCTCTAGCTTCTTACTGGCTCTTATATCTTAAACAAATCCATTGCTATTAATCTGTGTATCACCACATGGCTGTAGCCTACCAGGTAATGTTCCTACATGTCTGTCTCTGGTGGAGGCTGCATGGCTTTTCCTTGACTCCACCTACTCTTTATATATATATATCATCCAGCCTGGCTATGTTCTGTTAAGCCATTGACTGAAAGCAGCTTCTTTATTAACTAATAAAAGCAATACATATACAGAGGGACTTACCACACCATTTCCCCTTCTCTGTTTAAGTAAAAAGGAAGGTTTTAACTTTAACATATAACAAGACAGGTATCAAGCAAGAATTACAGTTATAACACTTATTATTTATCATAACTAAGGAAAACTATAATTATAACTATCTATTCTTCAACTCCATCAAAGACTCCAGAAGGATACAATATTACCTAAGTAAACAGAAAGTGCATTGTAAGCAACTTTCAAAACTCTAGAATTGACAGAGACATCTTGCTGCCTGAACAGTCACCCAAAGTTCTTCTGTAACATTTCAGGCACCCATCTTTAGCCTTCAGGCCCATCGTATCCAGCAGACTTTTTTATGAAGCAGGAAAGGTAAAGATCTGTTCTACCTTGTACTGTCAAAGTCCATCAGTTGCTGTCTTCTGTGTCCTGCAGAATGTCTGGCAGACTTTCATGAAGCAGGAACCCCAAAGGACTGTCTCACCTTTTTAAGGCAGCTTCAGCAGTCATTTTTCTGTGGGTTCTGCAAGTCCAGTTCATACAGCATAACATCAAGAAGTCCAGGAAAGAGCAGTTTCTTACCCAAATGGCTAACCAACGCCATAAGGAGCCTCTTCAGTGCTCATCATCCTCTTGAAGTAGATTGATGCTGCCTGGAGCAGATGAGTCTCATTGTCATGAAAAGTATAAGTTTTTAAAACATTTGAAGTACCATATTCTGTAGTCTTTGATAGGTTTGAAGAATAACTATCCATCTGAAATACATCTTTTACATCTAGAAAACCTAACTGACTACAAGTTTGACTATTATAGATGATTATTAACCTATATTTCTTAATTATACTTTACATTTTTAAATGAGCTTCACAAACATAATACCTTAATCAAGAACAGAAATATACATATAACAAAATTGACCTTAAATTTTTATCAATAAACCAAGATCCATACCAATGCAAATTATTCTTGTCTATATCATATCCCCCCTTAAATGTAAACGAGCATTTATAAACAATCATTTAGGGAATTAGGGTGTAGTTCTCTCCAAACTGCTTCCTGCTTTTTGTTGGGCAAAATAATTTTGGGGGGTGTTCATGGTGACCTTTGGGAGGGTCTTGGTCCATCAAACCACATTAGTCTGGAAAGATTCCATAGGTTCTCATCTTCTGTGAAACAAAAGAAGAACCTCTTTTTCAAAATAACATATCCGACCCAAATTTTGAAGTCAAGACACTATATATACATGTTGGTTTAGCTTAGCAGCCCATACAATGAAATGTCTCTCTGTACTTAGCTCCTTCACAGTCAAAAAATTCAAAGAAAACACAATAATATACATAATTCAGACTCTCCGTGTTTATTCCATCTTTACATGGCTTATTTTTCTTACTCTATTACTTACTCTATTCCATTTTCTACAAGTTTAATATTTTATTATCTTTACTCCTTTAATCTATGGCTGTCTGTACTCTTTTATATTACATTTACTGTCTCTTTACTCTTTCTTCTCTCTCCCAACCCTACATACATTTTTTAAACACACTGTGTCTCGTTTAGAGGTCTTTCATGTCTGAATCCATCCTATTGTGTATCTGAAATCCTTTTCTGTCCAGGAGTGCTTCTTAAAATGCAAAGCAGCTTGGCTAGTATAAGGCTGCTTTACCTTCTGGTCCCACCCAGTCCAACATGGTGGAGGTCTGTTCACTGCCTCTGAGACTGCTGGGTGGGAGCCCAGCTCACCACCTCAACTCTGGTAACCAGTTGGCCCATGCTGCCACCAAGTAACTTGCAGCACGCTACCTATAAACCCCACACTGCCCACAAACCCCATTCAAGTGCTTAGCTTCCTGAAAGAGACAGAGTTCATGCTGGCAGCCTGGTTTAGGAAACTGCATTTCAAAACCAGGAATTTTTTGTTTGTTTGTTATGTTATGTTTTGTTTTTGCTACCGCTGAATCAGGAAGACCTCTCTTAAAGGAATCATGCCTCTGCCTTCTTCTATCAAAAAGAGCCCACCTGAGAAAGTGCCACTACCAAAAAGCTGCCTAAACTCTGTTTTTTTGTCTAGAATTTCTTTTTGAGTTCTCTCAGGCTTTTTTATGTGGATGTAGTCAGCCACATTGGCACATCATTCTATTGGTGGAGGCATGTTCGCTGCCTCTGAGAGCCATGTACATTGCCCCATTTTTAGGCACACAGCGGGTCTATGTTGCCATAAAGCAAGCTGTAGCACTCTGCTCACAGACCCTATTTAAATGCTTCATAGCCAGACCTCCAAAAAGAGTCAGAGCCCTTTGTCCTGGCGAACCAGGAAGCCTTCTTAAAGGAGCCGCACAGTTTTACTTTGTGGTTCTGTTTCTGTTTTAAACCAATTCCGATTGTATAGGTCTGATTTGTTACAGGCTGTTTCCATTGCATGCATATTATACAGTTACTTTTTAAAAATCAGTTGTGAGAAACCGTGAAAACAGGAGTTTATATAGTGTTTTACAATTACACAGTTACATTTTCTGGTTCTCCTTGTCTATCCATGTGCATTTGAAATAGCTGGAATCATTTTCATTCTAAAGAACCCCCGTAGTCGCTTCTGTCAGAGAGAGGTAGACATCGACATGAATGCCTCGGTACCATGTGGAAGTCAGAGAAAAACATGCAGGAATCACTTCTCCCCTTCCATCCTGGGGTCCAGGGATCAAAGCCAGGTGGTCAGGCTTGCAGGGCATGCACTTCACCCACTGAGCCACCTCTGCAATCCTCCCAAGGTGCCGTGGTTTGAGTGTGATTGGCCCCATAATGTCGTAGGGAGCAGCACTATTAGGTGTGACCTTGTTAGAGGAAGCGTATCACTGGAGGTGGGCTTTGAGGTTTCAGAATCTTAAGCCGATCCTAGTGTCTTACTGTTTCTTCCTGCTGCCTGAGGATCAAGATGTAGAACTCTCCACTCCTCCTCTAGGACCATGACTGTCTGCACACTGCCATGTCCCACCATGATGACACTGGACTAAACCTCTGAAACCATAAACCAACCCAAATGAAATGTTTTCCTTTATAAGAGTTGCCTTGGTCATGGTGTCTCTCCACAGCAATAGAAAATCTAACTAAGGCAGCTGGCAATACTGTTTACCTGGTCAAGAGTCCAGCCTGAACTGAGCCCATGCTGTCATTTAGGACAGGAACACTGCCATTTAGAGGGGCTGCTTTGGACCTATTGGGTCCAGGTGAAGATGCTATGCCCTTTTTTAGCCTGGTGTGTTTGGTACATTATTGGGCCTGGCTTTTTGATACGTTCTTCATATGCCCATGTGCCCAGATATCCCTGCATACTTGGGTAAGCTTATAGGTAGCTCTTTTTCACTTTAGGAATAAGCTCTTATCAGGCCATTACCACCTGAACTGTGTTGAGAGCTGGTACTGTAAGGGTGGAAGGATGAGATTAAGTCACCTGCCTGTGTCTGTGCTCAAAATGGAGCCAAATGCTGCTTTGTAAAATGGAGTTCCCCAAAGCCAGGCACAGCCGGACACACTCTTCTGCACACTGTGGAGAACCCCAAAGTCAGGCTCAGCCAAGCACACTGTTGTACACACTGTGGAGTACCCCAAAGCCAGGCACAGCCAAGCACACTGTTGTATACACTGTGGAGTACCCCAAAGTCAGGCACAGCCGAGCACACTGTTGCACATACTGTGGAGTAACAGAGCAGGCACAGCCGAGCACACTGTTGTACACACTGTGGAGTTCCCCAAAGCCTGACACAGCTGAGCACACTATTGTACATACTGTGGAGTACCCCAGAGTCAGGCACAGCCGAGCACACTGTTGTACACACTGTGGAGTTCCCCAGAGTCAGGCACAGCTGAGCACACTGTTGTACACACTGTGGAGTTCCCCAGAGTCAGGCACANGTACACACTGTGGAGTTCCCCAGAGTCAGGCACAGCTGAGCACACTGTTGTACACACTGTGGAGTTCCCCAGAGTCAGGCACAGCTGAGCACACTATTGTACACACTGTGGAGTACCCCAGAGTCAGGCACAGCTGAGCACACTATTGTACACACTGTGGAGTACCCCAGAGTCAGGCACAGCCGAGCACACTGTTGTACACACTGGAGTTCCCCAGAGTCAGGCACAGCCGAGGACACCGTTGTGCACACTGTGGAGTAACAGCAGTCATGGCCTGGTCTCCACAATTAAACTTCCG
Organism: Dicrostonyx torquatus; assembly: GCA_028555095.1. Taxonomy (NCBI): domain Eukaryota; kingdom Metazoa; phylum Chordata; class Mammalia; order Rodentia; family Cricetidae; genus Dicrostonyx; species Dicrostonyx torquatus. The sequence goes on from JAQHUG010000181.1 coordinate 2,832,763, forward strand.
ACACTGCTCCCTAGGGACGAATGCTGCCATCCCCCTGGGATAGCCCTGGTTGTGGTGTTGGCAGACTCTAGCTTTACTCTTTGGCCACACCCAGCTGTTTTATTTTCAGCGGTGGACTAGGACAGAAACAGTTGTACAAGCCCAGGGTGTCAACCCTGATTCTTTCTAAGTAATCATTCCTGAAGTCTGTATCTTCCTGCTGCCTGAGGGCTCCCCCTAATTGTTCTCCTCAGTTCTCCTGTAGAGTTGCCCTATAGTCTAGGCTGTATCTGCTTCACATCTGAAAATCTCCGCTCCGTTACCTTTCACAACTCCCGTGTCCTTAAGAACTGGGTTTAAACATCTCTAAGCCTGATTTTGATGAAGCCAGTTCTTTTTAGAAGAGAGGCAGGAGCTGTCAGTGTATGAGCCCGTGGGGAGAATCTTCCCTTCCACATCCGGGGCTCTGGATAGGGTCAATGGAAATGTTCTGTATCACCCCATTAGAATGGAGCTGCAAGGGGGAGACTGCCGGCTGTGGTCCAGCAGTTAGAAATAAGCTCAGGGTCATAAATAAGAGCCTACCACCCCAATTAAAGTGTCTCCATGAGGCAGGTTGCCATGTTCACAGAAACAGAAGGACATGCTCAACCAGACAGGTTTTCATTCTAAGACAGGTGGTGACTGTGCCCTTTCCCCATTGGCTGCGGCCCAACTGCACAGCCTTTAACAGATGGCTAGTTTCAGAGAGACAGAGATATTTATGTGTATGGGTGTTTTGTCTGCATATATGTCTGTGTATCATGTGCATGCCTTGTGGCCTCAGAGGCTAAAAGAGGGCATTGGATCCTCTGGAACTGGAGTTGGACAGTTGTGAACCACCATGTGGTAGCTGGAAACTGGACCCAGGTCCCCTGCATAAGTTCATTGGGTTGGTTTAAAATCTATAAAATCTGTAACAAAATATGACTTTAAACATCTAACAAAGGCATATAATTAAAAATCTGTACACAGGTATATATGTGATTCATCTCTTGTCTAGAATGTACTATATATGTAACTTAGATTTGACTCTTGTTTAAGAGAATAGATGTTTCTAACTAGCAAACCTATGGCTGTCCTCCATCTTGACTGATGACCTCATCAAAATAGATGATGTCACATGGCTGGCAGCCATCTTTACTAAGGTTAAAGGGTACATGCCATGTGATGTCACCATAAAGCAGCAATTATAAAACTGTCCTAATGCCCTACAAGAATGATCATGCTCCTTACTGCTGAGTCATTGCGCCAGCCCTGCAATTGACCCAAAAGAGAAGAAATTGGGGAAGGGATTGGTCACTCATGTCACTGCAGTTCCAAGAATGCGGCAGGGCCTTTTGTACATGATAGTTACATGGGGAGATTAAGGTATTTGCCTAAAGGATTTACAAGGTGGGATAAAATAAAAAGATTTGGATTCCTTGTCATAAATGAAAACTTTAGAGGGTCTGACAGAAAGGATTATCTTTTGAGTTCTTTTGCTTTCTGCTTGCAAAGTTGCCTCCCAAGCCAGGGAAGGGTGGGAGGGTAGCACACAGCCTCCCTGAAAGAACCCCACCAACAGGGGCGTCCATCGAGGACTTAGCCCAGACACGCATCATGGAAGGCAGGTTGGGGAGTCCTGAAGGCCACTTCCTCCCAGAGCACCCATGCTCCTGGGTGCAGTGTCTGCTTGGAGTCCCCCTTGCTGAGCTGGATGCTGGGAGGAAGAGGCTTTGTTCAGACACAGACACCATTCTCACTGAGGTCATAGACTTATTTTTTCTTCAGATTTTCTTTAGTTTTTCATTTGTCATTTTTCGCCAGGACTACCTCTAGAATCTTTCCGTGGTTTTTTGGTTTGGTTTTTTGTGTTTTTCACCAGTCACAGTTAGGGTCAGAATGTGTGGAGCTCCTGGGGCTGCCATGCTGGGGGTGAGCTTCTCACCTCTTCAGTTCCACCTTGGGAAGCCCTGACTAAGAGCTGTCTTCCTAATAGTGGGCATCTCCTGAACAGGCCATACAAGAGACATGCAAATATGCCATGTCTTTCCACAGTGTCAAAATTTATTGAATACAATAAAATTCACAACGTTTTATGGTTCAATGACTGCTTTTGTCATTAAATCCATCCACCTTGGTAGCCTGGCTAAACGAAAAAAAGAAAAAGGAGAAGAAAGGTCATGATTGCTCCTAGGTTGGAGTGAAGGTTTATTGCAGATATGAAGGAGAGCATAGCCAGACTCAGGGACATCTGGGAGAGTCCAGAGGGGACATGAGCAGGCTGAGCTGGGCCATATGGAAGAAGGGGGAGGGGCAAGGAGAGAGGATAGTCAGGGCAGCAGCCAGGACATCGAAGATCCAGAATAGAGTGGATAACCAAAATGTTGGATTATATAGGGAAGGGCAGATGGGGGAAAGGCAGCCCAGCCTCTGGGCTGGAGAGTTCAGGGTAGAAGGAAGGGTTTGTGAGCCATACCCTGTTACAGGTAGGGACTGAGGGATGCTGGGAGAACCTGGAGGCCAGGTCCAACTTTGATATAAATAGACAACCAGCCTTTTGTCCCAGGTTTGGGGTTTGAAACTTAACACTGGTCAGTCTTAATTACTGATAATTACTAATATTAATTCTCAAATGACATAGCACACACACTATATGTATGTATTATGTATGTATGTGTGTGTCCCCACCTGTCTGTGTGTGTCTGTGCATGTATTACAGAATGAATACAAAATAAAGAGGCTGCAGCAGTGAGCTGAGAGAGTTGCTGTAGTCGGGCTTGAGAGCACAGCTGCAGAACGTGACCGCACAGGGAAAAGGATACACCAGATGGGCACAGAGGTGGCAGGCAGTGTGCAGTAGGCTGCATCAACAAAGGGGAACTAGTTTGAGTTCAGGAGCCACTGGTCCTTAATGCACACCTGGTAAGAGAGTTGTACTTTTTCCTAAATCTGGTGAGCCCAATAAATCTTAGGCCTAGTCTACTCAAGAGAATTTTAATATGCCCATGTGTCCCCACCGTTTCAATTCTCCCCAGTGCATTTATAGGGTGGTCCTTTGTTTAGTCACAGGAATAAGGCATTTGTCCATCTCTTCTAGATAGGAGGTGGCTAAGGGATGGTAGAATTTTAGGTCCACCTAGGGCCTGATGTCATCTTTCTCCCTCAAAGTGGAGTCAAAATGGATTGTAAATGGAGTCTCCTAGGGCATTCAGCCTGAAAATTACTGTTTTATATACTACAGAGTAACTGGAGCCGGCATTGGAGCTCTGGGCCATCATCAGAGCCCCATGTTGCTTTTCTGCTTCCCAGGGCATTTCACTGTTGTTCCTGCTAGGCTCAGGGGCTGTTGGTGTGGGGTTTTCTGTAGACCGTTTGAGTGACAGTCTACTTCTCTGGGCCATCTTTGTTCCCTCTCTTCCAACGAAAGAGTACTTATCAAAACTACACCATCATGTCTGTCATCTTGGAATGCATCTCACACTAAATTGTAGTTGTTGGCTCAGCTGACTTCCATACTGAGGCTGTTCACTTATACACATGCGCACACACACATACACATACACGTAATTATATTTCCCGTTCTTTGTGTGTTCAAGCATCTCTGAGCATTGCTGTTGCTGTTCCCTTTGCTGTGGGTCACATTTTCTGCTCCTCTTGTCTGGGAATTGCAGATTAGATGCTGTGCATTGACAGTGTGTTGTTGAGCATCTGCATTTTCCTGTCTTTTAGTGGCATGCAAGTTTGGCTGTCAGCTGCTGATAAATTTTTCAGAGAATTCGTTCTTGGCTATTTTAGGAATAGGTTTGAAGTATCCCAGATCCTATGCCTGGCTTGGGGCTGGGCTTCTCTGACACCTGAATCTTTAGCTACACTCTTTCCAGTCTAGATCATTAGTATTCTTTTGTCTTCCGCTGCTTTGCAAAGCCTGGAATTTCCATGTGCCTTTCAGAGTCCCAAATTTTCCACCAAGCCTCTGGAGTTGAACGTGCACAAGTGAGTAACGTATTAAGCCCTATATGGATGTCTGGAGCTCAACTCAGCCCCTCCCCTTCAAGTTCTACCCACTGCTGGTGTGAAACTCCTGGTTCTTTTTAAAAGTATTTTAAATTTTACTTCTCTGCAAGAGTTCAGACATGTTTGTCTCTTTCAGGCAGCAAATTCCTGTTGAGAGTAACTATAGCACAGCCTTGTGTATTGTTAACTTGGTTTTGCTAATCGTCTTAGTCACCGTTCTACTGCTGTGAAGAGACACCATGACCACAGCAACTCTTATGAGAGAAACATTTAATTGGAGGCTGGTTTACAGTTTCAGAGGCTTAGTCCATTATCATCAAGGCAGAAGGCATGGCGGCAGGCTTGGTCCTAGAGAAGTACTTGAGAGCTACATCCTAATCTTCAGGCAGAGAGAGTGCCAGGACCTAGCATGGGCTTTTGAAACCTTAAAGCCCACCCCAGTGACACAGCTCCTTCAACAAGGCCACAGTTTCTAACCTTTTCAAATAGTGCCACTCCTTGATGACTAAGGGTTCAAACTTATTCATTCAAAGAACGACCTACTTAAACCACTACATTTCACTCCCTGGCCTCCATGGGTTTGAAGCTATATCTAATGCAAAAATGCATTCAGTCTAACTTCAAAAGTCCCCATAGTATATCACAGTCTCAAGATTGCTTAAAAGTTTAAAGTCTCTTCTGGGACTCTAGGCAATCTCTTAACCTGAAACCTTCCTGTAAAATCAAAATGAAAAATCAGATCACATACTTCTAACATGTAATAGCACAGAATATGCATTATGGTTCTAAAAGGGAGGAAAGGGAACATAATGAGGAAATATTGAACACACAAACCAAAAAAAACAAAACAAAAACAACAACAACAACAAAAAAACAAATGGGCAAACTCCAAACTTAGCATCTCCATGTCAGATGTCAAGGTGCTCTTCAGATCTCCAACTCCGTTCAGCTTTGCTGACTGCAACAAACACACTTGTCTCTCCTGGGCTGCTTCCACTCTCTGTTAGCAGCTTTCCTTGGTATGTGTCCCATAACTTTGGCATCTTCAATATCGTGGGGTCTCCAACACAATCTGGCTTCACCCTCACAGCTACATACATGCAGGGGCATCCCTGAGATATGCCTGGCCTTGGGAGCGTTCCTTAACCACAGAGGGAGATTCCACAACCCCCTTGACTACAAGCAACAACTATATGGCCAAAGCTGCCAACTTCTGCTGCTTGGTGGCTGGAACTTGGCATCATCTTCAGTAGCATTTGTATCAGCTTTTTGTTTTCAGGAGTTTCCTTTACTGGTTAATCATTTCTTTAATTCCTTTTCACAAGTTGGAAGCTTTGAAGGGTGGGGTCCTGCCCTGAGGTCACCATTCCCTTTATTTCATTCAGCATCAGGCTTTTCTTTAAACTTTTTATCCCCATTACACTTCCTGGTGCTCCTTTTCTCCTCAAAGTAAGCATTTTGTATTTCTCTTTGTCCAGCATCCTCTTCATTATAGATCTGCTTATGAGTTGTCACTAATAACCACACGACAGAGTCAATACTGGGCTGTCTTGAAATCTCCTCTGCCAAGGCCATTAATTCAAAAGTCTTCAATTTAGCCTCAGGCAGATTTTTGAGAAAATGGCAAAAAGCAGCCATATTCTTTGCCAAAATATCACAAGAATGGTATCTATGCTACTTACTAACATTCTTCCTCTCTGAAACTTCTTGAGCTGGTTCCCTGCTGTTCGACTTACCTTCATACTGTCTTCCAGGCTTCTGCTAGCACCACCCACCCCAAAGCATCCAGCTACTTTTCTCAAAGTCCCAAAGTCTTCGGAATTCTTCCAGCAAGCAATGTGGTCAGGCTTGTCACAGCTTTGCACCATTCCCTGGTACCAACATCGGTCTTAGTCACTGTTCTGTGTGAAGAGATACCATGACCACAGCAACTCTTATAAGAGAAAATATTGAATTGGGAGCTTGCTTATAGTTTCATCAGGGCAGGAACCATGGCAGCAGGTGTGGAAGGCATGATGCTGGAGAAGTAATTGAGAGTTACATCCTGATCCATAGGCAAAGTGGGTGGAGGGCTGGGCCTGGCACGGCCTTTTGAAACCCCAAAGCCCCAGTGGCATACTTCCTCCAACAAGGCCACACCTCCTAATCCTTCTCAAGTAATGCCACTCCCTGATGACTAAGCATTCAAATATATGAGCCTGTTGGGGCCATTCTTAGTCAAACCAGCACACTAATTTTAGAAGTAAACCCGTGATTCTGGCTTCTTCTCTGTACCTCTTGTTATCTGGCCATCATTTCCAGTATGTTTGGTTCTGATGGACGGGAATGTTTGAACCAAATGTAATCCAGACCTCAGGACTTTGATAGAGCAATCATGATGCCCTCAGAGGAGGCCTGTGAGAGTTACTGCTCTGAGCAGCCCATGAAGATAATTGTTGACTTTTTCCTAAGTAGAAACAATCAGTGAGGGGACCAGAGGATAGCAGACTTTGATTTTATTTATATGAAAACAAAGTCTTTTCCTGTTTTCAGTCATTTTTTAAGTAAGACCAGACATTTGGCCAGTGATGAAAAGAGAAGGGTTCTTTGACTAGTGGAACAATGCCACCATCTAGGATGCCTTCTTTGAAAATCTGCTTCCCATAAGAAGACATATTAATAGGTTTTTAAATTTTTCCCTTTCTGAACAGAACAGAAAGCAGTGATGTGAAGGTCATAATATACCTTGTGGTAAAACTTCTATTCTGCTTAGGAGCATGCACTGGGGGCCCCAACCTCACCAGGAGTTCTTTTGTTACAGTGAATCCAGCCCGAGCCCTCTGGGTAATGCTGCCTGCATTATGGTGAGGTGACAACCCCACCTAGGAGGCAGTTGTGACCAGCCCTCCCTGATGTCTAGATGGCAGACAGGCTTTGATGAATTTGGCCAAAACACTACATTACCTGTCTAAACCTTCCAAGTACATCCTGAGGTTGTCACACCAGCTCTCAAAATCCACTCTGGTGTGACAGGATCATCAGCGTCTGTTCCCCAGGTGTTGTCTCTCACAGCGGACTAGGCAGGGGGGTAACCAAGCATGTGCATGGGTAGCATATGGCTTTCAGAAACATCCCACTAGTTCAGGGACATTCTGTGGGTAAAAGAGAGAGCACAGAATGGGTAGATCAAACAAAGCACACAAAAGCCACTCGGTTTGAGAAGCAGAGCAGGTCTGTGGGCCCAGGTCTGGGGGGCAAAGGCAGCTGGATCTCCAAATCTGTCTGTTTAGCTAGTTGATGTGCTCCAGGTATAGTAAGAGGCTCCATATCCAAGGGAAGAAAAAAAGGGAGAGAGAAAAGACTGACAGACGACCCCACATGATCATCAGGCTGCCACACACCATTTCACACAGAAACACTTGTGCTTCTTTGGGTAATGAAACAGCATTTAGTGACACTTGCCTCTTGGGTGACCTGGAAGACATTTGACAGGTGCAGACTCAGCACCCTAGCAAATTAAGCAGCTGAGTCTGCCTGTGGGACACTCATAATACCTTGTAACTTCTTGTCACCTTCTGTCTGCCACAGATGTGGTTTGATGGCTCACCTTGTCATGTACAAACAGTACGTTAGCATGTCAGCACCTCAGTGTCCTGCCAGGTACAGACAGCAAATCCATCCTTCTTGGGTTGCTGCTGTGTGCTTCAACACAGGCATCTGACAGGAGACCAAGAGCCCTCTAGGCAGCAGGAAGTCTCCCGCTTGCCCTCCTCCTCCTGCTTCACAGATGAGGTGGTGACTATCCAGGGCAGCAGCACAACTGATCAGTGTCACTAATGTGCAGCCTCAGAGTCCGCACTGGGGCTGCAGAGGGCCTGGTTAGTGCCAGGATAGCACAGCTGGTTTATGTGAGGCTTGAGGCTCCTCCCTTCAGCATGCTTGGTTCTTCACATGGCCCACTTACCTCCCAGCTAGCTTTTCCTCTCATCTTGTGAAGGTCTGACCGAATGAACTTTGACATTGCAGAACAGAATCATAGAGTCTCCTTAGAAAGCCAAAGGCCACCTGTGTGACCAGGCAGGCCCATTTTCGTTCTTCGCGTTCCTTGTGAGTGACTGTTTTTGTCAGACTGATATTGTGATCATGACAGGTAAAGAAGTCCCTGGAACTGGATTGCCTCCATTCAGATCCGTGCTCCTCCACGGGTGTGACCTTTGGCACATCATTAAAGTGACAGTAACAGAAGTCCCTTGTAGGGTGCAGTGGAGCCTGAAGAGTGCATAGAGTGCTGCAGAGATGGCCGGTTCCTGACAATGACACTGGGCTGCGGCAGTCCTGCTGGCTGCTCTTCGCACATCACAGAAGCTTCAGCCAGCACTCGCGTGTCACCATCACCCTAGAGCCCTGACTGCCTCTTCAACCTGTCCTGCCTGGTTCGTCACTTTCTCGGGCAGCTCAATAGCCTGATGTGTTATCTCATTATCTAACTCATTATTAGCTGTGTCCTGTGGAGTATTGAGTCACTGGGACATAGGAGGGCCTGGAGGGTCGGGTACTCGGTGTGAGAGCATACCGTGTTGGACGGGTCAGGAAAGGCGCTTTCTGTTTGCAAAGCAGGAGCTGTGGTTTGCTCTTCTTACCTTTTAGGCCGGGTTTCATTTTAACAGAGAGCTTTAAATGGCTAGGGTTCTAGGTTGGAACAGCTCCGACGGCAGCAAAAGTCTGGCTGAAGGCTGCAGCCGATTATGATGATAACAGGTTTCAAAGTGAAGTTGAGGACAGGCAGGAGAACAGCAGAAATGCAGTTTTTGTTGCACTCATACCCCAACAGATTATGTGTCTTCTGCCCATGGAAGACACAGGCTGTGCTGATTCAGTACACCAAGTGCCCAAGACTCTCTGAAGCATGTTAGGTAGGAAGACAATTAGGAAATGAAATCTTCACATATGGATTATGAGCAAGAAATGAACAAGCAGAGTGCAGCTTTCTGTGCCCGTTTGTGCTCTTGTGTGTGCTTGGAAGGCTCACGTGCAGGCTTCCTAGCCTCACATCCCTCCTAGGAGCCTTCAGGGTGGAGGTGGCTCAGATGCTTCTGCAGTGAAGCTGGTTCTGTGGCTGAGAAGGTTATGGATCCGGAATGCCCTGGTTGGTTTTCTCTGGCGGACGTAATTACAGCTCACTCACACCGCATCTGTGAGTCACCCGGCTTTGCAGCAGGCCCTCCGGCATGCTGTGCTCACCTCATATGCCTCTCCCCAGGGCTCTCGCAGATCACCAAGACCTCATTTTCTAGCAGATTTGCTTTAATGCTGAGCATTGCTGGTCATTTCCAGGGCAGCACTGTTTCTTCCCCTAAAATGTTCAGCTCCAATTTAACTTCCAGCCCTTAGCAGTGGGTTTCATCACCTGGAAAGAACCTTGTTGTGAATTAGCACCAGTGCCTTCTCCTCTTGTGACTGGGGGAGTCAGTCCTCCCTAGTTCCATGCTAAGATGGTTTGGGACATGGCGAAGAGCTCTGTGCTGTGGCTTGCCACACTACTCAGGGTTTTAGTTTAGGGTTTTTTTTTCCCTTCCCATTTTCTTTCTAATCTAAATTGTAATTTTTTTAGAATTTTTTTTTACAAATATGTGACTGTTTCCATCTCTTCCACCATTCCCTCTCTCCTCTCCAACTCCTCCTGTGCCCCAATCCCTCCCAAATCCATGACCTTCTTTAATTATTGTTGTTACATATATACCTACATGCATACATACACACACATGCATGCATGCATACATGCATACAACCTACTGAATCCCATTTAGTGTTATTTGTATGCATATGTGTTTAGGGCTGATTGCTAGGATTGGAAAGCCTGTCAAGGGACTTGTCCCTGGAGGAAACTGATTCTTCCTTCCTCAGCAGCCGTTGATTGCCTGGAGCCTTTTAGAACTGTCCCCATCCACACTGTCACATCAGCTGGTATTGTCATTATGCAGGACTTGTTTAGGTGACCACACTGTTGTGATTTCATGAGGACAGCATCCCTGAAATGTCTAGAAGACATTATCATGACTCTTGGGCTCTTACAGTCTCTCAGTCCCCTTCTCTGTAATTTTCCCAAAAGCCTTAGTTGTTTAGGTAGCATTGTAGATGTCCAACTAGGTGCTATTGCAGAAAAATACAGTTAGAAGTTATACTGGTTTAGGAAAATGGCAATATGAGGTTCTGCTCTAGGCCTAGGACCGCTCCAGCTGTTGTAGCTGGCTAGGCTTATGGTACCAGGTGTGAACTCCCTCTTTAAGTAGGCCTTAAGTTCAGGTGGACAGTTGTTGATAACACAGTCAGAATGGTTAGTCAGTAAATAACAGACAACAAATGTTGGTGAGAATGTACGGGAAAGGACAGCCTTTCTTCAGTACTGATGCTGTCACAGACTGCTGTAGCCACTGAGCAAGTCAGTGCGGTGAACTCTTTATAAATAAATAAATAAATAAATAAATAAATAAATAAACGAAAAGGTAAAGGTAGGTTTGACCCAGCATGCAAATGATTCATCATCCTGCTCCACAGGTGCTTGCTCACTCTGTTCACAGTAGCTAGGAGATGGTCCTTCACCTGAGATGATGGAAATGTCACACACATGCACACACTATGGAATACTATTCAGCTGTCACGAAAAATGATATTTTGCAGGTAAATCTATAGAACTGGAAAATATTGTACTGACTGAATATGAATGCCATATAGTCTCTCTCATACATGGATCCTAGCTCTGAATCTTTAGAATTGAGTATATATCATAAAGTAATCACAAAAGCCAGCAGACTAGAAAGGACTCATGCAGACGGAGCTCTAGGGAGGGGTAAGGGGGTACACTGACTCTAATTTGCATTTGCTTGATTGCTAAGGATGTTAAGCATTTTGGTGGGGTGGGGACAGTGCCTACAGGGTCTCACTATGTAGCCCTAACTGGCTCTAACTCACAGACATCCACCTGCCTCTGCCTTCTGAGATTAAAGGCACATGTCACCATGCCTTGAGCTGAACACTTTTGAGGGTATTTCTTAATCAATTTTATTTCATCTTTTGAGACCTCTCTGTTCAGATCTCTAGCCTGTTTTGTCTTGGTTTTTTTTTTTTATTTAGTCATTTTGATTATTTGTTTTACTGTTTTTTGAGTTCTTTGTAGTCTAGACATTAATCCTCTATCTCAGTGTAGATGACAAAGGTTCCCTCCTACTCTAGGGCGTCCTCTTCACTTGGTTGTTTCCTTTGCTGTGCAGAAGCATTTTAGTTTTCTGGAGTCCCAGTTGTCAGCTGTTGGCCTCAATTCCTCAGCAAATGGAGTCCTGTTTAGAAAGACTTTCCCCACACCTTTGTGTTATACAGAATTTTAGAATGTCGTTTTATTTTTTTCTATAGGGATTTTAGTTGGGGTTGCATTGACTCTGGTAGGATGGTCATTTTCACAGTATTAGTGCTGCTAATCCATGAGCATGGGCGGTCTCTCCATCCTCTGGTGTCATCCTCAGTCTCTTTCATCAGAATTTTTTAAGTTTTCGTTGTCAAGGTTTTTTTTACCTACTTGGTTATGCTCATTCCTAGATATTTTAATTTTTCAGGCTATTGTGGAATAGAAGCACATCTGCGATCTGTTCCTTAGATTGCTTGTTATTGGCATGTAGGAAGACTGTCGTTGAACTTGGTTTTGTATCCTGCCTCTGCTGAAAGTGTTGCTCATTTCTAGAAGTTTGGGGGTGGAATGCTTGTTGCTCCCACTTTCCCTTGTGCATGACACTGACTTGGCAGACCAGTTTCCCTGTGCAGCATCTTTCACTGAATCTCATTTCCCTTCAGGGCTGTTTTGTGGCAGTGCCTCTAGCTGGCTGCCCTAGTTTGCTTTTGATTCGCACTATAAGCCATGATTGGCTTCAGTAAATAGCACTGTGTGCCTTGAAGCTCCCCTGCCCTAAATACACATCCCCTGGATGGTAGACTTGGGTGCGTAGTAGCAACACTCTGAGTTATATTGAGCTTGGGCCCAGTGGTGCTCACGGGAAACTGGTGAGCAGGTGAGACCCACTGTGCTAGGGTCACTTCCTACATAAGACACTCATTCACAGTTATGGCTACCATCATTAAATATCAAATGGGCACCAGATCCATACAGTCTGTAAACCTTTCTATAGCTTTGCAAGAGCTTCGTAGACAACAAAACAGACCGAGAGACACTAAATATATCCAGAGCCACTCAGCTAGAATCCAGGAGGAGGCAATTCTCCTGTTGAATAAGGAAGACATAAGAATCCTGTCACTCACCTTTCCTATCTCTCTGGTCATCAGATCTTCATTCCAGAGCTGCTTCAGCCTGAGTGTGGTACTAGTGATCAGACTGCTATGCATGGTCCTGCCCTTGGATAGCTTCCGTTTTCAGGATGCCATCCTCTTTTGCCCCATACTCTCTCATGCAGCACGCCTCTTCTTGTTCCCTGGCCCCATCACTGTGGCCTCTGCACTGTGCTGCAGTGCTTCGTTTCTGGGTCTCTGGTCTCATTAGGATGATGTCCCATGCCAGCACACGATAGAGACTGGCTTTGTATGCAGGGCCTACAGGTTATTCTGTGTCTTCTAAGTGCCTCCCCTGAGAGAGCTCTTGGAGTCCTGGGCATGGCTTTCCCTCCAGCTGCTTAGCCATTTCATATTGGAAGCTCTGATCAGTATCCTGGGTTACCAAAAGTCAACAATAGCACCCTGCACAGAGAGAGCAGGGGCCTCACCTAAGATTGCGCGGGTAGAGATTGTTGGAGGCAGCATGAGCTCCGGCACAGGGGCACAGGTCAGACCTCCAGCCCCAACATCTGCAATGGCACAGGCCTTGTTTGTTCATTTTCTCCTGACATTTAAAAACACCTTTTCCAAACTGGATTAAATAAGATGAAATTAATGGTTTGGCTGACATGTAGGACAAACATGCCCGAGATCACAGGAACCTTTACAAAGTCCAGCTATAGAACTGATGGCTCAGAATGAGGCATGGTGTGGGGTTTAGCAAATGTTTGTTGAACAGGTTTTGAGGTACAGAGTGCTAAGGATAGTACAAATAAGATCTAGTGCTGACCTTGCCAGGCCCTCCCTCTCACTGCTGAGCTGTGTGTTACTGATAATTTAGGGGAGAGAAAATCGTTGCCTTCAGGCATGGACCCATCAATGACCCATCCAGGCTCCACCTCTAATCCAGTAGGTACACAGATGGCCCTGGCTAAACCCAACCAAACCAAAAGTCATCAAAGAACTGCTAATAATGGGAAGAGCGTGGTAAGGATGGGAGGGAGACAAGAGGGGGTGTCTGGAAGAGAATGATCTGAATTGTTTAAGAATGAAAACTTGTGCCCAGGAAGCTATTGACAGATGTCTTAAGTTACTGTTATGTTGCTGTGAAGATATCCCATGAGCAAGGCAACTTGCAGAAGAAGGCATCGTTCATCCTTGTACCCAGCGTCTGGCACACTAGCATCACTAGAAATCCCTGTTGAGCCACAGAACTGAATCCCAGTACAGGAGTTCTGTCCACCCCTGCTGCCCTCCCGTTAGAGGCGTGGGGTTCAGGTGGTCACCTCAACTGCTGTGTGTACTACCTGTTGCTGCCGCCTAAAACTCCTTGCTCTCAGCTTATGAAGGGCTCAATGGCAGCGAGCACCTATGAGGTCCTAAGCGCTTCAACAGACAGCTGTTTCATTGCCCCTTGAGTCACTTGTCTGCAGACGATTTACTGTGTGTAACTCTGGCCATTCATGGGTTAGCAGTCATGCTCTACTTCTTGGATGGTCTCAGGGCTCCCATAATAACTCCTAGAAGGCAATTTCTTGGTGCTTAGGGTGACAGGCTCATGTCATAAGAAAGAACCTGTTGTCACTTTCAGTGATACGTTCTTCACTGTTCTAGGATGTTATCTTAGTCACCCTTCTATTGCTGTGAAGAGACACCAGGACCAAGGCAACTTATAGAAAAGCGTTTAGTTGGGAGGTTGTTTGTAGCTGCAGAGGGATGGCAGACGCATGGTGGTGGCATGTATGCATGGTGCTCGAGCATAGCCAAGAGCTCACATCTGATCCTAAAGATGCAGGCAAAGAGAGGGAAAGGGGGATGGACTTGGTATGGGCTTCTGAAACCTGAAAGCCCACCCCCAGTGGCACACCTTCTCCAACAAGGCCACACCTCCTAATCCTTCCCAAACAGTTCCACTAACTGGGGTCCAAGCATTCAAATACATGAGCCTTTGGGGGCCATTCTCAGTCAAACCACCACAGATACATTATTAAAACCCCCTTCACCTGGCAGCTCCAAGAAATTTAAAGGCCTAGTAGAGAAATGGCACCTTGGCAAGGCCAGAGCTCACTGGGTATGCTATGTAACTTGAAAAATATCTCCCATGGGCATGTTTTTTTACATGTTTTATTGGGCAAACCTCCCAACTGTCTTCAGTTTACATAACCCTGTGTACATGGTAAAAATGTAAAGTATTCAATCCAGTAAGATTCGAACAAACCGTTTAGCAAGGACGCTGTGGTCTGGTTAAACAGTCTTAGCAAGGATTGCCAGGGTGCATGTAAATCCAACAAATGTTGAAAGCAACATACCTAATTGAGTCACCTTGGGGAGGGGGAGGTGCTTATTAATTGGGTGAATACAGTTGAACCAGGAGCTAAAACACCTATAACCTAAACGTAGCCTGTCACCATCAGGACACTGGAAGGAACAGTGCAGATACCATCCCCCTCACCACTCCATACCTGCTAGCCCAAATATTTTATTACAAAAAATTTAAGAGAGTCTCACCATGTACCCCAGGCTGGTTTAGAACAAGCTGTCCTCCTGCCTCAGCCACCCACTTTGTGAGATCTCCACTGGACACTGCCGTCCGGAGTTGGCATTTAACAACACCGCTGAGCACTTCTCCACACTGAAGTCTGAGACACACTGGGTCAGAAACTACAGAGTGAACCTTACCTGAGCCATCTGCACTCCCCACTCAACCAGCAAACTCCCAAGGGTAGGCACAGTATATCCCATGCCCAGAATAGGACCACAGCTATCCAGTATTCCCCAGGAGCTTGATGACATGGCTCTGTTTTCAGCATCACATTCTGCTACCCTATGACATGACCTTCACTGTCCTAAAAAGATTGTAATTGCATCCAAAGTGTATCTGCTGGAATAAAATGAGTAAGTGAAAACAGTCTAGATGTTGTAGAACTGCATGTCTGTGAGAGATAATATAAAATCAGTTTTATTTCAGCCCCCAGAGATAATTACAACTAAGCTCCCATCAGTCACTGTTTCTTCTGCAGCAGACCATTTGATCCAAACAAGGTGGCATGTACTGGGCCCAGCCGCTCAGGAGGCAGAGAGGGGCCTAATACATGTTTGAGGCACAGGGACACATGGTTGAGGTTAGAGAGGAAGGGAGGGAGTGTGGGAAGGAAGGAAGGAAGGAAGGAAGGAAGGAAGGAAGGAAGGAAGGAAGGAAAGAAGGAAGGAAGAACGGACAATTAACAAAAGCTTAACGCAGTGTCCAACACAGGTTTTCTTTTGCAGGGTCTGAGGGAACTTTCAGGTCTTCAGAAGTGGCAGAACCTCTGCATTTTCCATCATATGATTCTACATGAAGTGTAGTTTAATGACATTTGATACATGATCTAGTATTTCTTCAGGCCTAAGACAATATACAGAAGTATCTCCATAAGGCGGCAGCTTTCCTTGCTGTCGCTGCTCTGCCGTGTGGTCACTTGGCTTTTGCAGTGTCTTTTTCAAATGGCCTCCCTTCCCTAGTGTTTTCCTGTTGGTGGTTGTTTTTGCTCGTTGACCCTTTTGAGGTCCCACCACCCAGCTCCCAAATAAACCACACACAGAGGCTTATTATTACTTATAAATGCCTGGCTTTAGTTGTTTTATTTCTAACCAACGTTCTTTAAATTATCCCATCTACCTCTTGCCTCTGGGCTTTTTCCTTTTCTTCTGTATGTCTTACTTTCACTTTTGCTCTGTGACTAGCTGTGTGGCTGAGTGGCTGGCTCCTAGTATCCTCCCAGTCTTGTTCTCTTGTTCCTTGCTCTCTCCTTGCTTCTTTTTTGCCTATTTATTCTCTCTGCCTGCTAGCTCTGCCTATTCTTTCTCCTGCCCAACTATTGGCTGTTTAGCTCTTTGTTATACCAGTCAGGTGTTTTAGACAGGCAGAGTAGCACAGCTTCACAGAGTTAAACAAACACATCTTTGCATCATTAAACAAATGTTCCATAGCATAAACAAATGTCACACATCTTAAGCTAATATTCCACAAGTCCCTGCTCTGTTTGCTTCTTGCTGGACCCTTCTTATTAAGCCCTCCTGTGCCAATTGGTTTCAACTTTCAGCTTGAAACCACCTCAAGTCTAAATGAAGAATTAATCTCAATCCAGGTTAGCCTGTGGGTGTGTCTGTGGGGAACTTTCTTGATTGTTACTTGATGTAGACGGGCCCAGCCCACTGTGGACCACACCATTCGCCAACACTTACCCCACCCACCTGTGGGATCCCTTTTTTTTCTAGCAGTTCATTGGCCACAGGTCCACAAGGACAAAGCGGCAGAAGCGGCAACAGAAAGCTTTGTCCCCAGCCTGTGGACATGGTGGAGCTAACCCTCTGGGATATGACTTAAGTGAGACAGTTCAGCTTTATTCCAGAGTATAGGGAATATATAGGATTGGAGTGGTAGCTGAGGCAAACCCTAGATTGCATTAGGTGGTCTGCTCCTATCTTAAGCTGGGTTAGTGGCAACATGGCCCTATGAAAATAGCTAGAACATGCTACTTAATTACCATGTGGGCAGCAGGGGAAGAACATTTGCAGGGAACTGTGTCAAGGGTTATCCTTGAGATAAGTCAGACATCCAGGCCTAGAGACATCCTCCAGATAAGGTTAGGACAAGAGTACGAAGCCCCAGTGGGACAGGGGAAGGAGTCCTCCATATTGTGCCGAGCCCTAGGAGAGTTGCTGAATTATGGTAGACTGCAGCATCTGACCAACAGGGCCTTCCAATGCACCCCTACCACTCCCATCCCTCACTCATACCCACCCCACCCACATCCCCTTCTACCACCCCCACCCATCCGCCCACTCCCAAAGGGCTCCTGAGCAATGGAGGGAGGAGAAAGCTTCTAGGAGACAAGGGTGATGCTTGTTCCCGCTGCCCCGACTGTGGACGCAAGGCGTTGGTTTCCCACCTTGATCTCATTGGAATGATGAACCGAAACCTGGACTGTAAACCTAATAGCACCCCTTCCCTAAGTTGCTCTTTGTCCGGATATTTGCCACAATAAAGAAAGAAAGCTAGAGCACCTTGCCGCGCGATAACCAGGGAGGGCCCCTTATATGGGATGAGGCAGTGGTGTAGAGCGGCCCATTATATGGGACGAGGCAGTGGTGTAGAGCGGCCAGTACAGAACATGTGCCCTGCGCCCAGCCTGGGCAGTGCTGCTAAGGGATCTGAAAGAGGTGCTGGGCCGTGCTCGCCAGTGGTTGTGCCTTAACAGTGGTGGCATTCTCTGCTGGGCTTCGGTTTGAGCCACGCTTGGTGTATTTATCTGACCTGCAGGTCTTAGAACCTCCTTGGACATCTTATAAATCTGTTGGTCGTGTGATACATACTCTCTCCAGTATCATTTTTCCTACCAAATAGTGCTGAGGCCAAGTGGCTCTTAACTAGTGGCAAGGCAGCTTGAGCGCTCTCAGGTTGTCGAGGCTCCTTCGTCTGTCTGCATGACCCACTGGAGTGAGTGTAGCCAAGTGAGAGCAAACCCCACTTCTCATCTGCTCTGCACCTCCTCAGCTGGCCATATTGTCACACGCATCAAGAAGGAGGCAGCCACATGCTAGACCAGCTGTGACATTATGTTGGGTAGATGTGAGCGTCCTTCTCTTCAGCTGCTGCTTTCTGGAGCTTCAGACTTCCTTTCCTCCCGCGGGAAGACAGCTGTGGTACCTGCAGGCAGGGCCAGCAAGGCAGGAAGCCACAGCGCTGTTTCCATTCCCAGCCCTAGGCAGCTGTCTCCCGGGGAGGGGGGGTAGTGCAAATGTTAAGGGAACAAAGACAACTTATATATGTCTTAAAGTTTCTAGATCGCATACTATCTTAAGTTCACATCTGGCTCAGCGAGACACCTCAGTGGTAAAGGCTCCTGACAGAGCTGGGTTCCATCCCTAGGACTCATATAGTAGCAGGACAAAGCTGACGTCTGTAAGTTGTTCTGTGGCCTCCCCTCAGGAACCGTGGCATGCACACATGCTCTAGATTACTTACTTATTTAATTAATTAAAGTGAATACCCTCCTTGCTGGGAGAACGAATCTGCCAGGACGTTTCTCAGAGTGCTTTTGAGACCCTAGTGGGATGGCCCCTGGTGGCGTGCAGCAGCCAGCATGCACTCAGTGATATTCCTCATGGCTGTGTCTGCACCAGGCCTCAGTGCTTACCCTCTAGCTTAAGTCAACCCCCACATGCTTCAGCTCTGAAGCCCCACCCATGTGTGTGTATGGTGGGGGGTGTTTGAGAAACCCTTTTCCTTTCTGCCTGAGAAGTTCATAGTGTAAGGGAACAGCAGACACTTTTTACTAGCCTAATGCACAAATACAAAACACTTCAGAGATGAAGCTCTAACCAAGGGTGCCTCTGAAGTACAGTTATAACAGCTAGCATCACTGAGCCCTTGCCTGGTGGGAGGCAGGCTGTCATCTAGCTTAACTGTCAGTGACCTTCCAAGGGTCACCTCCAGGGTCAGAGGATTGAAATGACTCTCCGAGGTCATGTGGGATGAACATTAGTGTTCAGATATGCTGCTGACCTCCAGGGCTCCTTCCCGGGAATCCCTCTCCCCTCCCCAGGTAGGAGTCAGACAAAGTCTGCTGAAGCACTGGCAGGCTCCTGGGGTCAGAGGACAATGGGCAGACAGATGACAGAGGTGCTCCAGCATCCCTTCTTCAAGCTGTAGTAGACTGATCATGCAGCCAAAGTTATAATGAACAAGGAAATGGCAAAGAAAGACTGTCTGGGGGAGCCACATTAGGTGATGGGTATGGGTGCACAAGAGTGGATGAACCAAAGGCACTCTGCTCAGAAGCCCTCAGGGAGGCCACGAGTGGGGCGAGTTCAGAGGTCATGGTGGGGAAATGGTCCACAGATAAAGGATGCAGCTAGGAAGAGCATCAGAGCAGCCTTCAGAAGGATGCTAGGTTTGCAGATAGAGGATGCAGCTGGGAAGAGCATCAGAATGGCCTTCAGAAGGATGCTAGGTTCACAGATAGAGGATGTGGCTGGGAGGAGCATCAGAGCGGCCTTCAGAAAAATGCTAGGTTCACAGATAGAGGATGCAGTTGGGAGGAACATCAGAGCGGCCTTCAGAAGGATGCTAGGTTCGCAGATAGAGGATGTGGCTGGGAGGAGCATCAGAGCGGCCTTCAGAAGGATGCTAGGAGCCGGGCGGTGGTGGCACACGCCTTTAATCCCAGCACTCGGGTGGCAGAGGCAGG